>JAJJWW010009412.1:0-178888 GCA_023531295.1 Papaver armeniacum
TATGTTCCAATCCATCTGAGTTATTTTAGTTTTCAGCATTTTGTAGCATAACTTAGATTTCGAAGCATCTTCCATGAAAATTGTATTTGTAGGTTAAGCATCTTTAGAAGTCAGTATAGAGCACAGTCTGGTTCGATTAGTAATCATCTAGTATAATTGTCAGCACTCTGTAATATATCAGTGCAAGCACCTCATCCCATGTTTATAAATTCATGTTGTGTTAGCCACATTCTGTCCTAATAGCATAATAACTACTCATTTGTTTCGTCTCTTTGTAATATATTGTCTCAACTTCTGTAGTAATAATATTAGCATATTTACTCCTTGCTGTAGTTGCATATTTCTGGTTGCTGAAATTCTTTTGAGCTCAACAGGTGCCTGCGATACTGCATTGCTAACCAAGGAAGGGGAGAAAAAGGAGCAGAACCAACCTGATTATAGCGCCTAAACCCGGTTTTATACCGGCGGTATCATTCTCGAACCCCATTGTACATGATATTTATGTGAATGATAGACCATGATTGCCTAATAAACTGGCTACCTCACTGAACATTACTCAGCTCCTGCAATTTATTGTGTCAATGAGCACGATTCTGTGATATTTTGAGTAGAATATTTGCTTGTTGAATTTGTTGATTCACTGTGCATCTCTTAATCCCTGCTCTCACATTATATTTGTACATAAATTATTTTTTATCCTCTAAAATCCTTGTTTCTCTGATTTTTGCATTACTGCTTGTCTGATCAGTACAACATTTTGAGTCCGTGTGCATAACTTCCAAGGACCAAATTTTGATTCTCATAAGCATTGTGTTCCCTGTATTGTAAATTGCCTGGTAAGCTAGTTGCCTGACTGACTATTGCCAAACCCCTGCAACATGAAACAACCCATCTGTATGACCCTGCGACAATTTTTGCAGCTGAATTAGTGTCTCATTCTCATAATCATTGTTTTCCTGCATTAAAAGTCACTTGCATGTTTGATGAAGTAGGGCTTATTGGCCTGTGTCAAAACCCCTGCAAATATCTGAAATTCATGCATGAGTCTGTGATAATTGATTGAACTCTTTGCTTGCTAAAATCTTAACTTCGCTGTTCAATATCGTAACACCGTGTCAACATATGCTTGTATGCTTGCATAGTCCTTCTTCCCCTGATCTATGCACTGCCACTTGTCTAAGAAGTATAACACTTTGTATCTGTGTGCATACATTCGTGAACCTGTTATCAATTCCTTAAGCATTGCTTGCCTGATTTGTTCTTCGACTGTTGTCTGCTTGTTATAACATGTTGAATGATATGTTTACTAGGCTATGATTGTTTCTTTTTGAGATCAAATTGATTACCTGGCATGTCAGGATTTTGGACTGGGGTTAGGGATGAAAAATCATCACATAAATCAATCAGATAACTTGCACAAGAGCATGCTTCACGTTATGAGTTTACAGTAGACCATGATGTCAATAACTATAGGGATTATTACCAACCTTTTCAAGGTTCTGAGCCTCCATATACATATCCTAATTGATATGCACACATGGACCAATCACCACAATGGGAAAATGACCAATTCTGTACTCCCCTTGAACAACTTAATATGCTTTTAAAAATGAATCTGATTCATTTACAGAATAAGGGAAGGGAGGAATTTAAAGATGAATTGTTTGTTAGTCCCAATGAATTAAATTTTGAAAACAGTGCATCTATTCCTACTCGTGCAAATAATATTGAATATGAACCTGATATAGAGGTACATGAATGGAGTAGAGACAATATGGTTTTGAATGAGGCATTGCATCCTTGTTAAGATGATGATAATAATGATTTAATGTTAGAAGAGCTTGTTTACTCTGAATATGTTGTTGTGGAATCTTCTGTTACTGTAACCTTAGACTTTGTTGCTGCGACTTTGAAAAATGATGTTTCTTCTGATTTAATTATCCGTAACTCTGAATTTTTGGATGATGTTGATATTTATTTGGGGCTTGTACAGTTGTTCTGTAACGGAGAGCATAACACACATCTAGTGTCTAACTTAGGGAAGGTCGAATTTTCTATTGACACCAATGATCATATGCGTGAAAATAACCTTGACGTGTCTAGTTCCCCGCCTAGGTCAAAATGTGTTGTGTCTTCTGATTTTCTTAAGCATGAGATGGAGACTTTGAATAATCATGATTCTAAATTTGGGCTTGTTGAACTGTTCTATGAATGTGAGCATGTTGTGACACTTGCAGATGACTTAGGAGATATTGATGTGACTAATAATGATGTGCCTATCTTCCTGCATAAGTCACAGACCGAGACTCTTCCACCCAACCTAGATTTGGTTTGTAACAAAACTGTAAAACCAACTTTTCTAAACGTACCTAGTCTAGGATTGGAATTGTGTGCCTCCCAAGTCCTCTTGGACTATTTTGCATCTAAATATAATACATTTGAGGAGCCACAATTGGAATGTTTGTCTCTGCCCGTCCCTAACAAAGTCCATTTTGAGTTGGATCTTGTGCATGCTGCATCCCTAAAATTGCAAGTTTTTGTGCTCAAAAATACATATGTTGAAAATTTCAGGTTTGGGGGTAGCTCATATACATCCGTAGTCTTACTTACACTCCCATGATATATATGTGTAAGATTGTTGATGTTTCTGCATATCATCTTTTGGGTTGATCCTCAACTCTTTAGGTTGTATGTGTATGGTGAAGTTTTCTTGTATATAATCCAGTAGGTAATGTTTCAGTTGAGTCTTATGTTTCTTTTGTATATATTGTGCTAATCCAATGTGATCTCAGCTGATCGGTGCCTAATAATGCATACTTCTAGATTATTTTGGTGTCTTTTATTACATTCCAAGTGCTTTAATGTCCTATTTTAAGTCAAATCAGGTATTTTGCGTCTCGGGGCATCAATAATCATTTTGTTGTAAATATTGATATTTTGTATGTGTTTTGTATTCGTAGGATTAATAAATATGGGGAGGTCTATAGAGGAAGCAGGTGACTGAAATCTGGAGACTAGAGCGGCAGAGTATTATGGAAAGTGGAAATGTTTGTACCAATAGTAGCCAAGAAGTGGATGGCTAAGAATAAGTGGAAGGAAATTCAATGGGCCAAATGTAAGGCAGAGTTTTGTTCACATTTTAGACCAAAAGGAGGTCCAAACATTTTATCTCTTATTCCTAAGAGAGGTAATCACGTCTAACATCCTAATGCATCCTTTAATACTCTTTATCTAATTCCAAGATCAGAAACATTTCTTTCCCTGTCTCTTTCACCACCGACCATTCTGCTCTTCTCGTTTCACATATCTCTGTTAATACCATCCTCTACTGTGTCCTCCCTATTTCATCCGCCACTTGTTGTTTCCCCCTCAATCCATTACCATTTCACATCAAAATCATTTCTTTATCACGCCCGATAACTTCCCCTCTTTGTTACGTCTACTGCTAGAAGTACGGGTATGAAAGTCTAAATTGTTGAGATATGAAGACAAATTCAGGCAGCACAAACGCAACACACAGTGGATGACCCAGTTTCGTGTCTACATCAGATGGTGAGTTGTAGTAAGGGGTCAAGCATTTAAGCCCTAATTTTATATGTATTGTTGTTATCAATGAGATTGAAGAGTTGGGGGAGAATCTTGTATAAATAGGGAATGCAAATGTATTTTAAAGTTAAGCCCGGAGTAGCCGGTACAATTGATTGTAGTTTTAGGTTTTGGGTTTATTTCAATGTTTGTTATGTTCTAAAATCTCTGCTAGGGCAGAGATGAAACCCTTTTGTAGTAGCAGGATTTCCCACACTACACCCCTTACTCGATTTTGCTTAATTAATCCATTAGAAGATGTAAGATCAAGAACATTTATTGATTGAATTCATAAAGTATTTACACAGGAAAATAGAATTACACTTAGAAGTTAAAGCGCTCTTAAACTTTCTCTCTCCTAATGACTTGCCTAACCATTCTCAAAGATCTCTCCCATAACAGACTCACTCGACCCTTTATATAGGGTAATACATAGTGGATGATGACTAAGCTATCCCTTATTTTCGGGAATGTCTCGCGAAGTGTCGCCGGTGTACAACTATTCAATCTCGCGACACTTCTTATCCCTCGCCAGATTCCATGTCTTTCGGCTATTTTGTGTGTCGTTATTTTCCCATCGCGTCGTTTATTTTAGTTTCCCCGACTCCCTCGCGGTACCGTTGTTTATTGATCCCATGAGCCCTATCCATTGCGATATTATGATCCTACATCTTGCCTCTTTTCCTTGAATATTGCTTGAAGAGCGATCTTGAAGGAAAAATTTGTTGTTGTAGTGATCCTTGGTTTTTGTTGATGAGGGAATGAGCGAAGAATACCGTACTTGAAAAGTACGTACTTGCCTCTATTCATTTGCGAAGTTCCGAAGCTCCTATATTCAAGTGTCGTTTTCTTGCCTCATGTGTTACGAGAGAATAATTGAGTTCGCAATCTCTTCTCGCCTATTAGGAGATATCTTTGTATATTTGAATTCTGCTAAAGTTCTTTTCGTCAAGCTTCCTTGGATTTTGGTAGTGACCGTTTGTGTCTATATTTACCTCTTTAGGTGCATTTAATGTTATCCGGTCATAGTATTTTTCTCATCTATTTATAGGAGCATCCCTGTGAAGAATTCTTCTTCATCGTCGCAAGTGCTCTTCTTCTTCATCGTTACGCAAGTGTTTGTTTATTCTTTGTCTCCTACTTTAGTCTTCTTCACCACTTTAGCTATTCTCTACCGGTTGTTACTCTCATGACGTCGGAGTTTGTTAATTTTGCCATATCTAGTTTGATCTTGTGGTTGATTACTTTGAAATTAGTTTTTCTTGTTGAAATCACCTTTGGTATACTTAACTTCATAGTTCTTTTTCCGCCATTGTTGTTTAGCAAGAACCAACCCAAAACCAGCATTTACCGTGAAGGACCCTCTTCTATCTTTGGGCTCGCCATGAAACCTTCTTCGCAACAAGAATCTATTACGCAGCCAAAGCCTACTTGCGAGTAAAACCTATGGTTAACAAAAGAAAACTGCGAGTGACAAGGTATTTAAGAAACATTTCTTTTTTATGAACAATATATTGTTGCCTCTTGTTTCTTATTTAACTTGTTACTCGCGAGGATGATGGAAATACTTGTGGAACCCCTAAAAGGCTTCGCCAACCCAAGCTGTTACTCCCAGTGTTCCATTTCCTTCATTCACACCTTCATCTCCTGCTGCGAAGTCGTCGCAAGATAATATTCCTATGCCTCAACTCCTCATAGACCAAGTTCCTTACAACTGTCCTCCTACAAATGATGGTATAACACCCTCTGCTATCAATGTCCCTACTATTTCTCCAATCACTTCTCTCCCTGAAACTTCCTCTTCTCATGAAATTCCTTTGACAAAGGATGACTCATCTTTTTTTGGTAGAGCAAATTCCTCTAACGGCGGAAAATTTGGAGGGTATAGATGTGGCCTTTAAGGTTCTTTCAGATCTCGTGAATGATGCCAAGAAAACCTGTCGATCCTATCAAATCCAACGTCTGCGAGATTTTAAGTAAGCACCTTGGTCTGATAAGGTTTCAAGCGTCTTTAATTCAAGAAATTAGTAAGCTAAAGGATGATCTCAGGTCATGTGAAGTGCAATAGTCTTCACCTTGAAAATCAAAAATTTCACAACATCTCGCTAGATCGTGATAACCTTCGCAAGAAGAATGAAGAATTAAAAGGTATGCCCTCGCCACCTTTTTTTTTTTTTTTTTTTTTTTTTTTTTTTTTTACAACTTAAATCCTTGCTCGTCTTCAAAGTATTAAACCAGAAACGAATAATGGAGATATATCAGACGGAGTCTATCGTTGAAGAAGTTCGAGTTGAAAGAGATTCTTGGATGGAGCGATATAATCTCTTAGATAATCTTCATACCTATGCAACTGATCAAATAAATAACTTATCGAAAGAGAATTTTGATTTATCGCAAAAGCAAGACTCATTAAGTAATGACTTATCTCGCCTCTCTTATGCTTTGACTAAAACTAATTTGGAGTTGGAAACTTTATCGGATGAGAATCGAACTCTTTCTCAAGAGAAACGTTCTGTTGAATAAGATGGCTTTACTGCATGAGTGATATGATGTTTGCCAAAAAATTGGAAGTAAGTGATGATGAAGTCCCGATTCTCCGATAGTGATTATGACTATGAAAGCGGCGAAGATATCGCTAATACTGAAGTTGTCAACAAAGATCTGACTGAAAAAACTGCTGATGAAAATCCATCAGCTGGCGAGAATGAAGGTGCTGAAAATATTTCTGATAAACATCCATTGACCGGAGAAGGTGAAGCTGAGAAAATTATTGGTGAAGATGATAAAATTGATGTAGAGAGTTAACTGTTTTATAACTTTTGCTGCAACTGTCCTTTTGTTTTGAAAGATTAAATCCCTTGTTGGATAATCCTCCTATTTTCTTCTTCTTAATTATGACTATAATCTCGCAAGCTTATTCGCTTACATTTTTATGAAATGATTATCATCTTTGCATTGTATTCTTCACTGATGTCGAATTTTATATTTGACGAGGTTGCGGGTATCTCCATGAGTGAAGAGACCTTCTTTCTCGCCTTATCATTTGGTAGTCTTTACTTTATCTCTTCTTGTGGCGACAAGGTCGCATCGCCTTTACATTTTCATGCAATGGCTCATTGACCTTGCCTTATCAATTTTGTGTGGTCTTCCGAGTTAGACCTCCCTAATTAGAGGTCCTCCCCGCCACCGTTTATTGCGACAAAATCGCAGGACGTCTTTACACTTGTATGTAAAGACCCATTGATCTTGCCTTATCATTTTTCAAGTATTTTTGCCTCTGCGAGGATGTTTTGGTTGCAACAATATGACAGGCCTAGATATCCTTGCGAATATAAAGTCCTATGACATTGCCGTCTTGCGACGAAATCGCGGGGACGTCCGTACACTTTCGTGCAAAGACCCATTGATCTCGCCTTACCCTCGCGTTAGTATTATTGCCTCTGCAGGATCATTGCACAAATATGACAAGCCTAAGTCTCCTTGCGAAAACAAAGCCTCATGACATTTGCGTGTGTTTTGGCACTCCCCTAATGGAGAGCACCGCCCTTATCATCTCCCGGTTGCCCCTTCAAGGAGGCGAAACATCGGCCATACAAGACTAGCTCCTCCCATCCGGTCTTGACAACAACCAGTTGTTTTCGCAGTCTCTTATCCCTTATACCTATAGGGTTTATGGTTACGAGACGCACCCTAAGTGGAGTTTTCTTGGGCGAGTGCAATGCATGCCAAGACTTGCCAAGAATGGCCGGGGTAGGTTCATCCATCCGGGCACTCGGCTCAACCGTGTACCTCGGCGCCTTGAGCATACATCGACTCCTAGGAAGAGACCCTCGGTCGCCCAACCAGGGTATAACCTACATATATAGTTGGGAATCCAAGGTACCTCTTAGGATAGGCTTTCATGGGCCCCAAATTTTCATGGTTCGGGTTTCGGGAGCGGTGTAACCTTCCCCCCGAACCACGGCGAGAGATACCCCCTTATATGACGCACTTTAGGTCTTACATTTGCCTCTTACGAAATGTTATTCGCGAACTAGGGTGTACGCCATAAAGGTTCGTCCCATTCATTTGCGCATTTATATTTGTTAAATCATTCAATCATTCATGTTTCATTATTTCTTGATATTTGTTTGAAGTATTCGCACAGTTCATTTCACTTGTTGCATTGCACTTTTCTTTCTTAGTCGTATTCTCATTTTACTCTTGGCTGCAGAGATTCTCGCACATCATTACTTGAGTTGTTACTTTGCATCTATTTGTTATTGATTATTCACTTCTTATGCCTTTTGTTCCTCATATCTTTTGCTTCTTCATTGTTATAATATTGGTCTGTCTCTAAGCATTCACCTCGCGGAGTGCGTTCAGCCCTCACTTCTATAGCATCTACCATTAGTTTTTCCTTTCTCTGTTCATTTCTCACATGTTGCTTCCAACCCTTTCTTTTGGCACTTCTTTCTTCGCAGTTTTCTATATCAACCTCATGGCCTTTGTTGCGACTCCTTCCAATCTCCCCTGTATGATACCAATGCCATTTGGATGTGGGAATTTAATACATTGATGATATGTTGACGCGACTCCTAAGATTTCATGAAGCCATGGCCTCCCAATCAGCGCATTGTATGGAGATTCCACATCAACCACACGAGAATAAAATATCGGTGGATAATCCTTGTAGAGGTATTCTCATGTGAACCTCTCCTTTTGGTTTGTTTTTGCAAAGTGCCGTTAAAGCCATATATCTTGTATGTCGAGGGGAATTAAATCCTCATCTTTTCCGCCCATCGTCTTGTAAGTATGGTAGAAGAGAATATTCACCGAACTTAGGTGTCGATTAGAATTCGGTTGATCGCCCAACAAGCACGCCTCATCATCTTCTCCATCATTTTGGTTTCGGGTTAATCTCTAGTTTCACAACCAACGGGCTATCGTGTGTTTTCTCTTCCTTTTGGTACTTCATCTGCAGAGAGAAAATAGTCTTCAAGCTGCCACTTTTCTAACTGCGTTGATCTCTTGAGACTCATTATTTCTTTATCATTAGCATCTCTCGCAAAGACTCTACGAGCACGTTGTCATGAAAATCTTCGATGGTGCGATAGGAGTGGACGATAGAGTTGCAATTCAAATTCTTAGCTTTGGTTCCTACTTCTATCACAAATGTTTCCTTTCCTTTTTGACACTTTATTCTGTGCATCTCTGGTGGTGGTGGTAATGTCTGACCTGTTTCTTCTCCCTTTAGAAAGTGATTCAGCTTCCCCTGATCAATCATCCTGAGAATAATTCTTTTTATGTTTCTACAATCGTTTGTTTGATGCCCATGGAAGCGATGGTAAGAACAAAACTCATGACTTCTATCTCCTGGCGGTGGTTCCATTCCAACATTCCCGGGTCTTTGGTACATTTTCCATCACAAGTATAGCTTCCCAGATCTTTTCAACGCTAGCATTCGGTGGAGGCATCTTAATTTGTTCCCATCTTTTGTTCTATGATTTCTCCGCCCTCCACGGTTATTTTGCCTTCGTCCACCATAAGTTTCTTGCACATGATCTAGCCTCTGAATCTTATTATTGCTGTTACGGTTATAGTAGTTCCTTTCTCGCTCAAACTCTTCTTGATCATGGCTTCCCATGGCTACTATCTTCTGCTGTCCCTCATCAACTCTCCTTTCTGCTGTCCTTGCGAAGTGCTCGCCACTTGTATTGATGAATCGAGGTAACAAGCTTGCGTTCGCGGCATTTGAGTTTGTGTTCGTTGATTTGGATAAGAATTCATTTCATTGTCTTTCTTCTAAGGCGATATATTCTTCTGTAATTCTCGCGGATTACGCCATCGTAATTGTATTTTTGACTCTAAAAATTTGAATGTATAACAAGTTCGTCGCAAAGAGAGCATTCACAAACGAGAGGATGAGATATCTTTCCTCAACTAAATCTGCCATCTCGCTACACATGGTTCTCCATCTCATTGTCAACTGCCTTAAGCTCTCGCCAACCCTTTGTTTTAACAGAATACATCTTCAATACACAGTCGCGAAGAGTTGTTACTTATGTATGCTCCTAAGAATGTGGCTTGTAAATGGTGAAATGATGTAATTGTATTCCTTGGTAGACTTTCAAACCACTTTAGTGCTTCTCCTATTAAGCTTGACGCGAAATATTTGCACAATATAGCATCATGGTTCTCCCATTGTAACATACATCTCATATAAGCCTTAATATGTTGTATCGCACAGGTTGTTCCATCAAAGATGTTGGTTAATGCAGGTAGATTGCATTTAGGAGGTATTCCTCCCATCTGTACTTCTAGCGTGAAAGGGTTCTTCGCGGCTTCTGCGATGGCTTCATCCAGTTGTCTCCTTCCTCCTTCCCTTCTATTGTTCAGTAATCCTCTCATTTCAGCTAGCTCTCTTAAGATTTGTTCATTTACCTCAGAATTTGATTCTCTTTGGTCTTTTAGCTCTGCTTCTCTCCTTCTTCGCTCGTGCCTATCTTGACCTTCCTGCTCATTATTTTCTCCTCTTCTTTCCTCGCGACGCTCTTCTTCGTTTCTTTCGCCAATTCGCACGCCATTATATCGATTGTTCTCTCTTCTTGGTTGCCTCTCAGCTCTCATCATCTGCACCCTCTCATATTCTTCATTAATATTTCTATTGGTACGATTTTGTTCCCCTTCTTCTCTCGGTTGTCATGGTTATTAAGGATTGCTTCCTCCATCTCTTGATTTTCCATTTCTGCTCTAATTCTTTCTCTTTCGCGAGCTAGTCGCGCTTGTTCAATGTAGTGTCTCTCAATGTCATCTTCGATCTCTCGGTTTCTTCTCAATTCTTCTCTCCCATGCAAGATCATTCTTCCTTGACTTGGTCATTGTTCTTGGAGTTGCATGTTTCCTTGATTTTCTCTATTCCGCTCATTTTGAAGATTTTCGGGCTGAGGAATATAACGATCTTCTATTTCCCCTCTTCTCTCGCCATGCTCTGTATTTGGATTTTGTGTCTCTTCCTCGGTACTTTCTGTTGGTAGAACTCTCCTTCTTTCTTCTCTATTCGATCTTGAACTTGATCTCACGCTACCTCTAGATCTCCTACTTTGCAATCTCATATTTTCCATCCTCAATTCATGATTTTGTCTTGTCAAATTTGCTCGCTCCTCTGCTTCTAATCGTCTCTCTTCGTGTATTGTTTGCCTCAATCTTTCTAATCTTTGCCATTTCTTCGTTTCTGGATTCATTTCTCCATTCATCCCTTGTTCTCCTTGTCCATTGTTCACCATTCTTGCTCCTCTTCTCTCTCGTCTTCAGAATCGGATCTCCAAGTATGTACACTCACTCTATCATAATCCACAGCCGCGTTTGCCACTTTGGGGAGATCGGTGGGTGATTTTGATCTTCTCAGTCATTTCTCATATTCATCCTTGACGATTCTCCTGTTTCATTCCTCCTTTCTCCGGCAAGTCTCCCACTTCTTCTCACAACCGTTGGTTGCTCTTGTACATTTCTTCTTCTAACCATCTTTCTTTTCAATGAATTCTTGAGTATCTTTTCCGAACCTCTTCTCTATTAATCCAAATTCTTTCCAATTTCTTCGTCAATCTTTGCTCGTCCCTGTTTCTAGCGCATATGTAGTAGCGGGATTTCCACACTACACCCCTTACTCGATTTTGCTTAATTAATCCATTAGAAGATGTAAGATCAAGAACATTTATTGATTGAATTCATAAAGTATTTACACAGGAAAATAGAATTACACTTAGAAGTTAAAGCGCTCTTAAACTTTCTCTCTCCTAATGACTTGCCTAACCATTCTCAAAGATCTCTCCCATAACGGACTCACTCGACCCTTTATATAGGGTAATACATAGTGGATACCTTTAATAATTAGAATTCTCTTATTTGATTTTATTTGTTCTTCTTCATGGAATTTTATTGATAAACATGTCTTAATTTCTGAATTTTGTCAATTTGCTTTCACCTTGTATGTCAAGCATCCTAGGTAGTTTGGTTAACTCTTTGTCAAAATTCAAGCCTATGTGAACTGATTTTAGTTCAATCTTTGATTACTTGTGCCTTAGAAAGACAAGTAATGCTAGGGATTGACATATTAGCTGAGGTTAAGTCATATATGTGTACAAGTGATTATATCATATCTTCAAGGTAGCTTGAGGCTAGCATCTCTATAGCTCATTGATTAATGGAGAACTAGTATATCAAATTAGAGATTATATGCATTTTGAGGGTGGATTCAAAGCCCTAGTTTACCATTTATTGCTCTGTAATCTTATTTGTTTTGTATAATCATCCATCACTTTGTCGTATCGACGCAAACAAAACCCCCTTCTTCGTGTTACTCTTGTTTGGAATCAGTTATAGTAAGAACGTAGATTCAACCTTACACCCACCTTGTCCCTGAGGATGGACCTGTACTTGCTCTGTGTTGCATATCGACACTATGCACTTGGAGTTAATATAATTGTAGGTATGTTTTCGTAGCCTACCAAGACTGGGATTCAAGATTTCACCAGATTTCATATTCATGTGGTTAAAAATTATTTCTACACTATTATAGCTCATATGATAACGATTTGTTGACTCTAGTTCCTTGCCTAAGGTAGATTTTGAGAGCAATGACTGTAAATCTAAAGCATGGGACATCAAAGTATTTTAGCTAAGCATGACCCATCAATTGAAATGACACCCATTCAATAAAAATCATAAATCATTTAATAAACAGTGCAAGTAGTCATAAAAAGAATTAATTTATTTACCACATTAATGAAATCCAGCTTCCTCCGTCGTCCCAATGATGGGGTCTAGATCCACATAGTGAAAACACACTCAAAAAGATAACTCATAGCTTAAATGGTGTTTTTATTGATGGATATATAAGAAAACAGAGATTTGTAACGGTGTCAGGCCATTACAGAACCTACTGTGACAAATAAAACCTAAAGAATGTTGCTAACTGAAGATAAACATTAAAATTCTGAATAAAGCCGTCACAAATTTAATGCAGTTGTCACTGTTCATAAACAACGGCTATATTTTGTATGTTCTTCGTGTTCTTCAGAACGACACTTCTGATGTGTCATCTCCAACTTCTTTTCCTTCTTTTCTGCTGCTGCTGCAGAATCGCTCTGCAGCGATTTTCGTTGCTCTATTCTGACCCCTCACCCTCGATAAACCTTCTATGAACTCCAAGCACACTTTAAATACATAACATCACCATAAAATTTCGTCCATAACTCGAGAATCACCTTCATTACTCAAGAAAATATTTTGCCATTACGGGAATTATTTTTCTTTCCTTTTGTCTCTCTGCATGCTTTTGCAGCTGGAAAATCACTCCAAACACGTGACAAACACATATTATATGAAGTATACCTCTTGAAAGGAATAAACCTTCATGTAACCACTACAAACCAACCCAAGAAAATCCCGAGAATATTTCCTTCTCTATTTTATCCAGACCGATTAATATATCCCATTTTTATCGATTCTAACTCCATAACTAAGCCTGTCTTGACTTCACGGATCAGTTCAAGCCTTTTTTTTTGCTTAACAATCAAATTTTATTAATAACCAAAGAAATTACAAATTACAACTCAAGGAACTAAAAAATTAACACAAGAATGCCACATATGGCATTTTCTAACAAAATCTAAAATACACTTTATGTGGATTTTCTAGACAACTCAGAAAGGATGGTTTACTTTCAAAAAATTTATGTTCTCCTCTTCTTAACATTGCACCTCTCTTTGCCATTGTATCTGCAGAGAAATTAACTTCTCTGTAACTATGTTTGAAACTCCAAGAAACTACAGCTGTACAGATCTTTTCCCATCTTGTGAATGCAAACAATGGAAGATTATTACTCTGGAAATCCCTTATGACAGCTTTTGAATCTGTTCTGAAGACAAGTTCATTGAATCTATGATGAGTTGCCCGCTCTCCTGCCATTAATATTGCAAAGATCTCTGCATAATAGTTGGTAGAAATGCCTAGACCACCTGAAATAGCAATTACAAAATCTCCAGTGCTAAGTCTTCCCACTATCCCATAACCAGCACATCCTGGGTTTCCTCTAGAGGCTCCATCACAGTAGAGAAGTAATTTCCCCTGTTCTGGCAACTGAAAGAAAACTTCTTTAATGATCAGATTCTTCACACCCCTTGTCTTCAGACCAAAATTCTTGAGTACATGTAAATCATACTGTTTGTTCCACATTTTTGCTGTCAATCTGAGATCACTATCTGATATTACTTGTTTTATCTTCTTCTTAGTGACATTCTGATCACATTTACCTTTACCAAAAGTAAAATCATTTCTCAGAAACCAAAGTTCCTTCATAGTTATAAATGCACTTAATAGCCATATTTCTTTTATAGCAAGACTCTTGTTTTTTGCCAATTGAAAGACATCTTCAAATGATCTTGGATTTTTAAAATTGAAAATACCACCAAGCCAGCTCCAAATAATCTCACTATAATTACAGTACCAAAGCATATGATCTCTTGTTTCCTCCTTCTTTCTACATAGTATTCATCTTGATACCATATTGAATTTTATCTTCTTCATATTATCATCTGTTGCACAAATATTTCTAGCTAGTTTCCAAACATTACTAGAAATGTTGGGATGTATAGATTTGTGCCATACCTTTTTAGTCCAATGCAGAGAAGGGAATTTTTGACTCATGACTTCCACTGCTGATGCTACAGTGAATGTCCAGTGATAGTACCAGTCCATATTCTCTTATCTCTACCTCCACTAACTACTGGTAAATCATTTATATTAATCATCTCCATGAGTTCAGTTGGCACAATCCATTCACCATCAAGTATAAAGTCTGACACTTTCATTTCTGGAAACTGCAAAATATATGCATTTTCTGGATACATTTCTTGCATAGGTCTCTCCATCACCCATTTATCTTTCCAAGCAGAAATACTACTTCCATATCCTACAATCCATCTAGTGTTTTCCTCTACTTCACCAATTATCCACTTTATTCCTGGCCAAATGAAGGATCTCTTGTAATATGTAATCCATTCACCATTTTTATTCTTATATTTTGATTGAATTTTTTTTTGACCAATCATCAGTTCCATTTTGAATCCTCCAAAGTAGCTGCATTAAAAGAGCTTTATTGATGATCTCTAGCCTTCTTAGTCCAAGACCACCTTCACTTATTGGAGAACAAGTTTTATTCCATTTCAGGGTAATCATTTTTCTAGTTGCAGGATCCCCTGACAATAAAAAATTTCTAATTATTCTTTCACACTCCCTTATTACCCTCTTAGGCCACTTGTATACTGACATTGAATATATAGGCAAGCTACTGAGAACAAATTTGACCAGTATGAGTCTTTCTTGAAATGATAGAATCTTACCTTTCCATCCAGCCAATCTCTCTTGCATCATATCTACCGCACTCCATATATGTTGAGCTTTCACACTGCCTTGCACCAACATTACCCCCAAGTATTTGTCTGGAAAATCAGCCAACACTACATTACATTCTTCAGAAATTTTCAATCTTCTATTCTGACTAGTACCACCAATGAAGCACTTGCTTTTTTCCAGATTTACTTGTTGTCCAGATGCATCTTGATATTTGTTAAGAAGATTCATTAACTTTCTGACATTCCTTTTTTCACCATTACAAAATAGAAATATGTCATCAGCAAAAAAGATATGTGAAGGTTGAGCACCTTCTCTGTTTACCATTGCTTTCAAACTGCCATCTTGAATCATTTTTGTGATATTTCTGCTAAGGACATCTTCAGCTATGACAAAGAGCAGAGGGGACAGTGGGTCACCCTGTCTTAAGCCTCTACCAACTTGAAAAAAAACCTTCTGGACCTCCATTGACTAAGACTGATATTCTTGCAGATTGTAGAAAAACTTGTAGCCAGTGCAAACCTTGATCTAAGATACCAAATTTGTGTAATACTTGAAACAAGAATTTCCAGCTAAGAGAATTATATGCTTGAGTGATATCAAGCTTTAAACCAAAATTTCCTCCTCTCCTCTTTATTTCAATCTCATTTATCATTTCAGAAGCTAAAGCAACTTGTTCTTGAATTGTTCTTCCTTTTATAAAAGCTCCTTGCTGAGGGGACACTATTTTGTTTATTACCTTCTCCAATCTTGTAGCCCATATTTTTGTAAAGATTTTGAAACTGAAATTCATAAGGCCAATTGGTCTGAATTGTTTTGCTTTTTTTTTTGCATTATTCACTTTTGGAAGCAATTTCAGGAAATTTGCATTTAATCCATTTGGAATGAAACCTTTGCTCCAACAAAATTGAATTGCCTTTGTTAACTCAACACCAATTACCTCCCATGAGAATCTATAGAACCATCCTGCAAACCCATCAGGACTAGGAGCACTTTCTGGATTCAACTCAAATACTGCAACTTTAATCTCTCATCAGAAGGAATGGCATTTATCATGATGTTGTCTTCACTTGTAATTACTTTTGGGGATGTTTGTAAAAATACTCTCATCCATGGTAACATCTTGATATTTAAACTTTTCTTCATAATGATTGACTAACTTATTTGCTATATCTTTTTGGTCTGTGATAATAACTCCTGCTTCATTTTCAAGTTCAGTTATCATATTCTGAACTTGTCTTAATCTCATCTTGATATGAAAGTATTTTGAGTTTGATGCTCCATCTTTTAACCAACTCACTCTTGACTTCTGCTGCACAATCTCTCTTTGTTGTTGAAGCCCAAATCCATGATTGAATCTCGTTGAAATCTTCCAAGTCCGCTCCATAAAATACCGCAGATAAATGGTTCAATTTCTCGCCAAAATTTATATTTGAAATGGTGAAGAAGGTGCCCCTTATCCATAGTTGGGTTTGAAAAAGCGGGGGTGTAACAACCACACCCAATATTTCGCTTAGCAATCTGTATGGACTAACTCCAATATAGTTTTAATAGAATCAACTAGACAGTCAGACTCAATCTTAATAAGTATATCAAAGAGTTATATCTCACTTTCTCGATTCAATACTTACTCAAGCAAATAAAAATTTGCGAGTCTAATTGAATACAAGAGAAATCACTTGAACAGTACCAAAGACCAATGTTGAAGGATCAATCAATTTCAATCAACAACCAAAGGTTGGATTTCCAAATTGATCGATTAAACGCACAACCTGTGACATCTCAATTATATAAAAAAATATAATGCGGAAAAGAAATAACACAGATACCAGAAGTTTTGTTAACGAGGAAACCGCAAATGTAGAAAAACCCCGGGACCTAGTCCAGATTGAAAACACACTGTATTAAGCCGCTACAGACACTAGCCTACTACAAACTAACTTAGGTCTATACTGTAGTTGAACCCCAATCAATCTCACACTGATCCAAGGTACAGTTGCGCTCCTTACGTCTCTGATCCCAGCAGGATACTACGCACTTGATTCCCTTAGCTGATCTCACCCACAACTAAGAGTTACTACGACCCAAATTCGAAGACTTTAATAAACAAATCTGTATCACACAGAAAAGTCTACGGCAATAGATAAATCTGTCTCCCACAGAAATACCTACGAGTTTTTGTTCCGTCTTTTGATAAATCAAGGTGAACAGGAACCAATTGATAACTCGGACTTGTATTCCCGAAGAATAGCCTAGAATTATCAATCACCTCACAATAATCTTAATCGACTAGCGAAAGAAGATATTGCGGAATCACAAACGATGAGACGAAGATGTTTGTGACTTCTTTTAATCTTGCCTATCGGATAAATCAATCTCAAGCCAATCTTACGATTGTACTTAGTGTGATATAAACAGCAAGATCAGATCACGCAACTACAAAGAAAATAGTTGGGTATGGCTTCACAATCCCAATGAAGTCTTCAAGTCGTTAACCTACAGGGTCTCGATAGAAACCTAAGGTTAAAGGAGAATCGACTCTAGCTAATACTGCTAGTATCACACAGGAGGTGTGGGGATTACGTTTCCCAGTTGCTAGAGTTCTCCTTTATATAGTCTTTCAAATCAGGGTTTGCAATCTAAGTTACCTTGGTAACAAAGCATTCAATATTCACTATTAGATGAAAACTCGATTAGATTGAAGCTAATATCTTTTAACCGTTAAATCAAAACTTAGCTTGTTACACACAAATGAAATGCACTTTTATTTAGGTTTTTGTAACCGTACCCAAACATTTACACTTAGTTGGTTCAACAGTAGTTAACCAAATGGTTATCCATATGAGCACTTTCATATCAACCATATTCTTCTTTACCATAACTAGTTCAAATGACTCAAATGAACTAGTTAGAGAGTTGTTCAATTGCTTAGATTTTATAGAAGTATACAAGACACAATCGAAGCAAAAACAATTTGATTCAATCGAATTGATTCATGAACTTTATAGCCACGGTTTGAAAATATGTTGTAGATGGGGCAAAAGGAGTTGTTGGTTTTTACGGAATTAAGAAGACGATCGTTCGGAGGAAACTCCTTAAACCGAGCGAACTGTCTAACCTCACACAGATGCACTGCAAAAAGAGAGAGCTTTGAATTCGAGAGATCAATCTGTAGGACTCCGGCCTAAACCAAGACAATGGCCGTTCCAGAGTCAATTCGGTCACAAGAGAAGATGGGTCGATCTGTAGGAGGGAAGCTGAGAAATGTGTGAGATCAATGGTGATCGAAGACTGTAGGTGTGTTGTGTATTCTGCGTGAAGAAATAAGATAAGCTCTAATTGATTGAATTTGCTCTGTTAAGAGTAATTGCTCATATATCGAGTTCTTAACCTCTTGTTGTCTTTTTGACGAAAGATTGTCTTGTCCTTCAATCATGATTCAGAGACTTATTTATATTGCTAGAATTGTAAACACCTTGATCCCATGAAGTGTGACAGTTGCTGGAGTCAAAGAGTGGGAATTGGAAATCGTGTTAAAACCAGTTGCTCATCGTGTGGAGACTTGGTTGATTTTCCATCCACTACTTTGCTAACTCCTCTAACTGATTGCACAACTTGCTCACATTCTCATCGTGTGTATGAACACACGTGCCATAGACCGCCAAACCAAAACCCTAGTTAATATCCCCCCATGTAACACGATTGATGTCTCGTGATTGTGGAGTCTGCAAGGCAGACGTGCATTTAGTTAGTCAGTTGCTGACTTCATGGGACGATGAGTCCTTGTATTGCTGAGTCGAACGTGATTTGCAAATGTTCTAAGACTCATGAATTGAACGTGTCTGTTGAGACAAAGGTATAATTCTCAAGTAAATGTTTATAGTTAAGGTGAGGAAATATTTCTCATTCGATGGATTGTTGAATATTGATAGTTGAACCAATATTCCTTGATTTGAGAAAATATTGCTCGTTTGATGAATTATTGGTTGCATGACCAAATAAAATATTTAAATTAAAATACTGGCAATGAACCGAGTATAATTAATGAAAATGTTGATCATGGGATCAACGTAAAATTATTAGCGTTTGAATCTGGAATTATGAACCTTGGACTCGAAAACCCTAATTTCGATCATTTACTGATCAATTGATGATTTATTGAAAATCAACCACGGAGTGAAGGAGAGACCGGCTACATGGGATGATGGGTCGACCATGTAGCGCCCAGATGCTCGAGTGAGAAAATACCAAAGTTTCTTGAAGACCAGTTGGTGAAAGGATGATTAAATGATGGTTTAATCATTTATTAAATTAATGCTCCTCTGAGCCTTAGGTGATAAAACCTAATTATGAAGAGATGAGGGACCGACCAAGGGGTCATGAAACCGGCCATCATTGGTCATGGGACCGACTGACGATCGTTTCATTAAATTCCAAGTTGTTTGGAAGAGTTTGAACCTAATGTGAACAAATTAGGTCAAATGATGAAAATGTGTGGGACCGGCCTCTTACAAGCCAAAGAGCCAACCTTGGTAGGTCAAGGTAATATGATCATGTCACCAAAGTGTTCGTGTCTCAGTCCTGAGAATTTTGATATTTTGTGGCGTGCATTTGAGCAATCATTTGAGAAAATATGAAGAAATCAAGGTTTTTTTGCTGAAACTGAGGAAACTTCATAAGATGAAGGAAATAATAATAATAAATTAAGGAATCATGAAGTGTGGGACCGGATATGGCTAAGGCATGGCCGGCCGGCCAATAAGCCCGGTCCCATGACATTTTTCCTATTTTTATATTATTTTCATGAGTTTAGGGAAATATCATGAAATCAAGGAGTTTGTTGAAACTAAGGAGTTTTCCTTGAAGTGAAGGAGTTTCCATGAGATGAGGGAAACAAATAATAATAATAAAATAAGGGCGTGTGGGACCGGCCAAAACTAGGGCACGGTCGGCCGGCTAGGGCCTGGTCCCACGAGTGTTCCCTAATTTTACATCTTTTCCTTGATGTGAAGGAAATATCATGAAATCAAGGAATTTCATGGGATGAAGGAAATAATAATAAAATAATAAGGAATACAAGGTGTGGGACCGGCCACAACTAGGGCATGACCGGCCGGCTAGTAGGCTTGGTCCCGCGACACCTTTCCTAATTTTTTATTATTCTTTGATACGAAGGAAACACCATGAAACTAAGGAGTTTCCTTAAAATGAAGGATATTTGTTCAAATGAAGGGATTTTCATGAGATCAAGGAAAATAATAAAAATATGATAAGATATATAATTGGGCGTGGGACTGGCCACGGCATGACCGGTCGGCCGGTGGGCCGGTGGGCCCAATCCCCTAGCGCCTTAGCTAATATTTTATTATTATTATTTTCTTCCTATTTTGCATAGGTTTATCGTTCCTTCGTGTTTTGTAATGCTCGTTCGTGCATTCAGGTGCTCGTTAGTGCATTATTGCTGGCTACACTTGCACTATTTTGGCCCGGGCTTACCTGATAGCGGCTCAGATGCCCGTGCATTGAATATTTATCACTAACTCATGGAATTCTGCTTGGAAGAACCACGAATTGAAGTAATGGGATATTATGAAGAACGTAGAATATTTCCGAATATTCAGTTAATGAATTGAAGGATTAGAAATAATTAATTGATGGCTCTATACTAGCATGCATGCCGTCTAGGAGCATTAATTATTAGAGGATTGGGTGATATGAGCTAGTTGAAGCTTCATATTTATTATGTATAGTATAGTCAGGGAAAACACGTTGTTGCATCCTGAAGACGTTATCGCTCTATACTAGCAGGAAAGCTGTCTAGGAGCCGTCCAATCATAATGATTCTATACACATATCTTTTATATAGTCAGGGAAAACATTGTTACATCCTGAAGACGTTATTGCTCTATACTAGCAGGCAAGTTGTCTAGGATCCGTCTAATCGTTCGATTCTATATAAAAGTAATTACTGAAATTGCTCAGTATTCATGAGATATGTCGTTGCCTCAGTTGAGAGACTGCATATTCACGTATGCTCTGAGAGAAAATATACTCACTCAGAGATCCATGTGGCATGAGATTTCATGCTTCAATGAGAAACATGAGCCTCAATACTCATCTGATTGCTGGATCAGGAGCATGTACAATTATGGTTTTACGATTTTAGCCTTTGTCAAAAATACACCATCTACATTAAGTCCCCTGCTTAGTGAGGGACAGTCATGTTCCTCAGTCAACATTGGATGGTGATTTTTTTTTTTTTAGTTACAGACGAAATAACTAATTGAACTTAGTCGTAAGATAGGATGTTACCGGATTTTCGATTGCATGAGCGAACCATGGCTTGAACAAAGATCCCAGTGGTATGATAGAGCATCATCTAACGAGCGTAAATTGGAGTAGCACCGCTGATTTGGTGATGAAACCTTGGTAGATTTAGGATTCACGGGTCCGGGCCCAAGAAAGGAAATCCGTTTTAGCGCGGACGTTCGTTCGTTCGTTAGTTTAGGAAACAAACAAAATAGACCGGAGTCTAATGATTAAAATTTTGTCTATGAGCTTTCACGAAAAACAAAATTTTATTTTTTAAATATGTGAGATTTCACAAAGTGGAATAAACTCTCGTTTCAAAGGTGGATGCTCGTACGAGAGAAAAAAAATTTTGAACAGACGTGCGTCTGATAGTAATAAAATTTTGTTTATGAGCTTTCATGAAAATTTTTATCTTCAAGCTTTCAGAAATCTTTGAAAATATACTCGCTTCAAAGACAGATGCTCGCGAGAGATATAAATATATATATATATATATATATATATATATATATATATTAGTTTTTTTTCAAACTTACGTGAGTTTCACGTTAAATAATATATATATATATATATATATATATATATATATTTTTGTAAAATATTTTTGTAAAACCAATGTTTTGATTTTGAACAATCTGTTGAAAGTAGACAATTATACATGGTGAAATAATGTCTGTATGTAACTTTTCACAATTGTAGAATGTACGTCTGTCCAATTTTTGAAAAACCAGTGGATGTTAAAATTGACGTGAGTTGTTCACGGTTTTATGAACATCAAGTCATGATTTTGAATAATGAATTTTGCTCGTCTTTGCAGGTTTGAAGGAACGAGCAAGTTTTCGAAATTCTGACGTTATAATCACTACAGCTAGTGAAATCGTAAATAGGTAAGAGTTGGATTGTTACCGTTTTTGTTGCGTGTTTATTATTGGTATATCCATGACTCCATTTCTTTCGCCTCAGGTAGTGGTGACTTCTGGTTACAACCACTCTTCTGTCTCTTTCGGGGAACGTTCCAAAAATATCAAGTCAAAGATAAAGACTTCTGCATATGCTCATACCAAGGTAAATCAACCTTTCAGAGAAGCTGGAAAGTTGACGCATTGTATGCCTCTCGATCATCTGGGAGTCGTCCCTCATCAGAAGAAGCACCGCCGACTTCAGCAAGTGAGACTATCGGCTGAAGATAAAGTTCGGCTTTACGTTGATGGGTAGATCCTGATCCAATGTAGATGACTGAAGAATTTCGTCATAATTCATCAGAAAATTCAGAAGTTAGGTATTCACTGAAATTGCTGTAGAATCTTCGTCCGATGTCGGATTTTTGTGATCTACCCATGTTTCTTTATCCTCGGAAAATTTCCAAGCTTTTTAAAGAAGATTTTCGGATTTTGAGAAAGTTTAAGGGCTGAAATTGACGAAATAGTAAACTTCCAGGAAGTTTTCAGAAAATTTTCAGCTGTCATGTAGTCCAAGGTTTTGGCCACATCTTTTTGCTCGTTCATCTAATTGTTATGAATTTTGGATATGTTGTAGAAAATATCCATACGAATAGAATGAAATATGACTCAACCTTAGATTCTTCACCAATTTCTCCCAGCTTGCTGCTTTGTGCGGGACAGTGTGAAATCATCTCAGACGAGCTCGTTGTAAAACACTCCTGTTATGTATTTAGATCATTCGCTTGTGTCTTGAATGGTTGGTGAAGGATTTTAATGTCATTAATTCATTTGATATCAAGACCCTTGATTGATACATGAGAATGGTGCTTGCAGTGCCGTCTTGTTTCTGTCAGTCGTAGAAACATCACTTCTGAAACCCTGGTCACGGGACCATAACTAAGGTTGCTATCAAGAGGGGATGATGTAATGACCATGGTTGCATGTCCCGGTAGTAGTTCTTTTTACGATGAATGATTATCACTGGAGATCCCGGAACCACGAGTCTTGGACTGTGAAATTGATCGTCATGATCAGTGGACCGTCAGTCCCTAGTATTTTGTTAAATATCTCATTTTCGTTTTCCCTTCTTCTGGCAAGACCTAGATAGAGGACCCAGGTAGAAAAATCGATGTAAAGACCTAGGTGGTCGAAGTTGAAGGTACCTTGATGAAGGACTTAGTGGAAAGTCCTAGTAGACACCGATCGATCAATTTGGAAGTTATGAAAATCCCGTCCAAGAATTCGTGCTTGCATGTTGTATGCTCTGAAGGAGAGATCTTAGAGGGAAGCGAAGAATGTGTGTTGAGATTGTAGGAATCTCATACGACGTCGGAATTCGGTGCTTGACCCCAACTTTTGAAGCTAAGAGATTGAGTTATCATATGAGAAAAAAATCACTCAATTTGGAGTTATGTAGGTCACCCAACCAAGCATGCACATTTGTAATTTGTAATCCCGTACATAATTTTTCAGATTTCATAGACCTGGCAATAAATGCCATATCTTTCAGCTCGTATGTCCGATTGATGCACCCTTTTGGTATGTTGTATAATAGACATAGACGAACATCTTTTGTTGTGGAAGCATTGTCCCATTCCTCACCCATTGGTACGTTTTTGTAAACCCATGGCCTGAAATATCTCCTTTGTAGAGGCGATGAGAACATCTTGTAGAAGACTTTGGCTTGTGCCCGTCTATCGTTATTGAGCCTCATTCACGTTTCGTGGGAAGTGGAGGTAGTGGAATGATGATGAAGGACTTAGTGGAAAGTCCTAGTAGACATCCCCCGATTTGTGACCGAATGTGGATCGTGGGTCCACGAAAGATTGTGGAAGTTATGAATCCCGTCCAACCAAATAATTACTTGAGGTTGTATGCAATTTGGTTGCATGTTGTATGCTCGAAACCAAGCATGGGAAGGATTTTGGAGAAGACCTACATGTAGGAATCTGTGAAAGCGCGATCAGGTAAAGAGGAGTGGTCGAGACGCGTGAAGTTTGGGCGGTGACCAACATTGGTTGGTTTTTGACCCCAACTATTTTTGAAGCTAAGAGATTGAGTTATCATATTTGAGAAAAAATCACTCAATTTGGAGTTATGTAGGTCACCCAACCAAGCATGCACATTTGTAATTTGTAATCCCGACATGTAATACAAATAATAGGGTTTTTCCATAAGATTTCATAGACTCCGTGGTCAATAAATGCCATATCTTTCAGCTAAGGCCGTGTGCTGGGGGTGATGGAATTGATATGTCCGATTGATGCACCCTTGGGGGTGATTTTGGTATGGAGTTGTATAATAGACATGACGAACATCTTTTGTTGTGGAAGCATTGTCCCATTCCTCACCCATTGGTACGTTTCTTTTTGTAAACCCATGGCCTGAAATATCGAAAATCCACCATTTGCATAGATTTGGCGATTTCATGCAATAAAGAACATCTTAGTGAAGCGAACATCTTTTGTTGTGGAAGACATTTTGGCTTGTGAAATATCTCCCGATGAGAACATCTTGTAGAAGACTTTGGCTTGTGCCCGTCTATCGTGCAAGCTTTGGGAAGACGTTCTTGTTAACATGTTTTCATGTATACACATCTTGATATGAATCGTTAGGGCTTGAAGAAATACGATCCATCGAGTAATGCTTCAGAGAATAGATAGTTGATGAAGCGGGATGTTGCTCATAAAACCGTTGTAGATGCTGAGATCACGAATGATTACGCTCCAGAGATCCTTGTCAATGCTGAGATCATGGATGGTGTTCCTCTAGAGATTATTGTTGATGCTGATACAATGGTTGAAGTTGCTCCAAAGATCGAAAAGGCTAGAACCATGATTATAGATATAATCTTTGCTCCTCCATCCAGTGAGCCATGAACTGGCTTCGTCAGTGAGTCGACGTTGTTACGGTAGATAGCATCAGCAGTTTTCACACTGGATGTGATTGGTGAAGAGAGGAAGTTCCTCAATCGTGCAGGGGGCTTGTGATGTAGAGAAATCCCGTTGAAGTTTCACGGAATCACCTCAGGTTGCCTAGTGTATGTTGAAGGAGTTAGTGCCATCCATGTATGAATGATGTTGCATCTGCTTCATAAGTCTTATCATGGGATAATGAAGACTTATCGATTGTAGTTTAGTTACACTTTGATCGTGCTGGTGTTGAATTAGTGTGTCATCGTCGAGATATTTGTGCTGAAGCTGTACTCTTTGATTGGGAGTACAATTTGATGGCTTCTTAGATGCTTGAGCGTTGAATGTCTTAGGTTTGATCATTTTGTCACTGAGTATCTTCTGTTGATTCAGCATTCATGTCGTTGCGGTAGTGGGATTCAACACTTGTGCAGACATCAAAGCTTTCTGATTTTGTGGGACACATGGACACTCCTGCAAGTCTATGGAGAAACGCCCAAAGTGTTCTTTTACGAATGTCTCAATGCTCGATTCAGAGAAACGTCAGATTCAACCACTTGGTAAAATACTAATGCGGTGAAGCTACCATTCATAACATCTTGCAGAGTTGCTAGAAGAATTGAGTCCTCATATTCGATACAGAGTTAGTGCCATCCATGTATGAATGATGTTGATTCTCATCTCGCTTCATAAGTCTTATCATGGGATAATGAAGACTTATCGATTGTAGTTTAGTTACACTTTGATCGTGATCATCTCAACTTATTAATCTCTTGAACTAAAGTGTTGAATCAAGTGTGTCATCGTTTAGATATTTGTCAGAGGATTGAAGCTGTACTCTTTGATTGGGAGTACAATTTGATGGCTTCTTAGATGCTTGAGCGTTGAATGTCTTAGGTTTGATCATTTTGTCACTGAGTATCTTCTGTTGATTCAGCATTCATGTCGTTGCGGTAGTGGGATTCAACACTTGTGCAGACATCAAAGCTTTCTGATTTTGTGGGACACATGGACACTCCTGCAAGTCTATGGAGAAACGCCCAAAGTGTTCTTTTACGAATGTCTCAATGCTCGATTTAGAGAAACGTCAGATTCAACCACTTGGTAAAATACTAATGCGGTGAAGCTACCATTCATAACATCTTGCAGAGTTGCTAGAAGAATTGAGTCCTCATATTAGGATAGCATGTGAGGAAAAACGACATAGACATGGAAGAAATGAGACTTGCCTGAGTGTGGAACCTCTTGATGAATGTCTATCCAGGTTCTTGCTTCAACCCCGTCAAAGTTCGAAATTCCACAAGTGCTCTGATGATGGAATGTCCACCAAATCTTCTGGATCAGAACTTTATCCGTTGGAGAGATGTGCAATCAAAGGCGCTTTGTCAGTAGCTATCTTTTCAGCATGGATCCACGCTCGTCTGAAAAACATGTCATATCCTGGATCTTCCTGATTATGTAAAACTTGATTTCTGTCTAGGTTGAACTTATGTTCACTTTGAGAGTGATGTAGCCATAAGTATTTCCGAGCGTTCCTTCAAGGTCTCTGATTGAAATGGGATCACGAGCAACTCTGTGGGTTTTTAGTGGAATGATGTTGATGGCGGCGTCGTCATCGATCAAAATTCTTCCGAATTCATTTCCTCTGAGATGGACTGTGGTAAGAAGTCCCCAGTCATGCATCTCCTTGTCTGTGGATGAGGGTTCAAGGAGTATTTCCGAGATAGATAGATGTCTGACACAATGTAATTCGGTGTTGTGAACATGTATTTCCTTTGTGCCTTAGACAGATAGAGCAATTCACAGATATGCTCGATCAATGATTGAATTGCTTCTTTGACTGGTTGTTCAGAGAGTTTAAAGGTTCTGACTGGATAGGGTTCTTGTGTACTCCTTCGGTCCCTAGTTGAAGCTATTATGGATCAACCTTCTCTTTGAAGATGTGGTTCAAAATATTACAGTTACTTGTTGGATGATCGATGAACCTATGAAGGCGAGAGTACCTGGGATTCTCCATTTCTTTTTCAGTTGGCTCTCTCTTGATGAACGAAAATTTGTTCGCGCCATCTTGAACCCAGACTTCCAGTAACTCGTTCACTCCTTCATGAGAAGTGAGAAGTTTGAGTCTGTCTGATTATTTTACCATTCGTTGATGCCGGGTCGAGGTTTGTGCATTTCACGATTGGTTATCTTTTCTTTGCGCCCTCAGACGTCAAGTTCTTAATCTCTTGTTGTCTTTTTGACGAAAGATTGTCTTGTCCTTCAATCATGATTCAGATACTTATTTATATTGCTAGAATTGTAAACACCTTGATCCCATGAAGTGTGACAGTTGCTGGAGTCAAAGAGTGGGAAGTGGAAATCGTGTTAAAACCAGTTGCTCATCGTGCGGAGACTTGGTTGATTTTCCATCCACTACTTTGCTAACTCCTCCAACTAATTGCACACCTTGCTCACATTCTCATCGTGTGTATGCACACATGTGTCGTAGACCGCCCGACCAAAACCCTAGTTAATATCCCCCCATGTAACACGATTGATGTCTCGTGATTTTGGAGTCTGCAGGCAGACGTGTATTTAGTTAGTCAGTTGCTGACTTCATGGGACGATGAGTCCTTGTATTGCTGAGTCGAACGTGATTTGCAAATGTTCTAAGACTCATGAATTGAACGTGTCTGTTGAGACAAAGGTATAATTCTCAAGTAAATGTTGATAGTTAAGGTGAGCAAATATTGCTCATTCGATGGATTGTTGAATATTGATAGTTGAACCAATATTCCTTGATTTGAGAAAATATTGCTCGTTTGATGAATTATTGGTAGCATGACCAAATAAAATATTTAAATTAAAATACTGGCAATGAACCGAGTATAATTAATGAAAATGTTGATCATGGGATCAACGTAAAATTATTAGCGTTTGAATCTGGAATCTTGAACCTTGGACTCGAAAACGAGATATATGTAGAAATATTCTTTCTTTCCAAAACAAACTCTCCTACCAGCCCTGTTTTATCGTCACACGCCTACACCAGTTCAAACTGTACCAAATCTCCACGAAAATCACGACCAAAATCCGTTCTCAAAATTCCGCAGATGAAACTAACTTTTCCCGCCAAATTCGTCTTTTGAATGATGAAGAAGGGATGCCCCCTAACCAGAGTAGGGGTGCGAATAGTACATGCCCTGGGGGTTAACCCTTATCAACTGGGTACCCATTATCCGAAATGAGAGTCCGAATAGTAATTTCTCCCACGAGCTCAAAAACCACTTTTCGAGCCAATTTCGCCGCAAAAGCTTATTTCTCTAAAAACACCTACAAAGACATAAAAAGCCAAAATAAGTACAAAATGAGCACTAACAAAATAGATAAATGAGATCAAAATAGACACATAAATGCGTCTATCAAATACCCCCAAACTTATTATTTGCTCGTCCTCGAGAAAATCAAATAAATAAAATCCTAACTCACTGTCGCATGCATCGTCGATTGAATTTAGCGTATGCAATAAGCCTTTAAACCCCTAGGTGTCCCTAGTGGCCGAGTTATAGTCTCGGGAGGGTTTACCAGAGGTGTACCCACAAAACCTTTATACCTGGACCTAACTATCTCCAGAACCTTGGAAGGCACTAAAGAATCTCCTTGGTTGGCATACTTATTGACTACAGGAGGAAGTACCCTGATGCGAAATTCCAATTGATGTACACGAGTTTGCACTCAAGCATACTAAAATTCATATAAAGTGACAGAGCTCTACTCAGATAGTTTCTGGACATCATAACCGGAGTCAACCAATCACATGGATAGATTATGAGATGGATATAGAAAAACGTAGATGGTTTTGATGTTGACTAAGGTGAACGGTGTTTCTCATATCTGTCTGAAGGCCACTGCCAAAACGAACCTATCCTAATGGACTGAGATATTGGTCTAGACCAATATCAACACACTAGCATATACAAGTGTAGTTGCAGGAAATCCTACACTACACCCCTCACTATATCTTGATAATAATTTCTAGATCTAAACTTATTTGATATGAAAATGAAGATAAAGTGCTAAAATTATAAAATGGACACAAAGATTTTTTACGTGGTTCGATCAATGTGATCTACATCCATGGTTCTTCACTATGATTTTTGAGGTTACATAAGAATTAGATCTACAATCTCCATTAATGGATATTTTTAGAGCTCTAGATCTAATTATTTGGGGAAGAAGATGATAAAGAAAATAAATCTCTCTCTAAAAATATCTCTCTCCAAAATATCTCTCTCTCTCCTCCTAAAAGTATCCTCCCTTTCTCTCTCCTGCTATCCTCTTTATATAGTGTTTACATAGTGGATGACAGCTCATGTACAACTAATATTTCCCTTAATTTTGGATTTACCTTGCGACATCCTCGCAAGAGTATAAATGTTAAATCTCGCAGACACTGTAGTTTTCGCAAGATCTTCGCACTGTCTTCATGTTTACGTTATCTTCATTTGTTATGTCATTTCTGAAATCACTTTGCGACGGCTTCGCGACGTTGTTAATGAAGATTCCGCAAGTGTGTTGTTGTTGCGATATTTGGATCCTACAACAAGGGAACCAGTGGTCGATAATCCTAACTCTAGGTTAACACAACTGGCATATACAAGGGTTCCAGTGGTCGACTTTATTAAATTTATTCCGATTGGTCTGATGGTCTGGTCTCAATTTCTGTTTCTTTTTCTTTTCTTTTTCTTTTTTTCTTTTTTTTTTCTCTTTTTTTTTTCTTTTTTTTTTTTTTTCAACTTTTTTCAACTTTTTTTTTTTTTTTTTTTTTTTTTGTATCTCAATCACTCTATTTCACCCTAGCAGTGGTAACAACTTGAATCGTGAGCCCCACCTAATCACTTAGAGAAACATATTTTAAAGAAAACAAAATAAAAATTAAAGTGAAAAGGATTCAACGAGATATGTCGAAACTACCATGTTTTTTCTTTAATTCTAACACCTGAGCTCTGTGATTTTATGAATAGACTCTTTAGATGTTTCCATCTAATCAGTTTGGTTCCTCAACTCCTACAACCAAAATGCTTCCATCAACTTAGATTGGTTAGTGCCATCCTTAATAAGCATAAATTTCTAAGCTCTGGAGTTTATTTATTTATACTGCAACTAAAAAGTTTCTCCCATACCCCCAAACTTAAATCTAACATTGTTCTCAATGTTCTAAAGATGAAATTAAAAGCATGAACAAGGAGAAACTGTTACCATTTGAAGTAAAAGAGTTAAGGAAAGATATTACCGTGTCGCATGAATATTGGGTTACCTCCCAAGAAGTGCTAAGTTTAAAGTCTTCACCAGGACTAAGAAAGGATTAGTCACCTCATAAAATCATAAAGTAATAGCCGAAATATCTGTGGGTCATCAAAACCAAATAGAGCTATCACAAGTAAAAGGAATCTGCAACATGCCAAGAAAATTAACAAATAATGCCCACCCTTGTCTAGTTTCCTGTTTAAGACAACTACATCTAGCTGTGGTTTAGGTTCAGGTTCTATAACTGGGTCCAAATAAAATATTTTCATGTGATGGAATTCCTCAAAGCTAAGATCCGGTTCAGGTTGTAAAGTCTGTAAAAACTCAAATAAGAACTTAGAAGCACATAATAATAACCTGAATAATTGCGGATCCTTAAAGTCAATCAGTTTTTGACTCACACAATTGACCACGATGAAATCGGCGGTCAATCATAATAAAATGTGTCGATACTAATTTCCTAAAGTACTTAGGTTTAGTCTCAAAACTAAATAATTAACACATCTGAAACTTATACGTTCCCACTGGTTGAAAAATATTTGGTGGGAAAACAAAGTCAATCTGGGTATCATAGCCTGGGTAAACCACATCAACCAGAGGATGGGTTTCTAACAACTGAACTTCCTTATGGACATCACTAGGTTCAGGAAAACGTGTATGAAGATAATTTTTTAAAATGGTTGAGGCATATATGTCAAGTCCCAAGTGAGGGACCTTTCTAAGAGTTAAAGCACATGGAGAATGATAATCACCCCCAAACTTAGAGTTTTCAGTGTCTCTAGAAAGACTAGTCACAACTTCCCTAATTTCAAGGTCATCTGATTCCTAAAAATGGTCAATCGATTCTTCTAAGTCAGGTTCATCCTTACTCATCTCTACGAGTTCGTTTTCTTTGTCTAAGACTAATGTTTTTAAATCGCTAGACTCTAAAACAATATTCTCAGAAGAAACTCGTTCCTCTAAACCATTATTAGCTTCGTAATCAAAAGGAAATAATACATCGTCTAAAACGAGGGCATCTCTAGTCAAATCCTCGTCCTTTTGAATAGGTGAATAATTATTAAAATTATTTGGATTTGAACTAGAAACATTATCATTATTAAGCTCAATTGGAGTAACAAATTCCTGATCACTATGCCTACTTATTTCAAATTCTTCATCAACATCAACATCCTCATCATAATCATCATTATAATAACATGAAAATGGTTGAACCTTATCTAAACAAGTAGTGTTACCAATTTTATCCTCGTCATCTTGATTATGCAAATAACTATCCTCATTTTCAAAGGTACTATTGGAAACACTATATTGGAAATTAAGACTATCTTGAGCAGTTCTTTCTTGGGCCTCTAACAACATTTTTTGAGTCGACTCACATGACTTCCTGATTTTATCTAGGAAAGATGGTTCACACGTTGCATTGCTTTCGTCCAAAACTAAGTTATTCATCTCAGCTGAACTACGTGTCGACTCAAGTAACTTTTGTGATGACTCAGCTAACTTACGTGCGGACTCTAGTAGAGAGGAATTTTGCTCGTATGACCAGGCGTATGGATAGTAATTGGGCTCACCATGGTATGGACCATAACCTTCAAAAGGCTGATGTTCCCAACCACTATTCACACTATGGTCAAAGTAGTAACGTCCATTTTGAAACTCAGTCGGATATTCGTTGTATTGGCTATTGTAATACCAGTTCGACATTCTATTGCAGGGGTGTGAGTTGTCACACAAAATAAAACCCACTGATAGGGGATTCGTGGGTGGATAGAGTCTTACCTCCCGTACCAGACGGGCGATGAACCGTTGAAGTCGACTCAGGCCACCGACTCCTATGTCAGTGTACGAACCCGAGGGGCCGAGACAAAGATCGTGAATCGTCGTCCTTCCCTGCAAACAGTTTATATTTAATTTTTAACCCTTCCTTAGGGTTTTAAAAATAATGTCCAGTCCAAAAAAAATAAAGTCCAAAAAGTGTCCAAAAAGAAAAAGAAAAATTACAAAAATACAACCCTATTTACAGTTTCTAAAAATAAAACAAAATAACTATATACAAAATCTTCTTCTTCACTCCTTTCAGATTCCTCTTTTCTTTCCTTCTTTGGCGATGCTTTCCTTTTATAGCACTTTTTCTTTCCTTGTAGCTTCGCTTCAAATCTGAAAAGAATCGAAAAACACAAAACGCGTAAAAAAGAACAAAAAATAATAATAAAAATAAACCTAAAACAAATCTAAATACAAGTCCGCGTCGGCGGCGCCAAAAATTGATGTGATTTTAAATTGTTGTTGTAAAGTGGTAGTAAAAGTTCGTTCAACTCGGGCTTGTAAAGGTTTGGTTTAAGACTTAAAAATAAAATATATTCACAAGGTTGTCACAAATATCGAGAGGTACTGAGACTCAAGATTCCACCAATTCTCATATTCATGTGGTCCAACTATCAATTCCAGACAATTATAGCTCATAAAATAATAAATATTGACTCTTTATTCTTTGCCAAGGTAGATTTTATAAAAGATTGACTGTAAATCACAAGCATGACGTATCAAAAATACTAAGACCAAGCATACATCATCAAACAAAATCACAATCAATTAAGAAAAATCATGAATCAATTTAAAATAGTGAAAAAGTCATAAAGGAATTAAATAGATTTACCAAACACGTAGAGAATGGCTTCCTCCATCATCCCAGTGTTGGGGTTTAGCTCATGATGTCAAACACTTCCTCAAAATAATAATCCACGGCTCAAAAAGTGTATGAGAAGAAGAAAAGAATCAAAAATCAATCAATTAGTGAGTCTGCAACGTTTATAAGCGTTACAGAAGACACTGTTACAACTTAATAAGACTGTAGAAAGAACGATACTCTTATACTGCAGCAGAATCTGCGACTGTCAGTGTACGTCCAATGTTCTTCAGTTTAGGGTTCTTGAGAACGACACTTTTGTAGTGTCGTCTGCAACTCTTCTTCTTCTTCTTCACCTGCTACTGCTCCCGTACCTCTGTAAGCTTTGTTTCTTCTCTGCAACTACACAGAACTCCCGATAGATCCCTCTGGCCTCTCGTACAAGCCTTTATATATCCAACAGGTCCGAATCTCCCGAGTTTTACTTCAATTATCGTCCCTTTATTTTCTCTTTAAGTCACGGCTTTTCTTCCCTTTTATTTCTATACTTTCCGCGTTCCTGGATTGTGTAGTACTCTCCAAACTTCCTAAGGATCGAACAGAATCAAACACAAGATATATTTCTTCCACTCGCACGTAATATCCAAATTTGAATCCAAACGAAGGCCGAGAATAACTCCTTCTTGTTTTAACGAGATATATGTAGAAATATTCTTTCTTTCCAAAACAAACTCTCCTACCAGCCCTGTTTTATCGTCACACGCCTACACCAGTTCAAACTGTACCAAATCTCCACGAAAATCACGACCAAAATCCGTTCTCAAAATTCCGCAGATGAAATTAACTTTTCCCGCCAAATTCGTCTTTTGAATGATGAAGAAGGGATGCCCCCTAACCAGAGTAGGGGTGCGAATAGTACATGCCCTGGGGGTTACCCCTTATCAACTGGGTACCCCTTATCCGAAATGAGAGTCCGAATAGTAATTTCTCCCACGAGCACAAAAACCACTTTTCGAGCCGATTTCGCCGCAAAAGCTTATTTCTCTAAAAACACCTACAAAGACATAAAAAGCCAAAATAAGTACAAAATGAGCACTAACAAAATAGATAAATGAGATCAAAATAGACACATAAATGCGTCTATCAGCAAACACCTTCCACATAAAGAACTTGATCTTAGGAAGACAGTGAAGAGACCAAACCTTTTTCCTAAAATTTGAATCTTCAACAGAACAATACTCATTTGTGAAAACCTTATAAGCAGACTTTATAGAGAAATTACCATCTTTTTTGTGAGCCCACATAATATTATCATCACAGAGAGTATTAAGACGAATAGAACGAATTTTTACAACATCTTCAGGGCAGAACAAAGCAGTCAGAAGTCCAACATTCCAGATATTATGTTGAGAATCAATCAGCTCACTCACAAAGGTAAAGTTATTGTAGTTTGGATTAATAGACAAAGGAGGGGTAGTAGAGTTAGGCAACCAGATTGACGACCAGATTCTAGTAGAGGTACCATTGTTTATCTTGTAGACTACATTCGACTTTAAGAAGCTAAGACTGTTTACAATACCTTTCCAAATCCACGAGGAAGTGTCAGCAGCTTTATCAATTTCCAATAAATTTTGATTTGGAAAATACTTAGCTTTCAAGAACTTAGAAATTAAGTGATCAGGAAACTGAGAAATTCGCCAAGCTATTTTAGAGATAAAAACTAGATTCAGAGCAAAGGAGTTCCTAATACCAAGACCACCACAACTCTTAGATTTTCCAATATCAAGCCAAGATCGAAAATAAGCTGCACGACGTAGGTTTTTCTTCGCCCACCAAAAAGTTCTTTGAATAGCATCAAACTTAGAAGTAAGTTTTTTCGGAAAGGGAAAACATGACATGTGATAAGTTGCAAGACTAGACAGAACATGCTTAGTTACTCCAGTTCTACCAGCACCATTCAGGTTTGATTTTTTCATATTGCCCAATCTAGCATAGAACTTGTCAATCAAAAACTGAAAAGATTTTGTTTTATCTCTACTAGTAAACAAAGGAGTTCCTAAGTATTTTTCAGAACTAGACAGATATTTTATTCCCAAAGTTCTAGAAAGCAATTTTATGTGCTTATGATGCATGTTCGCGCTAGTGAAAAAACCAGATTTTTCAAAATTAATCGCCTGACCTGAAGCTTGAGCAAACTTGTTCAGGATTTGCATAAGATTTCTAGCATATGCAATTGAAGCTCTGGAGAACAACATACAATCGTCATCAAAAAATAAATGAGTAATAGTTGGACAGTTGTTTTTAACCTTGAAACCTTGAATCATGTTGTCCGATTCCGCTTTGAGAAGCATTTGAGAAAGAGCTTCCATACAAAGAATAAAAATGTAGGGGGACAGACAATCCCCTTGGCGAATACCTCTAGAAGGAGATAAAACTTTCCCCGGAGGCCCATTGACAAGAACTGAATACGAGATAGTACTAATGCATTGAAAGATTAAGTGACACCAAACATCCGAAAAACCGAGTTTCTTGAGGACCGCTATGATAAATGACCATTCTAATCTATCGAAAGCCTTAGAAAGATCAAGCTTAATGGCCATATAACCTTTTTTAACTCTCTTATTCATTGTTTTAAAAGAATGTAAGATCTCATGACTTATTATAATGTTATCATGTATCTGTCTATTAGAGACAAAAGCTAACTGAAACGGAGAAATTATAGTATCAAGTAAAGGTTTCAGCCGATTTGTTAATATTTTAGAAATTATTTTGTAGACAGTGTTGGATAAACTGATAGGTCGAAAATCGTTCGGCGTTGAAGGATTTTGCACCTTTGGAATTAGGGCTATGAAAGAGTAATTCAATTGCTTCAATAAAATCTTAGTCTTAAAGAAGTTCTGGATGTGCTCTATGACCTGATCAGAAACAATGGTCCAGTTATCACGAAAAAACCCCGCCGGAAATCCATCCGGTCCAGGAGAGTTCCAAGGTTCCATATTCTTAACTGTAGAAAAAATTTCATCTATGGTGGGAATTGCCACTAGAGAGAGGTTCAATTCATCAGAGATAATAGGCTTAACATCATTCAAAACTTCTTGAATATCAACAGTATTTGGGTTAGAAGAGCGAAAAACCTTTTTAAAATGACTCCCAAACAAAGAAACAACTTGTTCTCTAGACTCTAACCAGTTACCTTGATCATCCCTAACCGTATGAATGGTATTATACATATTTCTAAGCTTTACTGTGTTATGAAAGAATTGACTATTCTTGTCATAATGAATAAAGTAGTTTATTCTAGCTTTTTGTTTATAGAAAGAATTCTCAATTTCATACCAATAGTCAAGCTGCTTAGAATAGTTTAAAATGAAAAAACCTAAATCAGGGGAGTATGGCATCGATTGAAGTCTTTCGATTTCAGTGTTCAGCCTAAGAATGGTGGTTTTGATATGACCAAAAGAGTTAACATTCCAGAGACACAAATCATTTTTCACATTTCGGAGTTTACCAGCCACTATAAAACTTGGAGATCCCTTTACTTGTTTAGACCAAGAATTAGACAAAATATCCTTAAAATCAGGGCTCAATTGCCAACATTTGAAGAATTTATACGGAATGTGAAGCTTTTTTTCCAAATGAAAACAACTAAAATAAGGTTTTTATGGTTAATGGGTGCTGGAAGTAACATTAAAATCTGGACTGACCTATGGGTCCCTTCGATTCTTCGATTCGCTCCTCTTTACCCACTAACTCAGTGAATATATCTTAAAAGGTGAAGACTTAATCACAACTGATGGAAGTTGGAAAACTGAGCTTATTACTCAATTCTTTGATCAATTTACAACGGAGCAAATATTAAAGATCTGCATCAACAAAGATTCCAATAATATTGATACGGGACGTATTTGGATTGGAGCTATTGTTTCCAAGATTTGACTAACTCTTGGATATCTTGGATATTTATTAGTTAGTATATTCATTTATTAAGATAAATAGTTATTTTATTTGGATTATTATGTTTTATGAGAATAATATATTCTCTTAGGTTAGTTTAGTAACATTTGGATTTCCTAGGGTTTACGTTTACGGCTATCTATAGCCTATTCCATTGTCATTTTTCTTTAGCTGCGGCTCGCTATTATTGGATTAATGAAATTGTTAAGTTTGTTTGGTTAAACACCATTGTTATTCTCTTTTAACTCTTGGATTAGAGTCTTTGCTCCTGGATTGGAGTCTTCTATCATCACCATTAAGGAGTGGATTCTCCTTGTCATCATACCGCTTCCGCTTGTGCCATATCAGGTGTTACCAGAGCAAGTTCATCCTGCGTTGTTCGTATGTAAGGCCGCTTAGAAGAATCAGTCCAGGATTCCTGTGATCTCTAGGTTTTTATCCAAAAAAAAAAAAAAAAAAAAAATTATCCGTTTCATCATCAAAGTTGAGAATCAGTTTGGGAAAACATCTTGGCAGTTGAAGATTGATGTTCTTATTTATCATCACTCACCAGCTTGTTTAGTAAGTATATTTCCTAAACCCACTGTTGTTCATTAAATCAAATTGGATATACTTGAGAAACCATAGATTCATTAATTGCAAGTGGGAAGAAAGGAGGTCTCTTCCGTGAAAACAGAGGAAAAGTGTGGGGTTTCATTTTTACTGCTTTGTTATCCATCCGGTCTGACAGCTATCTATCTGTCCATGAATTTACCCAATCTCGTTTGAGTTCTCTTGAATTCAGACTTCAGGGCGTAGTAGCATGGGAGAACTTTATATTAAATTGCCCAGCTTTGTTGGAGTAGTTAATGGGAGGTTATGTAAATTCATAATCGATGGTAGTTGTGAAGAGAATTTGGCGTCGACAAAAATGGCAGAGCTTTTGAATCTCAAAATAGATTGGTATCCTAATGCTGACCAGATTGAGTGGTTTAACAACGGAGGGACAATTATTCGTATAGGTGGTTGTAGATTTTCATTGTCATTTGGTAAGTGTTACTCCAACTCAAATTTTCATGAAGTAGTTGACATGAATGTATGCGACATTGTGTTGGGAAAACCTTGGTTAATTGATGTTGGTGCAGTTCGGAATAGTTGGGACAACTCGTATGAATTTATGTGGGGAAGGACAAAAGTAAATCTTATATCACGTCCTAAGCCAAGGGCAGGAACAACACATATGGAGTCCATCAAGTTTGAGACCGTAGATAACCAAAAATCACATAAGAGTACTACCGTTACTCACGAGATTGGCTTGTTAGTTCCAAATGAGAAGACAATAACATTGCATAATCGGTGCCCATATGAATATTCATTGGCTATGTTTTTTTTTTAGAATTGTAAGGATATATTAAGAAAAAAGGTATTTACAAGCGAACTAAGCTAGCATGGTGGTGCCAGCTGAAGAGCAAAACAAAGCAAACTAAGACTATTACACAGAGAGAATCGTCTCCCATTGATGCAAGACTTGATTCATAGAGTATGAATCAAAAGTCCGTAGCCTTGTAGACCATAAGTGCAGATTCTGTTTAATGATCATCTTCAACTATTCATTAGATTTAGGCCTCTTCCCATGCATTCTATCATTACGTTCTAACCAAAAAACCCACACCACAGCAAATGGGATACGCTTCCACACCTCCTTCCTGATTCCGCTAAAATTAAAAGTATCCCAGATTTGCAATAGAGATGCAAATGAAAACGGCATCACCCAGAAAACGTTGCATGAGTTGATAAAATAATTCCAAACAGCCGCAATACCCGAACAATGAATAAAAAGGTGGTTTTGCGTTTCCGACTCCCTGCTACAGAACACACAAGAAATGTTCGGTATTTGCACTCCTCTATGATCCAACATAACTCTCGTAGGAATTGAATTGTGAAGTCCTTCCCAAAACAGAAAATTGACCTTTGGTGGAATGTGTTTATTCTCCAACAAAGCTGCATACTCCCATTCAACATCTTCTCTATTCAACATCTCAAAGAGCTTCTTTGCAGAAAAATCTCCATCTAAGTAATCATCCTCCCCCTCATGTAACACGATAGAATTTAGATCATCCCTTAATTCCAGCAAATCAATTCTCTCCACCGGATTGAGTACCCTAGAAAAAGATAAAGACCAAGAATTCCCCATTACTTCTGCTACCGTGGAACATTTCTGCAAGCTAATTCTAAAAAGCCGTGGATATTTACTTTTGAAGCTAACTTTGCGAAACCACCAATCATGCCAAAATCTTGTTTGATTCCCACCTCTTACTTTAAACTCCACACAGACCTGCAAATCCTCTCTACTCTTCAAAATCACCTGCCACATGCTTCTACCAATAGTGCATTTCTCCTCCGCATGCACTAAAAAGTTTGAGTCAGTATTACTCTTTTCAGCCATAATCCTTCTCCACCACGCATGCTTCTCTTTAGTATATCTCCAAATCCATTTAGCCATTAAAGACTTATTAACCAATCTCAAGTTTCTAACACCCAGCCCTCCAAACTATTTTGGCTTATTTAGTTTTTGCCATGATACCCAACTCATCTTGTTTTCATTCTCAGTCACCCCCCATAAAAATTTCCTCATAATAGTATTTAGTTTTTTCTCCACAGATGCAGGAAGGTGAAATAACGAAAGATAATACGTTGGAAGACTTTGAAGAGCATATTTAATTAAAGCCAACCTACCTGCCTTGTTAAGATACTTATTCTTCCACACTGCTAGCCTCTTCTGCATTCGATCAATCACCACATCCCAAATTTCGATATTCCTTGGAGAGGCACCAACCGGAAGCCCCAAATACACAACACGCAACTCAACCGTTCGACAACCCAGTTCCATAGCTAAGTCCTCAACAACGTCATCAGCTCCAATACTAGTAAGTGAACTCTTTTCCAGGTTAAGCTTTAACCCAGTTAAGACCTCAAAGATAACCAACACGACCAGAAGTCTTCTAACCTCCTCTTTAGAAGCATTCAATAATATTATAGTGTCACCGGCGAACTGTAAGTGAGAAACCACAGAACCTCCCTCCCTAACCTGAAAGCCACCGAGTCTGCCATCTTGAACAGCCTCTTCAATAAGTTTAGCTAAAATCTCCACCACCAATATAAAAAGAAAAGGAGACAAGGGATCTCCCTGTCTTATACCTTTTGATGGTTTGATTCTATCAGAAACAACACCATTAACTAGAACCGAGAATTGTGCCGAAGTAACACACCAGAAAAGACATTTTATCCACCTATCACCAAAGCCATGCTTCTTGAGAATCATAAACAGAGAGTTCCAAGACACATTATCAAAAGCTTTCTCCATATCAACTTTACACAAAATACCAGGCTTCCTCTGCTTTAGCCTACTATTAATACACTCATTCGCAATTAAAATACCATCCAAAATCTGCTTCTCCTTAATGAACGCGCCTTGAGAATGAGAAACCAACGAAGGCATAATAATCTTCAACCGCTCTGCCAACACCTTAGATACAATTTTGTAAAAGCTGCTGATCAAACTAATTGGTCTGAAATCCTTTGCCATTGATGAATCCTCCTTCTTTGGAATAAGCTTGATGAAAGAAACATTGAGTCTCCAATCCACAACTCCTTTGACATAAAATTCCTGCATAGCAAGCATCACATCCTCCTTCAAAATATGCCAACAAAGCTTGTAAAACTCCATTGTATAACCATCCGGTCCTGGAGCTTTATTAGTACCAAACTTCTTAATCACATTATGTACCTCCTCTTCATCAAACGATCTCTCTAGCCAAGTATTTTTAGCCTGTTCAACCTGGGGAAAATTTAAATTATCGAAGCACGGTGATACTGTATGAGAAGAAGTGAAAAGACTTGTTTAATAATTGTGAAGCTCCGCCTTTATCGTCTCTTGATTAAAAACATCTACCCCATTTACCTCCAGCTTGGTTATTGTGCATCTCATGTTCTTAGCATTCGCCATCCTATGAAAAAAGCCCGTGTTTTTGTCACCATCCACAAAAACCTGAACTTTAGCTCTTTGAAAAGCTTGTCTTGCTCTATCCACTTTGATTACATTCAACTCTTCGCTTGCTCTTTCCAAAAACTCATCCTCCGTTAGAGCACCATTCTCCTCCTATATATTTAGTCTATTTATGTTTGCAACTATACCATCTTCTTTCTTCTTCAAGTCACCAAAGGTATCTCTGCTCCACTGCTTCAAGAAAAACTTCAAGTTTTGTAACTTCCTGAACAAGACAAAACTTGGTGTACCATTGAATTGCATCTCCCTCCACCAAACCTCAATATTCCTTACAAAATCTTTATGCTTCAGCCAAAAGTGTTCTATCTTAAAGGACGATCGAAACCTGACCTCAGGTTCCAGTTCAATCAACAAAGCATTATGATCTGAGCACGTACGTACCAAAGCAGTTTGTGTGGCTCTACTGAATTTGACATCAAGCGCATGATCAAAAAGACATCTATCCAATCTACACAGCAACGGAGATCTCTGTTTGTCACTCCAAGTAAAGGCTCCTCCGTTCAGCGGCAAATCAACCAATTCCAAGTCTGAAATAAAGTCATTTATGAACTGCATATTTCTGTCATCCCCCTCCCCCATGTTTCTCTCTAAATTGCTTCTTACCGCATTCATATCACCGACAATGCACCATGTTGCGTCATTCCACTGCCTCACTTCTTTTAAATCCTCCAAAAATTCCTCTCTCCGAACATAATCACAAGGGGAATAGACATTGGATAAGGTAAAAGGAAACCCCGTAGCTCTGCAACTTAATAACACCGAAATCGAATTCAATCCTTGCCTCTCATCCAACAACTCCAGTCTGGTGCTATCCCAAATTGTTAACAGCCCCCCACTGTTTCCAGCCACCCCTTGAGAAGGTAGAAATCTCCAGTCGAAATCTGAATTGTACCACATTTGTCTTACTAACCAAAAATATATTTGCATAATTTTAGTTTCTTGAATAGTACACATAAGACATCTGTGAGCTTGTATCAAGTCCTTCACTGCCACCTGCTTGTGATAAGAATTCAAGCCTGTTATATTCCAGTTCACCAATTTAGACCCCATTCACAACCACTACTTCCCTTGAGTTAACTTCATCGTCCACCTCATCTACATTCTCATCATTATTTCCTCCATTATCATTTGCTTTCACTTTCTTGGACCTCCTTCCCAGCTTCAATAGTGTCGTAACGATCCTTATACTTCGTAAGAATAGCCTCAATAAGTGCCTTAGAATGATCCTCATTTGATCTACTCATACCACCATAAGTACAATACAGTTCAAAGACCATCTTAGATGTAGAGAGAATAACTTCACTCATATCAACTTTAGTATTTTGTAAATCTCCTGGTTTAATTACAACTTGATCTTCAACCACTATAAAAAGACTTCCTTCTGAAGTTAACGCAAGAGGTCTTGGTGTAGGAAAAGTCTCTACCCCCAGCAAAATATCATTGGTTGGTGCCAAACCCAGTCTGTCAGAGCCGATGGGTAACCCCTCACCACATCCATCACCATCCTGAAAAGGCACTAAAGCACCAGACTCTTCTCAACTTCTAGTTTGCAAACTAGTAACCAAGGTGGGAACATCACCTACACATCCATCCTTAGCACTAGATTGCTTACCAGAACTAGAGGCCGGCATGGAATTGATAATCCTGGTAGGTACTACACCTTCACCTCCACCATTTATATCAAATTCCATTCTACAACTATTGTTAACCAAAGAGCAGCAGGGAACACCATCACCACTTCCCACCTCTCTTGGAACAATATTTGCAGTCTCCGATTTTGAAATCAGGTTGCCTGTAATAGTGGGAACCTCACCTTCACATCCACTCTTACCATGGAAACCCTCGTTCAAAGCAGAGATCGGTAAAACACCAGAAACAGGCTCCAAACTCGTATTTCCCACCACCACAACAGAATTGTCAGCTAAAGATAATTCATTACTCGTACAAGGCCCTTTACTGAAGCCCACCGTATTAGCACAAGATGAATCAGCTGAGTTGGAACCCAAGACCCGGACTGATTTAACCCCATAATTCGCGGGAGTTTCCAAATTTGAAACCGCAGTAATATTCTGCATGCGTTTAAAATTTTGAACTAGTCGAAGATAGTCCTCCATAGAAACCTTATTCTTCGGATCAAAATTGAAATCCCACTCAATTATAGCAACCCATTGATGACTATCCTCTTCAACCAGTAAAACCGTCGGGATTGACGCAAAATCTCCCTTCACCGCAATTCTGAAAAAGTTTTGATGATCAAGCCTCCATGTACTCTCAAAACATCTGCATATCCCCCCAATGAATCTCCAACCGATCTAAATAGTTTGCAGCTCCAGAACTTGCATGGAATGCCTCTAACTATTAACCACTTGTAATACCTACACATTTTTTGAATTGGAATAATGACCCCTTCCTCCCTTTGTTGCTTAACTGGACGCTGAAAATCCTTCTCCAAACTAACATATCTTGAAAGATGGACTTTAAATCCATCAATGAATAAAAACCTTGGCTTCCACAAGTCCCTTCACATTGCATCTGATACTCCAAACAAGGCCAAACTCGGATTTAAAATATCTAACTCAATAAAGCAACTGCATCCCATGAATTTCTTCATTTCCCTAATAACTTTAAACCATCTAACTCTTCCCTAGCACCTGATCTGACCTTTATTAGCATCCTTCTTCACTGCAATAGAGACTACATGCAAAGATTCTTGGAAATCCTTGGCTGTTGGTACAGTTTGAATCACCATTTGCATCAAAAAATTCTCCTGCAATACCTTCTTCATCTCCTTCAACATCACACCCCAATAATAACCACTATCTCCAGAAGGAACACAAATAGCATAGGATCTATCTCTATCTCCTCGTTTTACACTGTTAGCGATGGAGAGAGAAAGAGCGAAGCCTCTCTATCTGGAGAGAAAAATCGTTCATCTTTCGATTGAAACTTTAGGAAATCAGAGGTTCATCAAATTAGAAGAAAGGAAAAGGGGAGGTTTTAGTTTTTGGTTGAATTTCTCAGTAGAGGTGGCAAACTAGTTGTGTGAGGTTATGGGAGAAGCAATTGATAACAAAGTAAATAAGTGGCCTAAGAGGGAGGGAGAATCTTCTTATCTTTGTGAAGTGAGGTCAAATGATGCTGGTAGATATTTAAGGATTTCATTGGCTATGTTGTGCACACCAACTTTGATGAGATGCCGACACGAACAAGCTTGGAAAGATTCGTGGGAGTTTCTGTATTGTAATGGTGGGAACAAGCGACATAGGATAACGAGATTTTATATGCATAAAATGAAGAACGTAAAGTTAAAATCATTTTCAGAACGGTTAGTGATTCCGATGCACAATTCTAGGGCGGGTTGTGTTTCAAGTGCGCGTAATAAAATTTTGTCTTGCAATTGCCATTTCCAATATAAACTCGAGACGAGTTTCGTCGCAGTGGGGGAGCCTGATACGGGACGTATTTGGATTGGAGCTATTGTTTCCAAGATTTGACTAAATCTTGGATATTTATTAGTTAGTATTTTCATTTATTAAGATAAATAGTTGTTTTATTTGGATTATTATGTTTTATGAGAATAATATATTCTCTTAGGTTAGTTTAGTAACATTTGGATTTCCTAGGGTTTATGTTTACGGCTATATATAGCCTATTCCATTGTCATTTTTCTTTAGCTGCGGCTCGCTATTATTGGATTAATGAAATTGTTAAGTTTGTTTGGTTAAACACCATTGTTATTCTCTTTTAACTCTTGGATTATAGTCTTTGCTCCTGGATTGGAGTCTTCTATCATCACCATTAAGGAGTGGATTCTCCTTGTTATCATACCGCTTCCGCTTCTGCCATATCAAATATATAGGATGATATGGACTTATACTATACATGGATAACTCATTACAAAATTTGTTAAAACTCATCTTAGCTCAATCTCAGGTGAATCATCACCTTAATGATAACACTTTTCTTTGGAAACAATTCCGGGCAGTCAAAAAAGTTGCTCCAAAGACTCGGATCTTCATGCGGAGGATGCCACCTAACGGTATTGGAGTTAAAAACAAGGTGGGAAGGTTTGTTGAAGTAATTTCAACTGAATGCCAATTTTGCAATGATGATACTAAAACAATAAATCACTTGTTTATGCAGTGCCCACTCTCACAGTCAATCTATACGCTTCTCAGCTTGGACTTAGAAATGATAACAACATATAGGTAACTTTAGAAACTCTTGTTACTAAGTGGCTTCTGTTCAAAGATGATGGTTATCATTTTTTTTTTGTGGGATCAAACTTGTTCAGGGTAATCTGGAAAGCTAGAAATTCTCAGTTCTTTGAGAAAAATCAGGTGTACATTGATGTTGTTGATGGTGGTTTTTAGTTTAGGGCGAAAACTGTAAAAGTCTGTCTACCTGACCCGGTGTCAGAAATAGTAGACCTTGATATGCCTGTACTCCGCAAGGAGTCTGAAGAATATATTAAAATCTGATGAGTGCCTATGCCGCTCTTCATATTCTATTGAAACTCAAGCTCCTAGATGAATTGTTCACTAGTATAGAGCCTAATGAGTATTTAAGCTCCTAGTTGCGTTATTCACTAATGAAATGGAGCCATTTAAAAGTGATGAGTGCCTATGCCACTTTACTCACATATGTATTGAGCAATTCAGTATACTCATACATGAAATTTATCCAGAATAATATTGGTGCATGTAGCAACAATCCTAAATATTCTGTAAATTTTATTAACATCCTGCCTGCATTATTCACTAATGCATTGCCTGCCTAGTATTTTCCTATGCTACGCTCCCCAGTTGAACTCTCAATATTGGCATGACATGACGATTAATGTTCACTCACAGCGGAGTAGCACAAATCTCCTGAAGTGTCAGTATTAAGATCTGCATGAAAATACTCAGGAGCACGCAGGCTACGTCACTCTCTGATAAAGAGATTTTCTTTGCGTCAACACGCTCTTATTTAAAAGTGCATGGTCGACGTGCTTAAATTCCTTAAGAAAAATAAGCATAGACTGGCCATGACAGTCTTAAAACAATCATGGCCACACGATTTGGCCAGCCAATTCAACAAGCTTAGCCTCTTCCTAGCAGAACTAGGCAAACTCCACGATGTCCACCGGCGGGCCCACTATTATCCAGCAAATCGGAATCCTCTAAACCCGCAAGTAGCGGCACTAATCGCTAGCCTAGGCTAGTTGCGATGCGAAACTCCAACGAGATAAGACCGACCCTAACAGTCTCAAAGCCATCGCGTCCGCCCAACTTAGCCAGCCTAGTTGGACGTCTTAGATCGTATTTTGAACGATCAAAGAGGTTCCGGTGTGTTCACCGGCGACTCACCTCCATCCCCAACCGATTGCGAACCGCTTGCCCAAAGTAGGGTGAATGCGCCGGTTTTCGAACCCTAATTTGCACTGCGGCAGCGTGCTACTGTCGCAAAAACGATCACATTCGTCCATCTTCGCCATCCAAATTGACTGGCTTAGATCCAATTTCAGGCGGCCAATAAGATGTCAGCATGCTCCCCGACAACTCACCTTTGCATATGGCCAATCGACCTTCTCAAATCAATGTCCAGTGCCTTGGATCGATTAGCCTAAAAAAGGTTGGCCACACGACTTTAAACCCTAAAATTCAATCAACCGCAACCATCAACTGCCGAAAATCATCTCATCCACTCAACTTGGCTAGCCTATTTAACCAGTCAGATCTAACCTGGGCCGACCGATAGGATGTTAGAATGGCTACCAGCCGCCACTCTCTCATAGGGACCGGCCGGCCAATCCCTAGGATGCGCGCGTAGATCCTACCAACTCCCTGAAAGAGGGCGGTCATGCTCCTTTTAAGATATTAAGCTCCGCGACTAACTTAGACGAGCTCTGGAACAACGATGCTTTATAAACATCGATTATTTTCAGCTGCTTGTTTAAAAGCGATGTTTTATATGCATCGATTAAAAACGATGTTTTATAAATATTGATTCCACAAATAATTTTGTTATTTGACCTAAAAGCACTATGTGCTGCTTTAAGCGGCAAGTCTCACGACTTACCCATTTACTCGAGACATCAAACATGTCACAAACTGGGGGAAGCTCACTAGGGTATTAGTCTGGTGGTTTACAGGGTATGGCGTGCAACGCGCCCATTACTAGAAAGTGTCAGGAAATGGCGGACAGTTAATAGCAGTAAGAGAGTAGTGGGTGTAATGCTGATCAGTCTTCCCTCGTACATGGAGACGTGACGGTCACCACTTTTACACAACTCCACTTATCCAATACTTAACTGTCTCCACTTTCTAAGAGATCAGGGTGCACTCAGTCATGACTTTTATAAATAGGTTTTTCAACCTATTTCGACAACAACACAAGTGTGATCAACACAAGCATCCAGAAAACACCGGGAACTGATAGCTTACCCTTTGCAAGCCAGTTCCACATTCTGATACAAGTCATAAAACAGCCACACCTGCGTAATTCAACATTCTGATCTCAAACACCTTCTTCGCTTCCCTCCCTAAGATCAATTCCCTTCTCCTTCATTTTGTGACCGAAGCAAGACTGGAATGGCCATTTCTTGGTTTAGGCCAGGATTGTACAGATTGATCTCTCGAATCTAAAGTACTCCCGTGCAGTGCATTTGTTTAGGGTTTGAATTCGTTTCTCATCAACACACCCAAATTTACCGAAAACAGCATAATTAGTTTTTGCCCCAAAACAACTGGCGACCACAGTGGGAGATTAATCTCTTGGTTGCAAAACCAATTTCTCAATTTCATTTTCGATTTCCCAAATTTTTCAAGATGGTTGATCTTAGGAACGGTTCAGAAACCCTCAATCCCAATTTTACTTCTCCCAGTAACAACAATACTTCACATGTTATTCCTGAATCCGTTCTTTCATTCAAAACCCTTGTTGAGATTATGGAGTCTCAATATTTAACAATTATTCACGATTTGATGAAAATCCTGAATGATATTGTCAGGAATCAAGCTACTATTGTCAAGACACAGGATAAAGTATTTACGCTTTTGAAAGTCCTCAAGGATCAACTATCAAAGGAGCCAACACGTATTCACTCTGGAGGAAACGATATCAACAATTCATTTTGGATCAATACTGAGGGTAGTATTCCTTCTTCCAAGATTCATATCCCTGGTGAGGAAGATGAAGTTTATGCTTGTGTTGAACGCAAAGGTAACCACGAACCTAACTTGTTTGCTCATGAGGATCAAGAGATGTTTCCTCAAACTCAGAAAGAAGACTCTTGGAATTTATCACGTCCTCATCAGAGTACTTTCGATGAAAATAATGAAGAAGCTCGTAAAAATTTTCAGGAAAGCAGGCGTCCTTCCAATAAAAGATCCAACCTCCAATTAATCACTAGTGAGGGTGGAAAGAGAAAGCATCTAGGGAACAAATATCAACAATCTAAGCGTCCGACTCCCATTTCACATAGGTCAAATGAGACTCCACCATTCCAAGATTTTCCCTTTCCAGTGGAAGAGGTGATTGAACTCTTGGAGGTATGGATACAAGATGATGTCATCAAGCTACTTCTTATCAGACGTCCTCTAACCAAACAAGAAATTGAAGATCCCAACTACTGCTGCTTCCATAGGTTCATCAACCATCCTACAAGTGACTGCAACAAATTGAAGCACATCTTCCAGGAGAAGATCGACTCAGGGAACTTCAACTAGGCACTGAAGGAGTATACAAAGACCATCTTCTTATTAGAAGCTTTTGCATGCTTTCTGGGGACTCAGTCTACAGAATTGTACATTCAACAATAGAACATGTGTGTGAAATTATCTATTTCTGCAAGGAACAACGTCAAGATATATTTGCCGCTCTAAATTGTGTTGTATCGGGCAAACGACTACCTTCGATCGATGAAGCTGCCCCCAAGCCTAAATCTCTTCTAGAAGACATGATTGGCATAAGCGTCTGGGAACTCTTAACCACTGCTTATCTTAGAGATGTCGAATTGGGAAGAGCGCTAATTGACGCAGCAACTGATCTCAACGTTGTCACCATCCATATTCTGAAGGCTGCAGGGATTCTAAAGCGAGGAGCTACTCGTTGTCCAAATATAGTCAGGGACTACAAAGGGAAGTCCATAAGATCCATATCATACATCCAGAGGCTCAACGCACGAGTAAGTCTTATCGAACAACCTCTTTTATAGTCGGCTAATCCTCATGTCATCAAGAACTGGGGACTTGATCTGATCATCAACCCAACTGCGACTAGGCGATGTGAAGAGGAAGCTGGTCCCTATCAATATTTTATCAAATGTTTAGAAAAAGTCTCGATCGAGGATAAGAAGTCTGGAGGTTAAGTAGAAGGAGCCTTACCTAGTTTCCGAAATCATATAAGGTGACTATTGCAAGATCATTAGTACAGACAAGCTAGGAGGAGTAGCAATACACACTAGATAGCTCCTGTCAGTGCCTGAAACGTTATATTGTCATTTCCCTAGTATTTCCCTTGTTTTCATACAATGTTTATAATTCATCCAAAATGCTTGCACCAATTTGCATTCATAGTTAAGATTTCAGTAAAACACCATTTCTTTCACAAAACAAAAACCTCTATTCTTTCAAGAGGAGCCGCCTACCTGTTCAAAACCAAATCAAACCACAAAGGAACGCCCCATATTTCCAAAACACCTAAAGGGAAAAGTCATGGGAAGGAAATAAATGCATTCAAGGGAAATCGTTCAGCAACATTTCATCTTTTTTTATAGAAAACACTTTTGATACCCCAAAGAGCAGCCTACTTCAACTTCAACTCCTGAGACAGTTCTCAATTTCCGATTTATATCCATTTCAGTTCGCGAATTTCGGATTTTGGAAATCCCTTCACATAACCAGGAAACATTAAATCCGAAGTCTACACACATGTCTTGATGATACTCCCGATATTCGACCACTCATTCAGAAGCAGCATGCCTGATCATACTACACATTTGGTCATGGCAGTGTGTCCATACTTCTTCCATATTCGGGCGTGCAACTCAGCATACTTCGTTGACACGCTGAACCCCCAAATTAACACGTGATTTACAAGAGGAGCATCAAATTAAGGGTCGAGGGCGCAGTCACATCCTCAGCATCGTCGGTCGCCTCCATCCCTGGATTATCTTTCGGTCCTTCGTGCAACGTCATCCCGGTTACCTGCAGCTAGCGCAAGTCCAACAAAGGCGTTCATCTTCTCAAAGCGTTAAAACTACGAAAAAAGTTGAGCAAGATTATTTCAAAGTTATCCAGATAATTCAGCCAGTCAAACGGAGCAAAACATGTACATACACGTACATCCAAATAATTGAAGATCACTGTAGCTGCTCGAGTGCCACCTGCAATCCTGACAGAACCTATTTCTCCTGGGGACTGCCTCCACCTTGTCTAGAGGATACCAATCATACGCCCACCAAATAACTTAAAGTCAAGGCCTCTTGCAATCGAGCACAATTGAGTTTGGAAAATTTTGAAATTCGCTGGAGAGGCTGGATACTCATTCTTATGGAGACAGAACTTTATTACACATTACAGAGAAGATCGATAGTACAACTTCTACACCCTCTAGTCCAGGAAAAAGAATCGTCACGTGATTAAGATGAGTCCTAACAGTCGTATAGGACACTTCGAAGAAGTCATCATCCATATTTGGCATGTATTTGGAATCATTAATGCCTCTTGGCTTAGCAGCGGAAATATCCCCAGGTGACATCTTATCCAACTAAAAAAAAATTACGCTTCTAGTTACTGTTGGGTGGCTACATGTGCAAAAGAGAAAAGAGCACCTGCCTTGAGTTCTCCTTGATTGAATTGCTGCTAATCATAACCATTGGAGATTGCTTTGTTGCTGCTGATACTCGCTCTACCGCTGCTAACAAAGAAAGTCATTCACATCGAGTTAAACGTGGATATTACACTCATATTTAAAATACGAAGACGAGATGAACTTACCTTGCTGCTGGTTGGCGTACACGAAGATGGGTTGGTCCTGATGTTCGTGCAAAACAGGAGACAACGGAAGCTCCCTTTATACCCGACGAATTTTTACATCCAGAAAGGGTTTCTTCCTCTCGGTCATACGAATGGGATTAGGAGAACCCGGTTGAGCTCCAAGGCCTTGACCAGACATGCCGATTTTTTTTTTCCTATCATTGATGTCCGAAGATCAAGAGCGGTAATTTGTTAGCAACCCCTGATTGGAAGCTGCTTCACCAGTACGACTACCACAGAAGTTCAAACCAACTCATATCTCTATGGTAACATCTATCTACTTCATCTTATTGGTTTTGTTTTTCGTCTGTCACCATCTAGTGTTTACCCCGCAACAATGTCATTGTTACGTGCTAAGCAGGGGACTTAATGTTGATGGTGGTTTTTAGTTTAGGGCGAAAACTGTAAAGTCTGTCTACCTGACTCGGTGTCAGAAATAGTAGACCTTGATATGCCTGTATTCCGCAAGGAGTCTGGAGAATATATTAAAATCTGATGAGTGCCTATGCCGCTCTTCATATTCTATTGAAACTCAAGCTCCTAGATGAATTGTTCACTAGTATAGAGCCTAATGAGTATTTAAGCTCCTAGTTGCGTTATTCACTAATGAAATGGAGCCATTTAAAGTGATGAGTGCATATGCCACTTTACTCACATATGTATTGAGCAATTCAGTATACTCATATATGAAATTTATCCAGAATAATATTGGTTCATGTAGCAACAATCCCAAATATTATGTAAATTTTATTAACATCCTGCCTGCATTATTCACTAATGCGTTGTCTGCCTAGTATTTTCCTATGCTACACTCCCCAGTTAAACTCTCAATATTGGCATGACATGACGATTAATGTTTACTCACAGTGGAGTAGCATGAATCTCCCGAAGCACGCAGGCTACATCACTCTTTGATAAAGAGATTTTCTTTGCGTCAACATGCTCTTATTTAAAAGTGCATGGTCGACGCGCTTAAATTCCTTAAGAAAAATAAGCCTAGACAGACCATATCAGTCTTAAAACAATCATAGCCACACGATTTGGCCGGCCAATTCAACAAGCTTAGCCTCTTCCTAGCGGAACTAGGCAAACTCCACGATGTCCACCGGCGGGCCCATTATTATCCCAGCCAATCAGAATCCTCTAAACCCGCCAGTAGCGGCACTAATCGCTAGCCATAACTAGGCTAGCTGCGCTGCGAAACTCCAACGAGTTAAGACCGACCATAACAGTCTCAAAGCCATCACGTCCGCCCAACTTAGCCAGCCTGGTTGGACGGCTTAGATCATATTTTGAACGATCAAAGAGGTGCCGGTGTGTTCACCGGCGACTCACCTCCATCCCCAGCCGATTGAACTACACACGGCAATCCAGGAGTGTATCAAACCGCTTGCCCAAAGTAGGGTGAACGCGCTGTTTTGGAAACCCTAATTTGCGTTGCGGCAGCGTGCTACTGTCGCAAAAACGATCACAACCGTCCATCTTCACCGTCCAAATTGAATGGCTTAGATCCAATTTCAGGCGTCCAATAAGATGTCAGCATGCTCGCCGGCAACTGACCTTTGTATATGGCCAATCGGCCTGCTCAAATCAATGTCCAGTGCCTTGGATCGATTAGCCTAAAGAGGGTTGGCCACACGGCTTTAAACCTTAAAATTCAATCAGCGGCAGCCATCAACTGCCGCAAATCATCTCAGCCACTCAACTTGGCTAGCCGATTTAACCGGTCCAGATGTAACCTGGGCCGACCGATAGGATGTTAGAATGGCTACCAGCTTCCACTCTCTCATAGGGACCGGTCGGCCAATCCCTGGGATGCGCGCGTAACTCCTACCAACTCCCTGAAAGAGGGCGGTCATGCTCCTTTTAAGACATTAAGCTCCGCGACTAGCTTAGACGAGCTCTAGAACAACGATGCTTCATAAACAACGATTATTTTCAGCTGCTTGTTTAAAAGCGATGCTTTTTATGCATCGATTATAAACGATGTTTTATAAATATTGATTCCACAAATAATTTTGTTATTTGACCTAAAAGCACTATGTGCTGCTTTAAGCGGCAAGTCTCACGACTTACCCATTTACTCGAGACATCAAACATGTCACAAACTGGGGGATGCTCACTAGGGTATTGGTCTGGTGGTTTACAGCGTATGGCGTGCAACGCGCCCATTACTAGAAAGTGTCAGGAAATGGCGGATGTTTAATAGCAGTAAGAGAGTAGTGGGTGTAATGCTGGTCAGTCTTCCCTCGTAAATGGAGACGTGACAGTCACCACTTTTTGATGCGTGTCGTAACCACAACAAATTAATCGAGATATTTCCCACTAATTAAATAAATAATATAGCGGTAGTAAGGATCGTTCCCACAGAGAGCTGTGTAATTGATATGTTATTTAGTTATCAAAATAAAGATAAAACAAAGGGGGTTTGATTGTAAGATGGATAAAAAGACAAATATAAAGAAAAAAGATGATCAATGAATCCTTCGTTACTTAGCGATAACTGGATTAGAATACTTATCTATCTTTCGTTAGAACCATTCATCACCAATCGTAGAATAACAGCTAGATCAGTGTCGTTCCCAAAACTCCTTCTATCATTGGATACGGAAGTTCTCGACTACCAAATTCTATTCAACGAACCACCATGTAGTAGATTGTTGGAAAACGATTACTAAAAAAATAATTTTTAAGGTTTTAATAAAATTATAATTTATTGTTTTCTTTTGTGAATGAAAAAACTTATTAGTCCCACATTGTGGAGTTTCCACGTTTTAGTTGTTTTAAGAGACTATATAAGCATTTTAGTCCCACATCGGGGAGTTTTTCTTCTTAAGTTGTATTTGTCAATTATATAAACAAATTCACCACTTTTGTAAAATCTATGGGAAAGGGGTTGCTCCATATTTTAGAGGGACCCCTAAGGGAAAATATTTTATAGCCGTTTCTTAAGCGTTCGCGATTTTCCTTAACGGTTTTTTCGGAGTTGCCAAGCTCAAGTTGAGCATCTACTACATATTCTAGTAGTAGGTGTAGTAGGGTGTTTTATCCTGGAGATATCCGTCCTGTGAGGGCTATAGCATCACTCTTGAGTGTAGCCGGGCGCTAATGTCTTAAGGACAACGTGTTGAACACGTGACTCACTCTGTTTTTCCAAAGTTTTGCCTTGTTGCTGTTGCGGAGATATGGGGAGCTCGTCCGTTTCATCAAATCGATCACTTCCGCTATAAAGGAGATAAGTATCAATAACTTTTGCTTATTTGATTTTTTCCTTGTTTTTGATTATTGCACCCAACAATCTTAAGACATTATAATTTGTAATAATCAAGAATGGTTGATTGGTTTGTGAATCATGGATGTTAATTATGGAGTGAAAAAACAGAAAACGAATTTTCGGTCAGCTGTAGAGTTTCGAATTTATCTCTCAACCTAGAAGGAATTTCGATGAACCCTTTTGACACAACGTAGTGGATATCCTGATAGTTACCCACGTAAAATTTCAGAATTTTTGGAGTTGTAAATGTATTTTTTGATATTTTACAAAACAGATAAACGTTCCTGAAAAATTCTGACGGGCAGAAATGTTTTGTTAACTAAAGTAGTTTTTATGGGGTAACCATGAGTTTTTTGATATGGTGGTTCAAACGAAGTTTGTAAATCTAGATATTATCTTCAAAACTCATATTTTATCTTCCGTTTCGGAACTAAGGTTTCTGAGATGTGGTGTATTAGGTGATTGGGAAATTACCATCTCCGTAGTCAGAGTATAAACGAAGATTGTGACATGAAACTGGAAAGGGACATGGCTAACAGGCGCATGTGGATGAACACAATTTTTCCAAAGCTGACAAAGGTTGGAACATCGAACGCAACTGTAAGCATGGTCTTCATAAGAAAGGTATGTTTCGTAAACCTGAATCTAGCATTACTTTTATTAAGGGTGATTTTTTATGTTTGTAAATTCCTGGCCTTATGGCAGTAAATTGTAGATAACGTAAAAACCTTAATAAGTAGAAAGTTAATGCTAATTTAGTTGAAACAAACTAGAACGATTTCAGTGGCATGATGTCGGAAGTTATTCTAATAACCAATGTGAGAGATTGGTGGGTGGACTCTGGAGCCACCACGCATGTTTTTTGAAAAAGAGACCTGTTTACCTTCTATCAGAGGATAGAGGATGTTGACAAACTATGTATGAGTAACTCATTTGCGACAGAGGTTGCATAAAAGGGAAAGTTCGAGCAGAAGCTCATATGTAATATTCTCACATTGAATGAAGTTTTCATGTTTCGAGCATATGCAAGAATCTTGTATCTTGTTCTGTTGTAGATGGTAAAATATTTAAAATTTTAATTGAATCTGGAAAACTTGTTGTAACTAGGCGGTGATTTTTTAGGCAAGAGTTATAGGACTTTGGGTCTATATAAGCTTAACGGAAAAACTGATGAAGTGAACATAGTTGATTCTTGTGTTTTCTTTTGTGTGATTGAATATTTTGCATGATAGACTTGGAATCGTAAACTTATAAGTCAATGCTTAAAATGGCCAGCATAGGCTGCGTACCCAAATTTAGTTTGGATTTTGAACACAAAAATGAAATCTGTGTAGAATCAAATATGCTATAACATCTTTTAGCACAAATGTTCAGAGTAATTCTAAGTCCTTAAAATTAATTCAGTTAGGCCTAGCCGACATGAGTTCAACCCAAAACCACTAAGGTAAAAGATGGTTTATAACTTTCGTAGATGATTGTACGAGGTACTATCTTGTATACTTTCTTAGGGATAAGGATGATGCCTTAGAAGCCTTAAGAGTATAAACTTGAAATTGAAAGCGAAGTATATGTTACCACTAAAAGGGTTAGGTCTGAACGTGATGGCAAGTATGAAATTCATATTGGAGAACTTTACTTGTTAAATTGCATTATTCATGAGATCGCACCTCCTTATTCACCATAGTCTAATGGTATAGTTGAACGTAAGAACAGAACTATTAAGTAGATGATTTATGCCATGTTGTTTAAAGGATAACCGCAAACTTGTGGGGGGAGGTCGTTCTCTAATTTTGTTATATCCTGAATAGAGTAATTTAGAGGATCAGATAAAAATCCATATGATTATGGAAAGATAGACAACCTTTTTATGCATACGTCAAAGTGTGGGGGTGTTTAGATAAGGTTTCTTGAGTACCTCTACTGCATATAGATTTTTGGTTGTGTGTTCTGATTTTTCAAACTTTGGTGTGATTTTTCTGACTTTGGTGTGAATATTATTACGGAATATAGGGATGCTGAGTTATTTGAACATGTTTATTCTTGAAACCTGACTCTTCTTAGGGATATGTTGTTGATCCCCTAGATGTCTTTCAACTAGTCAGAATATACCTTCGAAAGAAGATGAAGTAGCGTTGATCCTAGGAGAAGTAAAAGCATTAGAACTGAGACTTATTAGAGACCTGACTTCATAATATGCCTAGCTTAGTCTGAGTTCCAGACTTGTAAAGAAGCCTTGACATCTACTGAAACCCCAGTCTGGTAATAAGATTCATTTAGTGAAATGGACTCAGTCCGTCATAACCAGAATTGAGAGTTATTAATTTACCTCTAGGGAGTAAGACCATATGATGTAAATGAGTCTTTAATAGGAAACGTAAGGTAGATGGAACTGTGGAAAAAATCTAAGGCTAAGTTGGTAGCTAAAGGCTATAAACTAAAAGAAGTTGTATATTTACTTGATTCGTATTCACATGTGACAAGAATTACTTCCGTTGAGATGTTAATTGCTATTGCTGTCATAAAGAACTTAGAGATACATTAGATGGATGTTAAGAAAAACTTTTCTAAAATTGTAAATTAGATAAAGAAATTTACATAGACCAACATGAGGACTTTGTGGTGAAAGGTTGTGAAGACAAAGTTTGTAAGTTGAACAAATATTTATATGGATTTTAAAATAAGCACGTAAACAGTGACATGGAAAATTTGATCATGTGATAATGTGTAGTGGATTTACAAGTATATTTACAAGTAACTTGTTAAGGATGCCTGTGTGATTGTATGCTTGTATGTTGATGATATGCTTATACTTGATACAAACATAGATGTGATTAATTCCACTAAAAGTATGCGCTGGATGAGAACGTTGACTTGAAAGACTTAGGACCTTTTGATGTAATCTTAGGTATGAGGACTAGAAGACAATTAAACATTTATAGTCTTAGTCATTCTCATTATGTTGAATTTGTGCTTATGAGATACAATCAGTCTGATTGTAAGCCTGCGTGTACCCCATACGATTCTTCTTGTAGACTCGAGAAAAATAAGGGTAATGGAGTATCTTAACTTGAATACTCAAGAGTTATAGGATGTCTGATGAATTTAATGAACTGTAAGAGTCCAGACATTGCTTATATTATGAGTAAGTTAAGTAGATATACTTGTAGTCCAGAGCAAGAGTATTTGGATGTACTTAGTAGAGTATCATGGTACCTAAAATACTCTATTACCTTTTGTTTGATTTATGAAAGGTATCTTGCTGTCCTTGTGGGACTTTGTGATGCAAATTGGATAGTTGACTCAGAGGAGTCTAAGTCTACGAGTGAATATGTTTTCACTCTAGCAGGAGGGTTTGTTTTTGGAAGATTTCCAAACAGACATATATTGCTCAATTCATTATGGAATCTGAGAGTATTGCATTAGATAAAGCACGAGAGGGGGCCGAGTGCCTAAGATGCTTTTTAGAAGACATTTTTCTCTGGCATAGGCCTATGCCAGCTATATATATACATTGTGTTAGCCAAGCTATAATAGCTAAAGCTAAAAATAACTAATCTCAATCGGCGTTATTTCCATTGATTGGATAAATTCCAAGGAGAATATCGCGCAATCTTTGACGAAAGGTTTATCCAAAGAGATAGTTAGAAATGCATCGAGGGGGATGGGGCTTAAGCTCATAAATTAAACTTGCCATGAAGGATACTCAACCTTGCTGACTGGAGATCCCAAGATCAAGGTTTCGAATGAGACAACTAATTTGTGGTGGGTAAAGGTAAACACTATCAGAGAATTTTATTCTCTGTCCCTTCCCTATGGTGTAGACGTGATAGTGTGACTGCATGTGAAGGATGACTTTTAACAAGTCTTAATGAGTTCTATAGTTTAAATTTAAGATTGAAGTGGGGTGTAACAGTAACACTCTTTATGGAAACTCACCTATCTGAATGAGGAAGTGGGGCCGCTTCCTATGAGAATATGAGCTTTGATTCTCTAGAGAATTCTGAGAAACAGGATATGTCCAGGGCCAAATTGGACAAAACGGCACGAGCTTGGAAGCAACCTTAGAGATATCATCCGTGGTCGTTATCGCGAATTACATCAAACGCTAGCAGTTCAAGACATAGTTCACTTTCTCTAGCAAGTAATTCCGGTAATATCTCACTAAGCAAAGGTTCAAGACCTCATGGACACCTCTGCCAAAAATGGTATTTCCTGCGCTTTTTATGTGATTTTCGTTTTGATGGTTTTGGTATTACTAAAACTCAGGACCTAAGGATCACTAAGGGTTCACTAGTTCATGCTTTTTCACTTTGGTGAAAAGAACCTTTAGTCTCACTTGTGAGGAACTAAAGATGAAAGCTCTCTATATATACTATATGATTTTTGCAATCCATAGTATGACCCCGGGGTCAACACACTGTTGTGTGAGGGAGATGACGTTGGAATGGCTAGTATGACTTCAGCATACACGATTTTTCTGTCTGTTCAGTCAGTTCGGGTCGTGAGATTGGGTTGTTGATTTACCAAAATCTATCTGTGTTTTCGTGTTTTATTGAGTTTTTATTCATGTGGGGGATTGTTGGAAAACGATTACTAAAAAAATAATTTTTAAGGTTTTAATAAAATTATAATTTATTGTTTTCTTTTGTGAATGAAAAAACTTATTAGTCCTACATTGTGGAGTTTCCACGTTTTAGTTATTTTAAGAGACTATATAAGCATTTTAGTCCCACATCGGGGAGTTTTTCTTCTTAAGTTGTATTTGTCAATTATATAAACAAATTCACCACTTTTGTAAAATCTATGGGAAAGGGGTTGCTCCATATTTTAGAGGGACCCCTAAGGGAAAATATTTTATAGCCGTTTCTTAAGCGTTCGCGATTTTCCTTAATGGTTTTTTCGGAGTTGCCAAGCTCAAGTTGAGCATCTACTACATATGCTAGTAGTAGGTGTAGTAGGGTGTTTTATCCTGGAGATATCCGTCCTGTGAGGGCTATAGCATCACTCTTGAGTGTAGCCGGGCGCTAATGTCTTAAGGACAACGTGTTGAACACGTGACTCACTCTTTTTATCCAAAGTTTTGCCTTGTTGCTGTTGCGGAGATTTGGGAGCTCGTCTGTTTCATCAAATCGATCACTTCCACTATAAAGGAGCTAAGTATCAATAACTTTTGCTTATTTGATTTTTTCCTTGTTTTTTATTATTGCACCCAACATAGATCACTCAAGGTGTAATCCAATCGAACGCTTTAAGCTTTGTGAATTTAGGTTGATCCCAGTAGTTGAACTCTTAGATCAAGGTCCACTTGCTGATGTTGTCTTCACTCGTAATAGCTCCACAAAATCCCTCTGCAAGATATCACGATGTCTACTTGTGTAGAGAGTTACTCGACGATTACTTATCTCATAACTTCTACTAGCGATAGAATAATCAATAGACTAATCTAGTATGCATCCCAAATCAATCTAAGAATCACTCATAAACAAAAAATATGGTAAAGACAAACGATTATGAAAAAAACTCTGAATAGATTTATATGACCAATAAAGCTTCACGCTTTGAACATTGAATTCATCCTCAACCAATAAAGGTTTAGCTACACATGATCACAAGAAGAATGGGTTCCCCCTAAAGGGGTAAACCCTAGGTTTTGTTGTAGAATATGTAATATAATAAAAGATGTATCTTCTTAAGGATTTGGATGTCTTCTTATATAGAACTCTCAAAGTTTGTAGGATCATAATATCGCAACGGACAAAGTTCGCGGGATAAATAAACGACGGTGTCGCGAGGGAGTCGCAGGGGAGCTAAAATAAACGACGCGATGAATAACGACAAACAAAACAATTGGAAGACATGAAACCTGGCGAGGGTTAAGAAGTGTCGCGAGAATGAATATTCGTGCACTTGCGACACTTCGCGAGACATTCCCGAAAATAAAGGATAGCTTAGCTGTCATCCACTATGTATTACCCTATATAAAGGGCTAAATGAGTCTGTTGAAGGGGGGGATCTTTTTGAATTGTTAAGCAAGTCATTAGGAGAGAGAAAGTTTAAAGAGTGCTTTAATTTCTAAGTGTAATTCTATTGTACTGTGTAAACATTTCATGGAATCAATTAATAAATATTCTTGATCACACATCCTTCAATGGATTAGTCAAGCAAAACTGAGTGAGGGGTGTAGTGTGAGATTTCTTGCAACTACATATGCGCTAGAAACAGGGAGAGAGCAGAGATTGACGAAGAAATTGGAAAGAATTTGGATTAACAGAGAAAAGGTTTGGAGAGATACTCAAGAATTCATTGAAAAAGAGAAATGGCTAGAAGAAGAAACGTACAAGGGCAACCAACGATTGTAAGAAGAAGTGGGAGACTTGCTGGAGAAAGGAGGAATGAAACAGGAGAATCGTCAAGGATGAATATGAGAAATGATGGAGAAAATCAAAATCAGCCACCGATCTCCCCAGTAGCAAACGCGGCTGTGGATTATGATAGAGTAAGTGTACATACTTGGAGGTCGATTCTGAAGACGAGAGGGAAGAGGAGCAGCAGATGGTGAATAATGGACAAGGAGGAGAAGAGCAAGGAATGAATGGAGAAATGAATCCAGAAAATGAAGAAATCGCAGCGTTAGAAAGATTGAGACAAACAATACACGAAGAGAGACGACTAGAGGCAGAGGAACGAGCAAACTTGACAAGACAGAATCATGAATTGAGGATGGAAAATATGAGATTGCAAAATAGGAGATCAAGAAGTAGATCAAGTTCAAGGTCGACTAGGGAAGAAAGAAGGAGAGTTTTACCAACAGAAAGTACCGAAGAAGAAAACCAACAAGAAACACAAAATCCAAGCACAGAGCGTGGCGAGAGAAGAGGGGAAATGGAAGATCGTTATATTCCTCAGCCCGAAAATCTTCAAGATGAGCGGAATAGGGAGAATCAAGGAAACATGCAACTCCAAGGGCCGAATGACCCAGCTGCTGAAGGAAGAATGATCTTGCACGGGAGAGAAGAATTGAGAAGAAACCGAGAAATTGAGGATGACATTGAGAGGCACTACATTGAACAAACGCGGCTAGCTCGCGAGAGAGAAAGGATAAGAGCAGAAATGGAAAATCGAGAGATGGAAGAAGCAATCCGGCAGAATAACCATGACAACCGGGAAAGAAGGAGGGAACAAAATCGTACCAATAGAAATATTAATGAAGAATATGAGAGGGCGCAGATGAGAGCTGAGAGACAACCAAGAAGAGAGAACAACCGATATAATGGCGTGCGAATTGAAGAAAGAAACGAAGAAGAGCGTCGCAGGGAAAGGAGAGAAGAAAATAACGAGCAAGAAGGTCAAAACAGGCACGAGCGTAGAAGGAGAGAAGCAGAGCTAAAAAGACCAGTAGAGTCAAACTCTGAGGCAAATGAACAAATCTTAAGAGAATTGGCTGAAATGAGAGGACTACTGAACAATAGAAGGGAAGGAGGAAGGAAACAATTGGACGAAGCCATCGCAGAAGCTGCGAAGAATCCCTTCACACTAGAAGTACAGATGGGAGGAATACCTCCTAAGTGCAATCTACCTGCATTAACCAACATCTTTGATGGAACAACCTGTGCGGTACAACATATCAAGGCTTATATGAGATGTATGTTGCAGTGGGAGAATCATGATGCTATACTATGCAAGTATTTCGCATCAAGCCTAATAGGAGAAGCACTAAAATGGTTTGAGGGTCTGCCAAGGAACACAATCACATCATTTAACCATTTACAAGCCACATTCCTGGGCGCATACATAAGTAACAATTCTTCACGACCAGGTATTGAAGATGTATTCGGGTTGAAGCAAAGGGTTGGCGAGAGCTTAAGGCAGTTGACAATAAGATGGAGGACCATGTGTAGCGAAATGGCAGGACGGGTTGAGGAAAGATACCTCATTCTCTCATTTGTGAATGCTCTCTTCGCGACTAACTTGTTATACATTCAAATTTTTAGAATCAAAAATACAATCACAATGGCAGAACTGCGAGAGTTACAGGAAGAATATATTGCCTTAGAAGAAAGACAGAATGAAATGAATTCTTATCCAGTCGCGAACACAAGCTCGAATGCTGCGAATGCAAGCTTATTGCCTCAATTCATAAATACAGTGGCGAGCACTTCGCAAGGACAGCAAGCAGGGAAGGCTGATGAGGGACAGCGGAAGATAGTAGCCATGGGAAGCCATGACCAAGAAGAGTTTGAACGAGAAAGGAACTACTACAACCGTAACAACAATAATAAGATTCAGAGGCTAGACCATGTACAAGAAACTTACGGTGGACGGAGGCAAAATAATCATGCAAAGGCGAGAGAAGTCGCAGAATAGTATGGGAAGAGATTAAGATGCCTCCACTGAATGCTAGTGTGGAAAAGATCTGGGAAGCTATACTTGTAATGGAAGATGTACCAGCACCTTGGAACGTGGGAATGGAACCACCACCGGGCGACAGAAGTCATGAGTTTTGTTCTTATCATCGCTTCCATGGGCATCAAACAAATGATTGTAGAAACATAAAGAGAATTATTCTCAGGATGATTGATCAGGGGAAGCTGAATCACTTTCTAAGGGGAGAAGAAAAAGGCCAGACATTACCACCACCACCAGAGATGCACAGAACAGTGTCAGCGAAAGGAAAGGAAACATTTGTGATAGAAGTGGGAACAAAAGCCAAAAATTTGAATTGCAACTCTATCGTCCACTCCTATCGCACAATCGAAGATTTTCATGACAACGTGCTCAGTAGAGTCTTTGCGAGAGATGCTAATGATAAAGAAATATTGAGTCTGGCGAGAACGCGCTTGATTAGAAAAGTGGCGGTGAAGACTATTTCTTTCTCTGCAGACGAAGTGCCAAAAGGAAGAGAAACACATGATAGCCCGTTGGTTGTGAAACTAGAGATTAACCCAAAACCAGTTGATGGAGAAGATGATGAAGCGAGAAGATTGTTTGGGCGATCAACCGAATCCTAATCGACACCGGAAGTTCGGTGAATATTCTTTTTTACCATACTTACAAGACGATGGGAGGAAAGGATGAGGATTTGATCCCCTCGACATACAAGATATATGGCTTTAATGGCACTGCAAACAAACCAAAGGGAGAGGTTCACATGAGAATACCTCTACAAGGATTATCAACTGATGTTTTATTCTGTGTGGTTGACGTGGAATCTCCGTATAATGCGCTGATTGGGAGGCCATGGCTTCATGAAATCCTGGGGGTCGCATCAACATACCACCAATGTATAAAATTTCCACATCCAAACGGCATTGGTATTATACAGGGAGATTGGAAGGAGTCGCAACAATGTCACGAGGTTGATGTAGAAAGCTGCGAAGAAAGAAATGCCAAAACAAAGGGTTGGAAGCAACATGTGAGAGATGAGCAGAGAAAGGAAAAAGCGATGGTGGATGCTATAGAAGTAAGGATTTGAACATACCTCGCGAGGTGAATGCCTAGAGACAGGCGAATATTCTGATAATAAAGAAGCGAAGGGCATGAGGAACAAAAGGCATAAGAAGTGAATAATCAACAAAAGCAGGGGAAAGAGTAGCAATTGAAGTAATGATGTGCGAGAATCTCGCAATCAAGAGTATATGAGAATTCGGTTAAGAAAGAAAAATGAAAATACAACAAATGAAATGGAATTTTGCGAATACTTCGCAAACAAACATCAACAAATAATGAAACATGAATGATTGAATGATTTAACAAAGATGAATGAATAAAAGAATGAGACGAACCTTTATGGCGTACACCCTAGTTCGCGAATAACATTTCGTAAGAGGCAAATGTAAGACCTAAAGTGCGTCATATAAGGGGGTATCTCTTGACATGGCTCAGGGGGAAGGTTACACCGCTCCTGAAGCCTGAGTCATGAAAATTTGGGGCCCATGAAAGCCTATCCGGAAGAGGTACCTTGGATTCCCAACTATATATATAAGGTTATACCCTGGTTGGGCGACCGAGGGTCTCTTCCTAGGAGTCAGTGTATGCTCAAGGCGCCGAGGTACACGGTTGAGAGAGTGCCGGGATGGATGAACCTACCCTGGCCATTCTTGGCAAGTCTTGGCATATGTTGCACTCGCCCGAAGAAAACTCCACTTAGGGTGCAGCCTCGTAACCATAAACCCTATAGGTATAAGGGATAAGAGGCTGCGAAAACAACTTGGTTGTTGTTAAGACCGGATGGGAGGAGCTAGTCTTGTATGGCCGATGTTTCGCCTCCTTGAAGGGGCAACCAGGGGAGATGATAAGGGCGACGCTCTCCATTAGGGGAGTGTCAAAACAGACGCAAATGTCATAAGGCTGTGTTTTCGCAAGAAAATTTAGGCTTGTCATATTTGTGCAATGATCCTGCAGAGGCAATAATACTAACGCGAGGGTAAGGCGAGATCAATGGGTCTTTACACGAAAGTGTACGGACGTCCTGCGATTTCGTCGCACGACGGCAATGTCATGGGGCTTTATATTCGCAAGGATATTTAGGCTTATCATATTGCCGCAACTAAAACATCCTGCAGAGGCAAAAATACTTGAAAAATGATAAGGCAAGATCAATGGGTTTTTGCATGCAAGTGTAAAGACGTCCTGCGATTTTGTCGCAATGAAAGGTGGCAGGGGAAGACCTCTAATTAGGGAGGTCTAACTTGGAAGACCACACGAAAATGATAAGGCAAGGTCAATGGGCCCTTGCTTGAAAATACAAAGTCGGCCTGCGACCTTGTCGCAACAAGAAGAGATAAAATAAAGGCTACCGAAATGATAAGGCGAGACAAGTAGGATTCTTGATTTATGAAGATACCCGCGACCATGTCGCAACGATACATTTCAATAACAATAAAATAATTATCCAGCAAAATACATGATGACAACTAAAATCTTCCATCTGAAGATAAATAATGAGAGGCAAGTATGGGAATGGAAAGGATGGAATATTGTTATTCATCTTCTGATGAAAGAGTTATACATCAATAATGTTGGCCAATTATATTACAAGGAGTGAAGATTGAAATGTACAGATATTATAAGCAGCGAAAGAAAACAAAAAGAATTATCTCTTTGGTGATTCTTCTCCTTCATCTGATTCTTCAGTCCTATTATTCTCATCGCCAGAATTTTCTTCTTCGCTAGCCTCACTATCAGAAACGTCTGAGACAGGCAGATTCTCAGGAACCTTTCAGAAAGCCAGGGATATAAATGCAGAGGGATATTGTGGTCCTTACAAACATACTCCATGGCTCCATTGCGAAAACGAACGGCATCATTATTAAAATTCGCCACTGTCGTTAGAAATTGTTTCTTCAACTTGACATATCTATTCTCGCGAAGGGAGAGACTCCTTGCGAGTTGTTCTTTTCGTTTCAAGTTCTTCAATTCTATTTGGAAAATTCTGGCGAGTTGTTCTTTTCAGATTCAAGCTCTCTAATTCTAACTTGAAATCTCTTCTCGGATTCTACAAATAAGTAACAACAAGTTAATAATTTACAAGCAATACTACGAAGTAAGAAGCGAGAAGGTATAATAAGTAACCTTCTCTATCGGATATCATATCTTTAATCAAGGAAGTATGCTCGGCATGAAGACTAACATCAACACCTAAGTTATTCCTGGCATTATCTAAAACTTTCGCAGCCAGGCGAATTCATCATCACTATTAATAACAAGAAGAGAACGAACTTGCTCTTCTCGCCGCTTAAGTATGGTATTCGATGAAGGAGTTCATCTCGTTCAACTTGCACACCTAGAAGAGATTTGTGGAATTCGCTAACGCCTTTGTGCACCTATGTTAGTAATGCGATCGTTCTCATCTATGAGATCACTAATTTTCTTCCTTAAAGTCTTGATTTTCTTCTCGGAATCAAGGTACATCCGTTTTAAAGCGATTAGTTAAATTTAAACTAGATCGTGTTCGATCTCTAAGAGATGATATTTGGATTGAAGATCCTTTAATGAAAGGAGGTTAGTTTTATATCGAGAAACTACTTAGAGATTGATTGAGGTGAGTAAGAAGGACATCATCATTCATAGGCTCGGGAAATGAATGGAGAAGGATGGATTCTTCGGAAAGATTATATACGTCTGCAAGAATAATAGTCGACAAAGAAAAATAAAGGATAGCATGAAAAGGATTTGAGAATTGAAATTTACTATACCATAAAGCTTTGCTTGATTTGAATTACGAAGAGTGATTACTCTATCCTTTTGGGAGTCCAAATCGGCTTCTAATTTTTGAATCTTATCGCGAGATGACGCGACTTCAACTTCCAGCTCTTGGGTCTTCTTGTTCAATTGTAAATTTCTCTTTTCAAGATTATTGCGTCTTCTCTCGAGATCTGAGGCAACTACAAAGAAGTTTTTCCAACCTATGAAAGAAGATAGAAAAACCGTTAATACATATATTTAAAAATTTAAAAGTAATAGGGAAATATGACTACACGCATACCAAAGATCCAAGTGCGTTCAAGAAGTCAGGAGACACAATTCTAGAGGCTCCATTGAAAGAATTATTGCCCTCTAGTAAAGCAGCATTACACACATTTGCGAGAACCCCGCAAAGGGAAGCTAGGGGAGCATCTCCCATTCCTTGGAAAGAGTCTGAGAAGATGCTAGATAACCTGATCCATAGAAGAACCGGCCAATGGAATCTCTTTAGTGAGAGAGGGATTCGAATCATGGTTATCCTCGTCGGAAGATTCGGAGCTTGAGCTAAGGCGAGAAGAAGGCGAGTCTTTCGCTTCTTAGTTAATGGAGCGAGAAGATTTACCTTTGCGAACGACGGTTTTACCCTTACTTCTAACCTTCACGGCTCTGACTTCTTCAACTCCAACCTTCGCATACAATTAAAGATAAGAAACAGAGAGGCAACCTTCGCGTACGGTTAAAGATAAGAAACAGAGGCAACAATATTGTTTCAAATAACAAAGGAAATGTTTCTTACTTCACCCGTAAGCGAGCGAAGTATCGTGAGTACTCTCCAACGGATCATCCTTATAGCTTCTTCTCAATTTGGCGATCCGAAAAATTCCACAAACTCAAAGCAAATATAAAAAGAAAGTTGCGAGGGCAAGATTTGAAGTGGAAAACATACCTCTTTTGCCTTATCGGGCCATTTGAATTCCCAAGGATGATATCTGCGAGATTCGCAGAAGAATATGCGAGCCCGCGATGTAAGGGCCATTTAAAATCAAGGGTACAACCCACCATTTCTCATCCTTGGAGTGGCGAGGAGAAGTATTATTGCCCGGGTGCCAGTCAATATCTTGCATGAGTAATTTATCCTCAGGGACATTATCCTTCTTTTTCAGGCGAATGCCCCAACGAGATTTCGCGTTCCTCATCTTTATCACTGAATAATTTTCAAAAAAGTTCTCTACAGTGTATTTCTCAGCATCTATTTCCAAGTTTGCGAAATCGGGGTTTCTAACAGTATTAGGGTATAAAGATCCTTTGCCAGCACCACGGTTCGCGAACTCAAGCATTAGGCGAATGCAATCGCCACATAATTGATAAACGGCCGAGAGAATTTTTCATGGGCCAAGATTTCATAAAATAAGGGTATCTCGGGATTGTATAAGGGAATGGGAAGTCTGCGAGAAGCTGACCTAGCGAGACTATAGTTTTTTGATCATCACATTGATGATCGGAAAAAACGACTTTGCAGAAAAGAATAGATGAAGGTTCTTGATCAGGAATGGTTGATAGAGTAAAACCCTTCTCAAGCAATTTCTGTTGAACTTCATCAAAAGAAGCTTTGTATGCACGACTAATGAAAGCCATTATCAGTATGGGAATGGATGGGAGGTTGGAGATTAGGATCAGCGTTAGAAGGGATGAAGAAAAGAGTTACAGTAGCAGGAGCGCAAATTGCGGAAGGAGAGAGTAAAGAAAAGTTGCAGAGAGAAATTAGAAGAAGAAAAGAGAAGGAAAAGAAAGCTATATATAGAAAAATCAAAAAAGATTCTTGAGAAAAACGAGGGCATTTAATGCGAGAAGAGACACGAACGGACGAGAATAAACGGGTGGAAGAGACGTGTCAAGAAAAGACTTTAATAGTCAAAATCTGTGTAATAGCACGGAGCTGAAACAGATAAAGATAAGTAGTTGCGGCAAATCAAAATATTGATTCTCATAATATTCTCCCCCTCGCAGAGGAGATGTAAGGAGAGACAGGAGACGGAACTTCATATATATACTACAAAGAAGCTTCGGAACTTCGCCAAAAGAATAGAGGCAAGTACGTATTTTTCAAGAAAAGTATTCTTTCGCTCGTTCCTTCACCAATTAAAACCAAGGACTACTACAACAATGAATTTTTCCTTCAAATCGCTCTTCAAGCAATATTCAAGGAAAAAGAGGCAAGATGTAGGATCATAATATCGCAACGGACAAAGTTCGCGGGATAAATAAACGACGGTGTCGCGAGGGAGTCGCAGGGAGCTAAAATAAACGACGCGATGAATAACGACAAACAAAACAATTGGAAGACATGAAACCTGGCGAGGGTTAAGAAGTGTCGCGAGAATGAATATTCGTGCACTTGCGACACTTCGCGAGACATTCCCGAAAATAAAGGATAGCTTAGCTGTCATCCACTATGTATTACCCTATATAAAGGGCTAAATGAGTCTGTTGAAGGGGGGGATCTTTTTGAATTGTTAAGCAAGTCATTAGGAGAGAGAAATTTTAAAGAGTGCTTTAATTTCTAAGTGTAATTCTATTGTACTGTGTAAACATTTCATGGAATCAATTAATAAATATTCTTGATCACACATCCTTCAATGGATTAGTCAAGCAAAACTGAGTGAGGGGTGTAGTGTGAGATTTCTTGCAACTACAAAGTTAGGCTTTAGAATCCTTCCGGGACCGTGTTTCCTTGAGTTAGAAGTCAATTTCGCGTCCAAATATGTCCCAGGAAGTATTCAGGTTCGGCTCATAACATTCCGACCTTTCCCGGACGAACCTGACAAGTGAAATTCACTCCAGGCGATCACCAGGTTCGGCTCACTTGATTAAATTTCTTTTGAGCCGAACACTCTCTTGTATACTCTTCGAAAATATTGATTTTTAAGCTCCAGGTTCGGCTGACTCGAGCTGATGAAGTTATCAGCCGAACTTCTCTCTGTATCTTCAAGTCTTTCAACCTTGTTTCGCCTATAACTTCTTCGTCCGAACTCGGAATGACCTCATTATTTTTTCGTTCTTTTCGTATTCTCGCTCTCTTCAAGATGGTATTAAGAACTCTTAGATTTGAATGAGTTGAATTTGGACTTTGGCCTTTCTTCATTGATAGACTCTACTTCCTTGTTCATTTAAGCACTTTATAGCTCCTTTTTGGATGATTCACCTGATATGACACATAAACTAGAAAATAATCATAATAACAAGTAATATGCAAGAATTATAGCTGAAACAAGTATGGAATTGACGTTCTAAACATGTAAATTAAGCACTTATCAAATTCCCCCACACTTAGCTTTTGCTAGTCCTCGAGTAAACTACCTAAAATACAACAACTCCATGTCGTCGAGGATACAGATGCACTTAGCTAATGTAACATGCCTTTAAACCCCTAGGTGTCCCTAGTGGACGATTTATAGTCTCGTGAGGGCTTACGAGAGGTATACCCACAAAACCTACTCCAACTTCAAAGCGTTCCAGCGTCCAAAGCATCCAAAGAGCTATGAGGACATAGAGTTTCTGCATGCTAGTAATAAGAAGTTAGAAATACCAAAGAACATATTCTCATTCTTAAATGTTGAGTGAGAAATAACCACACCATAATGAGAGAACGCGTGTTTGAGAGCGATAAATAAGCATTTAGCCTCGACTTCTGCCTCACTAAAAATGATTTTATGATAATTGCACTCAATAAGACGGCTTTTTTATGGGTCTCACATGTGTGCAGGTAGGAAGAAATCCTACACACGTTGAATGGTGGGAAGGAAACCTTCCGAATTATTTCTGGAGACCCCACAAGATCGTGGGAAATAAAAGACTTTTTCTGATGATCTCTAAGAAAAGAAATCAACCACTATTATCGAGGATGAGAGTATTTACCACCTTCACATTCGATTGCAATGATGATAACACCACTCTCACAGCATCCAATAGAAATGTCTTCCTTCGGCTCGTCTTCTTCATCTTCTTAGTCTCCGGTCTTCAACTTTTGATGATGAACTCTTGAACTTCATAAAACTTTGACAATTTATAACACTCTTCCTCAAATTCCTTATTGCTTGAAACTTCTTTATATATTTTTCTTCCCCATGGCCTTATTAAATAAATAAAACAAAATAACAAATTTTTCTCGTGTTGTTTTTTTTTTTTTTTTTTTTTTTGGTGATAAGAAAAATAATACAAAAATAACAATGAAAATGGTCATGGTGAAGTACTTTACCGCTTGATTCTTCACAACTTGTATTGTCTTGTATCATAAACTTCAATAATTCTCATCTTTTGATTTTCTTCGTTCTTGTACTTAGTCTTCCACTTTGATATAAAATTCCGCTCCTTATGTGTAAGTCTTCAACATGTATATAAAAATCTGCTCCTCATATGTTGCTTTACTTGGATATGAATTTTGCTCTTCCTTGTATTGTTGCTTGTAAACCTTAAACATCTTCAACTTTCCTTGTAGATTTTGATATAGCTCCGCTTGTTGATGATGATGGTGTTTCTGTGGATCTGTTGTTGGCGAGAGAGAATGGTGCTAACTGCAAATCAAACTACAAGAAGGTGGTTTTCATCTATAGACGTCACCCTCATGATTGAAAAAATTAGCACTTAAGAGATCAAAGAGTAGTGCTTCTATTGGTGGGAAGTTGGGTAGCTCACCATTCTATCCGGAATTAACGTACGGTGACACACACTCAAAAGAAAGCTCTTTAGTCATATACAAAAAAATCTGATATGGTGCCTCAGTTGATATGAAAATAGGTAATTTCCACTAATGATTGATCAACAACTCTAATAATGCATTTCCCTCTGCTCCTTATTTGCATCACCGGCATGATTAAATCCATTATTTAACACTCTAACGAGAAAGAAATCTGAATGTAGTTCTCTAACACTTACAAGTTCAGTTATGTCGGTCAAAATTCTTTATGTAAACATACCTAGAAGTGTGCTAGTGACTCTAAGATCTCTACAAGTTGGAGGTTTTTTTTTTTATGCAATATTTACAAAAGTTTTGAAAAATCCTATATGCAAAAACATCCAAACACTCCCCCACACTTAAACTCTACATTGTCCTCAATGTAATTGACTCGTCCTAAGTAAAATCAAGGAAGGAAATCCTAATATGATATGCAAAAGAAGAAAACTAAAAACAAAAGAATAGAAAATACAAAACTTTATGGGTTGCCTCCCATGCAGCGCTTAGTTTAACGTCCTCAGCCTGACCATCTGGTTATCGTCCATACACCAACAATCTGAAAATCTGGTAGTCCTTCCAGACAACAATCTGCAATTCTAATAATAACTTCAAACAATTTTTAGCACAAGATATAAATATTGAAGCTATCACTTTATTGAAGTTTCCCCCACACTTAGTCCTTTCTACACTCGGAAGTGCATAGAGAACATAGAATTCGGGAACTTCAAAAGGTTCTTCAGCTTGGTGAACCTGCACAATACTAGAATCAAACACATCAAGTGGTGGATACTTAGAAGCAAAATAATCCGTTAAAACTTTGGAAGCACACAACTCCAATCCTAAGTGAGGTATTTTCCTAAAAGTCGGGTTAACAACTCGTTGAGAAGCTACTTCAATTGGATGGAAAGGATCAATAGATGTAGAATTATGTAAAGGATTAGACAAACCTTTTTCGAGATCCTCATCTTTTAACTCTAGTGAATTATTTACCTCAAGTATATCGTGGTCCTCTATCAAACTTTTAATTTCTGCTTCAAGCGAAATCTCAGCATCATTATATTCCTTGACAAGATCATTTAGGTCTTCCACAACTTCAATCAATTTGATTTCATTATTAATCTAAATCTCTTCAACACTCTCATCATCGGAATCGAATTCCGCTCGCATGAACTCTTCCTCGGTATAAATTTTTGGGTATTCTTCATGAGTCTCAGTCGAGGGAATGATTGGGTCTACTTCTTGCAAATCAACCGTCCTAAAAGTATTGTAATCCGGATATTCATTGTAACGTTGATATGCATTCGAGTATGTTACACCGTTCATAACAACGGTTATGTCATATCCATTCTCCTCATTTTGAATAGGTGAGTGATCATTATTATGATCCGGAGTTGGAATAACTTTACCATTATTGCACGAACTTTCTAGAAGTTGCTCATCTTCAAAGTATTCTTTGTCGTTCTTAGGAATTTCAGAATTGGTTTGGTTTGGTTTTGAGGCCAAACTTCTTCCTCATAAGTATTCTTATCGAGTTGAGCAATTTGACTCCTTGAAGTTTCCCTAGCCTGGTCGCGCTCATCCATCTTTTGAATATGCTGGTCAATTTTATCTATATATTGCTGCATCATATCAATCAGACTAGAAAACTTGTTAGAAGCATCACTATCCTCCCATCCTTATGATTGTTCACTTACATGCCCGTCATAAGGTTGTTGACATGTATGAGAATATCCATAAGGTTCCGTGGGATATTGATCATAATCAAAAGATTGGTTTTGATTATACCCATAGGATGGTTGGTAGTTTTTATAAGAATGAGATTGAAATCCATATTGATTACCACTGTTGTATGTGTAATCTTGTGCTCCGTACATGTTATTTCCGTAAGGAAACATGACGACTCACAATAAATAGAAAATCAAAAACAAAATCTAAAAACAAAAACAAAAAACAAGCTAAACAAATAACAAATCAATTAGCAACTGCTCCCCAACAGCGGCGCCAAAATTTTATGGGCTGTCGTAACCACAACAAATTAATCGAAATATTTCTCACTAATTAAATGAATAATATAGCGGTAGTAAGGATCGTTCCCACAGAGAGCTGTGTAATTGATAGGTTATTTACTTAGCAAAATAAAGATAAAACAAAGGGGGTTTGATTGTAAGATGGATAAAAAGACAAATATAAAGAAAAGAGATGATCAAGAATCCTTCGACGTTACCAAGCGACAACTGGATTAGAATACTTATCTATCTTTCGTTAGAACCATTCATCGCCAACCGTAGAATAACAGTTAGATCAGTGTCATTCCCAAAACTTCTTTTATCACTGGATACGGAAGTTCTCGACTACCAGATTCTATTCAACGAACCACCAAGTAGTAGATCACTCAAGGTGTAATCCAATCGAACGCTTTAAGCTTTGTGAATTTAGGTTGATCCCAGTAGTTGAACTCTTAGATCAAGGTCCACTTGCTGATGTTGTCTTCACTCGCAATAGCTCCACAAAATCCCTCTGCAAGATCTCGCGATGTCTACTTGTGTAGAGAGTCACTCGACGATTACTTATCTCATAACTTCTACTAGCGATAGAACAATCAATAGACTAATCTAGTATGCATCCCAAATCAATCTAAGAATCACTCATAAACAAAAGATATGGTAAAGACAAATGATTATGACAAAAACTCTGAATAGATTTATATGACCAATAAAGCTTCACGGTTAGAACATTGAATTCATCCTAAACCAATAAAGGTTTAGCTACACGTGATCACAAGAAGAATGGGTTCCCCCTAAAGGGGTAAACCCTAGGTTTTGATGTAGAAGATGTAATATAATAAAAGATGTTAAAAGATATCTTCTTAAGGATCTGGATGTCTTCTTATATAGAACTCTCAAAGTTAGGCTTTAGAATCCTTCTGGGACCGTGTTTCCTTGAGTTAGAAGTCAATTTCGCGTCCAAATATGTCCCAGGAAGTTGTCAGGTTCGGCTCATAACATTCCAACCTTTCCCGGACGAACCTGACAAGTAAAATTCACTCCAGGCGATCACCAGGTTCGGCTCACTTGATTATATTGCTTTTGAGCCGAACACTCTCCTGTATACTCTTCGAAAATATTGATTTTTAATCTCCAGGTTCGGCTGACTCAAGATGATGAAGTTATCAAACGAACCTCTCTTTGTATCTTCAAGTCTTTCAACCTTGTTTCGCTTATAACTTCTTCGTCCGAACTCGGAATGACCTCATTCTTTTTGCGTTATTTTCGTATTCTCGTTCTCTTAAAGATGGTATTAAGAACTCTTAGATTTGAATGAGTTGAATTTGGACTTTGGCCTTCCTTCATTGATAGACTCCACTTCCTTGTTCATTTAAGCACTTTATAGCTCCTTTTTGGATGATTCACCTGATATGACACATAAACTAGAAAATAATCATAATAACAAGTAATATGCAATAATTATAGCTAAAACAAATATGGAATTGACGTTCTAAACATGTAAATTAAGCACTTATCACTTTTACACAACTCTACTTCTCCAATACTTAATTGTCTCCACTTTCTACGAGATCAGGGTGCGCTCAGTCATGAGTTGTATAAATAGGGTTTTCAACCTATTTAGACAACAACACAAGTGTGATCAACACAAGCATCCAGAAAACACCGAGTACTGATAGTTTACCCTCTGCAAGCCAGTTCCACATTCTGATACAAGTCATAAAACAGCCATACCTTCGTAATTCAACATTCTGATCTCAAACACCTTCTTCGCTTCCCTTCCATAATATCAACCCTTCTCCTTCATTTTGTGACCGAAGCAAGACTGGAACGGCCATTTCTTGGTTTAGGCCAGGATTGTACAGATTGATCTCTTGAATCTAAAGTACTCCCGTGTAGTGCATTTGTTTAGGGCTTGAATTCGTTTCTCATCAACACACCCAAATTTACCGAAAACATCAGAATCAGTTTTTACCCCAAAATAGATGCATTCTTACAATAACGTCTTTATTGGTTTAATCTATAAAAACGCAAGGGTACAAAGTACACCGCCAACTTTTTCGTTTTGATAGGAATATGAACTTGTATAATACTTTTAACAATGAAAAGATGCGGAAAAGTAAAAGTACACACACAGACACACACAAATTTTGTTAACGAGGAAACCGCAATAGCAGAAAAACCCCGGAACCTCGTCTAGATTAAACTGTATTAAGCTGCTACAAACATTAGCCTACTATCAGACTTAGGACTTGAATGTAGGTGAGATCGAATCCACCCTCCAAGTGATACATTTATAGTCGCGCTCCTTATGTCTCTTGAACCTCGCAAGGCTCTGCACAATTAATTCCCTTAAATGACATCCTTTATAGCCTAAGAGTTCCTTCAGCCAAAGTGAAAACTTTTGATACCAATTGCCTCTAAAAGATAAGCCTATTTGATTTTCGCTTAGATCAAAGATCAAGGTGAGGAAATCTATTTGCAATAGTCTAAGATAACAAACCTCACAAATCTGGAACTTACGACTCCCGAAGAGCAGCTTATTTTCTTAACCACCTCTCAAGAACAATCTTCAAAAGATCAATTAAGATCAGTTTTGAGTAATCTTCATGAATTGAGAATTCTATCTCTTTTTGTTGCGACAACACACTTTTACATTTTCATGTAATGGCTCACTGCCTTATCTTCATAAAAGATATCTATCTTGATGAATCACAAAATCAATAGTCTAAGATAACAAACCTCACAAATATGGAACTTACGACTCCCGAAGAGCAGCTTATTTTCTTAACCACCTCTCAAGAACAATCTTCAAAAGATCAATTAAGATCAGTTTTCAGATATCTATCTTGATGAATCACAAAATCTGTGACAAATAGAACTTTGTGATTACTATCTATCTTGCCTGAAATAGATTACGAAAACCTCGATTACATAAAAGCAAGATCAAGATACACAAACTATCAAGGTAAAGATATTCAGACCTGGCTTCACGAATACCCAAAGCGAAGTCATTTAGTCGTAGACCTAATTATGTTTCTCAGAGGAAACCTAGATCTATAGAGAACGACTCTTGAATCAACTAGGACATAAAGTGTCATGGATTGAATTTTCCAGTTGAAAGGGCATCTTTATTTATAGATTTTCAAGTACCAGGGGTTGCTTAGAACTCAATATAAGATAACTTGAGAATCAAGCAAACACTTTTGGGTCTTGAAAATACAAGAGAACAATATACACTAGGAACCGTTTCTGGAACCGTGTATAATGATTGTTCAGTTTGGCAAGTATTCCAAAGAACTAAAGCAATTTGATGCTCATTTAAACACCTAAGAATTTAATCATGATGCATACACATAAGTGTTTGAGTGATCAATGAAGTCTTAGAAGTGTTTGAGACAGTTCTAGTAGTGCTAAATATATTTAAAAAATAAGTCTTTGAGCATCTACTAAAATATTAAACTAAGACGGTTGGTACAACGGGATGTGAACCGTTAGGCTTAGTTCACGAGTCATGGTGCAACGGTTCGTGAACCGGGTTCTCCAACCCTACAAGACTACCGAACTCTGGTTACTACGGTTCGTGAACCGGGTTCATCAACTGCTAGCCTATAATACCAACTTCCAAAATTCAGTTTACAACGGTTCGTGAACCGCATTCGTGAACTGTTCCCATCTGAACTTGGTGGTTTGCGAACTGGTTCGCCAACCCTCTTGTATTTCTGAAACTCAAATATCTATGGTTTTCGAACTGGTTCGCCAACCTACCCTGAGTAGAAATATCAGATAGTTCAATATTTTTCTGTTATGATGTTTGAAATATCCCCGCGTGATAAAATTATTTGCGTGGGCAATTTTAAGTTGATCCACAAATTAATTCATACAATAAATTAATTCAACTATCAAGGATCGTTGAACATCTATGCTTAGAATCATATTCCAAGTTTTTTTAACAAAACAAGCTTGACTCGAAACTTCTTCTTTGTAAATCGACTAGAAGGCATACGACATCGTCTCAAAAAGATAGAACGGTAAGATAGTGAGTAAAATAGAACGGTTCAGTCTTCACATGATATAGAAGTTCTCCAAATTTCTTCGTCGATCTCCAGTCTTCGAGGATGATGTCTGATACTCAACTATCAAATTGATTCCCAACCGATGCTAGCATTTTTTAGACGTAGGTTCACTTACGCGTAGCTCAATACCTTAATTGTTGGCCCTAGTTGAGTATGAAATTCGCTTAAAATTTTGAATTCTTTTTTTTTCTATGTTTGTGAGCTTTGTTATATGTACAATAAGAAGGTGTAACGAAAATAATAGGGTGAAAAATAAATAAAAAGATGTAACAGAAATAGGAAGGAGAATGAGAAGCTCAAACTAATCAACCAAGCATCAATGGTGAAATAAGACGGAATGAACAGATAAAATAAGAGATGAAGGTCAGATTGGAAACTAGATGAATACATGAAACCAGAAAGAAGTAACACAGACAAAAATATCAACGCATTCCCATTCTTCATAATACTCCTTCATTACATTATTCATATATATATATATATATATATATATATAGCATTTCTAGTAACTACTCACTGACCAACATAGTCTATCTAATAAAGTAATTACCAGAACTACTTAATGTTACCCCTTATAGGATGGACGTATAATACCCATCCCCTTAAAACAACCATGTCCTTAAGTTTGTGTATTGATGATGAGGTGTCAAACTCACAAAAAATATATTTCTTACTCTTCTTATACTAATGAAGAGCACAATGATAAGCAGGTTCGTTCCTAAGGGAGAATTGAGCTAAAGTTGTCTATTTAATTTCTGAAAATATGAATAATGCAAAAACTACAAAAAAAATATGGATGTGAGCAATGAAGATGAGAATGATAAGGGGTCTTTCTCCACTAGTGAACATGAATCTTCTTCAAAATACGTTTATTAACAATCCTAGACAAGTTATAAGTTCAACAAGTCCATGAAACTCCAAAAGTCACTTTGTAGAATTAGTTCTCTACTCGTGTCTAGTCAATCAAGCCACTTTGAATAAGCTCTCTAGTGTAACTTAATCAACCGGTATTCTCTATGAGTCGGATTGATCCTAGCCACATGCTTGTAAGTTCGACATGTTAACTTAGGGTTGTCAAATACACATCAAAATCCACAAAACCCCATTGCAACGTTGATGTTTTGCTACTTATGATTATACCTTCCTAACAATTACGGATTAAGAATCTAAAATCTAGCATTAGTATCACAAGCAAGTTATTTGATTGGCCACTCAAATTTCCTGCAAACAATCCATGGTCATAAGCACGGTAAAAGACAATCAATAAAGCAATATTGAGGATTAAAAATCAAGTCACATAGCTTCTGAAATATCCCTAATCAAGCAAGTATTTAGCTACACATAATGGAGTTCATGGCAAACAAAGAAACACAACACTAAAGTTCAAACCAAACAGCAGCAAGAAGTAGGGTGTATGAACTGGTGGCTATTGTCTTGCGACTGATGTTGACTGCGGAGATGGATGATGAAGTTGTTGTGTTACTGCTGTTGGTCTTCAATTCAGGTAGTCCGCTGTAGCTTGCGATGGAACTGGTGATAGATGGAAGCTGTATGCGTGAACTCAGGCCTGGCAGTGCTCCAATGGTGGCTGTATTGCTGCTATGATGGCCTGGTGAACTGCGACTGCAAACGGAGATGCGAGCTGATGCTATGCAGGTGAGGTGGTAAAGAATGGTGATATGCAGGTGGTGATAAACTGGTTGGAGATAGGCAGGGGAGATGGATGTGGATGGTGATGGATGTACGCAGATGGAAGGAAGATCTGCGAACTGTTAGTATGGGTATGGAGGTGGTATGCAAGTAGCCTGGTGGTGGATGGAAGGGTTTGGAGAGGAGCAAAGCTCCTCTCAGTTGGTGGTGAAAACAGTCGCAGAGGGTATGTGATGTGAGATATCACCTCTTCTGTAGCTTTCTTTCTTTTTTTATAACTTTCAGAATCCCTGCGAACACAGTTTGGGTAAGTACCCAAGTTTCCCAATCTCATTCAAACACTAAAACTCATTATCTCAGCCATTCATCTCCTCAAATCGACGACAGCAACTTCCCTTTCTTTCCTGCCTTATCGGCCAGACAAGAACCCAAACCTGCCGTGCTCTTCTTGACTTCTAAAATCACTATCGACCCACAGCCGTTTATCACTTCAATCGACGGCAGAAAGCTTGTGTTCTCCCCTGTTTTGTTGGCTCGTAAACTCTCTCCAGAACCTAACTTCTCGGAACATTACAGAACCCATTCTCAAAACATAACCCCTGAACCGTGTCAAATACAGCTTCACTAACTCTGCCTGCTCCGTGTTAGTCTTGGGTCTCTGTCAACCAAACTCATGAGCCAGTAGAACCCATGGCTGGCAGCTGCACAACCTTGTCACAAAGGTCAAGAAACTCTGGCAGACTAACCCACCTTTCTTCCCTGTATACTCTCAGCCAAACTCTATTTAAATCCTCCCCGTATTCGCATAAACCAGCTCTAGTCCTTTCAACCCTGAAATACACGATTTAACCTTTGCACAGACTCATGGATTAGCCGCCGTAGAACTTGGCATAGCCACTGATTCAGAGATAAAAACCTGGCAGCAGAACTGGCCCAGGCCTTCTTACAAGCACCTATTGTGCATTTTGCTGGTGATGACAGGGTAAACTTTCAACTGATTTTATAAACTTCCATATACTCCTTCCCTGCAGCAATTTGCAATTCTAGAACAGACCCATCAATATAAAACCATTCAGGACTCTAAAGAACCTTCAATCACAATCATTCATGACCTAGAACAATGGCAGCAACACAATTCAGTTTCTCTTTTTGGTTTAAAACTCACACAGACTGGCTCCACATTCGTCTCACCTGTAAATCACCTCAAAGGTTGTTCGATTCAATACCACAATCAATCGGCAGTAATCTGAACTCTTTCTTCCTGCATTCCCCGGCTTGAAACTACCCAAACCAAACCCACTTATTCTTCTCGATGATTAACTTGTCTGCCTGAACTTCTAAACCCCTCGAACTCACGGCTAACCCATCAGAACCCATAGCTTGCCGGTGTCGGGACTCTTTGGCAGTGGCTCTGGTCGAGCTTGCATAAGCTGAGACTTGAACTTTTTTTTTGAAAATAACCAGATATATAGAACAGAGAAGAAACTAATCTGTAGATTCCGACTCATTTGGAATCAACTCTGGTAGAGTTGTCCGTCCGATGACTGAATCTGTGTGATTTGTTACTTCTGAAACAGATACAAAGTTTGAGTTCATATTACATTGCTCATAGGCTTTAACACAATCAAAAGTAATAGGTGGAATTAAAAAGGAAGGTGTAACAGAGAAGCTAGTAATCGTGTGTTGAAGTTCTTCCTTTTTTTGCCAAACAAATCTGCCACTTTGTTTGCTCTTCTATCCACACGGTGAAATCCCCCAAAAGAAACTAGTTCAAATTTGCCATCTTCTTTACTTCGTCTAATATGGCTACACATTGCCATTTGATTGAGGTTTGTTTTCCTTGTAGGTACTTGATAGTGTTTTGATTATCTCCTTCGATTGCCATATTTTGTAAGTTGTTGTTGATGGCCCAAGTTGTAGTCTGCAGCGGGGCTATAGCTTGACTTCTTCCGGTGATTACGCCCGCAACCGCCCATCCCCTGCTCCTTTGAAGGTCCCCGTCCGATTCGCATAATAAATCCAAAACCAACATTAGTTGTAGCAGAAACCCAAGAAGCATCACAATTTAATTTATAAAAGTTTCTTATTGGCAGAGTCCAATAAATCAGATTCTGAGTTTTGACGTTGTTTCGTGTTATATTTGGTAATTGTGTTATTGGGTGCCAATATTCATAATGTCTTTGTATGTCTTTAGCCAATTGAGCCGTGGTGTTTCTACTCTTGTCCTCAAAGACTCGAGACATCGTTCTTTCCATATGAACCAACACTTAGTTGCAGCTAAAGCCATGGATATTGAGTTCAGATCTCCCCTCATCCATTCATTATACATATCTAAGAAAGAAGTATGTGTAGAAACAGTGTTAGAAGATACTCCCTGCGCAGGCATTGGCCGAAGTGCCCAAATTTCTTTTGCGTAGGCGCATTCAAAAAACAGATGAAAAGTAGATTCTTCCGTATGTTGACAAAACACACAATTCCTATCCCCATCTCTACTTGAACCAAGTTTCTTTTTAGTTGGTAAAGAATCCTGTAAACATTTCCAGATGAAGAGCTTGATTCTCTGAGAAGTGTTTATGGTCCATAATTTCTTCTGTAGTTTATATGTGAATTAGGAAAAACAACTTCACCTGCTTCTGTAGTTTATATGTGAAACTAGCAATGAGTGGCCCCAAGTGCAGTACGTCTGCCTATAGCTGAAACAAATTGTTGCTTTATGTGGCAGCCCCGATCAGACTTCTCGGGTGCTCTAGTAGTTACTGTTTTTCAGACTTGTCTCAAGTCCACCAATTCCAAGGTCTCCAAACAATGCCATAAGCCTCTATTTCTCTTCTTTCTTGTCACATGACTTCAAAATACCAACAAAATGAAAACAAAGCATAATACACAAAAAATACAAGAGAAATAGTCAAGAAAAGCATAAGAAATTGACATTCATAAGATGTATTTTAGGCTCCTATCAATTGACTATCCAGTAATGTTGTAAAGACAAAATACAAAGGAAAAATAAAATGCAGAGCGTTTGGACCTTTGCAACTTGATTAATAGAGCATGTGATGATACCCCAAGAAAGTACAACAACGCTCCCACGAACTCTTTCTTTATACTTGCATTCCAGAGAAAATAAAAATCTTCTAAATTACAGGGAACCATGATATAAGTTGTACATATAATCACATATATGAGAGACAAGGGAAATTGTATGGTACTTCATGAGATGCTTCAGAAAATATTGGGAAAAAATCATCAATATAAGTTGAATCTCGAAATCTAAACCCTAAAAAAAAAAATCTCGAAATCTCATGTGAAAAATTTCATCTTTTGCTACAAATATATTGAAAGAATCTTCCAAATACATGTAATCTTCTTCCTCTTCTTTAATTGTTGCCTAAATGTTTGATGAAATGTTTGCAACAATATCTTTTAATTGTGTTAAAAGATTTGAACTGTCCCCCGTAAGTTTTTTCTTTTCCCGTCAGTTTCCTTCAATGTGTGCCAATAGATTTGAAATCAGTCCTTTGATAACATCAGTATTTGATCCATAGGTATAAATTGTCTGAAAGATCGAAACTGGCTTTGATACCAATTAATAAGCCCAAACTTATCAATCAAATATCAATGGTGAAATGAGATGAAATAAAAAAAATAAAAGAAGAGATAAAGGTCAGATTGGAGCCAAGATGAATAAATAGAACCTGAGATAAGTAACACAGAAAAGATGATCAATACATTTCCATTCATTCAGAATACTCCTTTAATACACGGAATCCAATTCGGGCGTTAACCCATCAAATGATTGCATTTTCAAGCTCAACCAGGATATTTTCCGATCCTCAAATCAAGTAAACGAAAAAGAACTCACTAACCAATGCAGTCTAACTAATATAATAACTACCAAAACTACTTAATGTTACCCTTTATAGGATGGACATATCAGTGAAACAGAAATCGCAAAATTTAACAATATTATGAAGATTTTTTGGTCGTAGAAGTAGTTTACCACTAGGAAATCACGAACTCCTAATTGTAAGTTCTAGTTTATGGTTGGGAGTCCATGAGTTCCCATCCAAATTGGAATAAAAATGAAATTAACCCAGGTTTTCTAAATCTACCTATTAATCATTTTCATTAATCTAATCGTTAATACTTAATTAAGCAAACTAATTAAATTCATTAACATTAATTAATCAAGGACAATTTAGCCATTACATAAAAATATATGGACAAGAGAATTTTGTATTTACTATTAGAATGGTCATATTTTTATCATCTCGTCAACCCTCAAAGCTTCCCGTTTGCAGTCCTAATAATAATGTTCTTCCCATAAGCTCTGCCTATTTCTCTGATTGGAAATTGAATATTGCACTTGTTCCCAAGTCGGGATTACCGCAATGCTATTTTATTTTTTCTTAGCTAAGTCATAAAAATATATATGTTAATAGCTAAAGAGATTATAAAAGTAAAAACATGAGCAGGAACCCTTAAAGTTCAAGAAAAAATCTGGGCTTACAAGACCTTACAGGTAATTATTTAAATCTAATGTAACTAATGCTTGGACTCTCAATATTACTTAAGAATTTTGGCTTCCCTTAGAAAGAACAAAATGTCCCCCTATCCAAATTTGTCGCATGTTTCGACATGGTATCAACTGAAAAGTTAATTTCCCTAGAGATATTCCTAAACGTGATTCTCGCATACATTAACTTTACTCTTGTCCATTTTCCCATAATACCTTGAACCCTGGGCAGCTTACAACTGATAAAAGCACAAACTTCACTCTTCGAGTTAGAAGTTACCTTAATGTTGTTCATCAACCATCAAACTGCCATTTTGAAGCATATTCCAAACCAGCAACTATAGCTTCAATTTCAAAATCATAATTTGTTATTGTGCCCAAACCTACTGCCAAGGCCCCAAAACAAATACTTTGTGCATCACGGAGAATGCATCCAGCACCAGTAACAATTATGTAGATCCAGACTATGACATGGTTCTGCAGAATCGTCACCAAGGGACCCTTCTATATGCGTCAAAAATACAACGTGCTTTAAAGATAGCTCACCTCCAGTATATCACCGATCAATGTATTTGAACACTAAACGATTGCCTGGGGAGAGGTAATGTCATACACCCGTGGATTTCTCCTACAAGTAAGTCTTGTTCAATAACTCTATTTATAAATAGCAGTCCCATGTCCCATCAAGTCTTAGGGACTTGACAATGTGAATGTGAATATGTTCCTTTTCAAAAGCCTATCAAACTGATAGGGGTCATCTCTACTGAGAATATTAAATCCAATAACCCAATCATCCAGAAGATGTGTCATGAACCTGGGATACCAAAACCCAACCCTTTCCAAGTCGAAAACACAATCAAGAAAGCTATTACTTCTCTTGGAGAAAATTTGTATTTGATAAGGCGGATATTACAAACTCTTCAATACTGACAAGCCAACAAGGGTAGTCATGACAAGTGACTTAAAGATGCCAAGGCTTAAGCACTCCACCACCCATGATAAAGCCATCAAGGTTAAGCATTTCATCACCCCTAACAATATTTCCCTGTTTTTATACAATATTCAATTCATTAATTAGATGAAGTATTGTTTCCCTTTTTAGAAGATCTATTCCGAACCATCCATCAAAAATCTTTACCTACTCAAAACCCCGAAATGAAACCACAAAAATCGGGTATCTCAGAGACGCATCAAACTTTCAAAAAACATTACTAATTAAAAAGTATCTTTGAAGACTGGTTCAGCACCATCAACATATGCTCTCTCCTCCTATACAAGGAGTTCCGTTGCAAGACTCAAATCTCGGGATAGTCTTTCAATATTATCCATAGCCTTGGTAACCTCTTCTAAGCCATACACGTATACTTCCTTCAAAATTTTCTGAATGGATCTCATATGACGACGAATCAATCTAATACCAACACTAGCCGCCTCAGCCTCCTCCAAGAGTCAGATTCTGTCAAACCTGAAGTCAAGGCCAACTCAGCGGTTGGATACTCAATTGGCGCAGTTTTCATCGCATTGGCATGGATATTTGAGTCTAAGAATTTAGTAAGAACCATAATTATTGTGCTACGCAACGAACACGCTTAACTTCTTCTATCAAATTTGTACAAAATAAAGGCTTCTTTGTAATCAACGGTTTAAATATGACTTCAAAGAATATGAGAGTCATGAGAGAGAGTGTCAGAGCGGAAGGAGAAAATTTTGGTTTAATTACTCATATTGAGTTGAAAACCTTAAAATTTTCTTTTCAAAGATTAGGTAATCAAGATGGATATAAGATAGTGGAAAAAGGAGATGGTGGATTGAACTTCACAATCATTTTCTGGACGGCCATAGGAGTATGAATGAGCAAAACTATTGATGAAATTCTTCAACCTAACAACACTAACTGCTGATGGACATGACGAAAAGGCAATTTTGCTTTCCTTATAGAGAAAATGCAATATTCAAGGAGCGATTTTTTGAAAATAGAAAGAACGGACGTTAACAGAGCTAAAAATAAACCCTTGTTTATTCCAAAAGGGAAGGATTTATATGGGTGTTCAAGATTCAATGTTTTCCTGAAAAATTAACTGGCAAAAAAGAAGTTATTCATCAGCAAGTACCATTGATTGTTGTTTTCCTAAGAAACATCAGTAATACCACCAACATACTCAATCGTACTTTCTGTTGCATCGCCTATGGTTCAATCTCATGGAATCAAGTAGCAAAGGAAATAACGGCTAAACTTAAAAGAGATAGATATCGGAAAATCTCAGTTATAAACAACAATATGGCATCACTTCAACCTAATAATGATAAGAAATGAGAGGTTTGTTGGAAACCCATTAAATGGAAATATAAAGGTACAAGCATTAAAGTCAAGAGATGGATTGATTAGGATGTCACAATTAATGACAGAGCTCTTACTCTTACACAAAATTAGATCAAGATAAAAAGACTTACAGTGCAATTATGGTCTAAAGAAAACTTTGATATGATAGGTGATAGACACATTTATGTGTCTACTTTGATCTCAACTGTCTATATTGTTAGTAATTATTTTGTACTTATTTTGCTATTTTGTGTGTTTGTAGGTGTTTTTGGGATATAAAGCTCGATGGACTAAAATATAGAATTCCACTCGTAAAATGGAGGAAATGAAGTGATTAATAATTTAATGGGCTAGGCCCGAAAGGAAGAAGATGGAGAATTATTTCATTTGGTCCAATTATTTGGATATGGGAGTGTGGAAAGCGTGGAGCCCACTATGTCAACATTATTTACAAGATATTTGGAGATATTTTATTTATAATAAAGAAAATGAAAGTGGGAATTAAATATATGAAGAGTATGGAAAGAATATTATTCTTTATGGTTGGAGTTAATAAAGAATAAATAATTCCCAAATAAAGAAAATTGTAACTGCATGAGAATTATATTGTTTGGCGCATGGCGCGTTCTTATTGGAGGATTTTTCATTGTGTATTCTCATCGGGCGATGATGTGGTAGTGGTAAATAGAAAAGGAAAGTGGTTTCCTTTAAAAGCTATAAATACGCTGTGGATACAAGGAAAAGGGGGGTGCAGAGTCCGAGCAAAAAGTAGAGTTCTTATTTCGTTCTTTAGTTTCTCTTTTGTAATAATGGAGTAATTTCTCCGCTAGGGTGGAGGAAGAAACTATTTTTGATGGGTAATATTTTATATTTAATTTTTTTTTGACATATTTACTCCATATTTGTGCTTTTAATTTATTAAAAATTTTCTCTTCTTTACATGCTTCACAATAATTGTTTTGGGTAGTTTGTGCCGATCTTTTATAAGCGAAGGAAAATTAGGCTTTAGCATAACGACGAGAGTCATAAAAAGAGCTTGTAACGTTATATCTTCCAAAGTGTGAGATTGGGTTCGAAATTGTTTAGAGTAAATTAGGATTATTGTGTCAAAGTCATTATTATTTATGTTAGAGCACTGCTCGGTCGAACTCGCAAGCGTTGCTATCTCAAGCTTGTTTGTCAAGTTTAGTTGCCAAAACTATAAGTCTTGATTTCTAGTCTACTTATGGCTAAGTCTCGAATTAGGATAGAAGGTGTAGTTGAGATTTAGACTTCACGGCGTTCATCGATTGAAGACAAAGAACTACTAAGGAGAGCTTGTGGAACTTCACCAACAAAAGGTATATGGAGACTTGAACTCATCTATCACTCAAAAGTATATCTACTCTATCTCCTATTTGAGACAAAAGTCGTGTAGCTGTATAGACTTCGATTATACACACTTGATATTTCGAGATGAGTTTAACTCGCTTACATATTTCTCGAAATATGTGTTGGTAAGCTTTCGCTTTAACCAAGTTCATCTTATATTCTTGACGAAAGTCAAAAGATGATCATGTGAAAATCTCCTGGTAACATCTTACATGATTTGTGTGAGACAGTCATTTGATATAGACTCGGAATATTTCGTATTGATTTATCGATCACTTGAAAATTGCTTTGAAGCTAATAGTTTGTGTGAGACATCTATTCCCATCTTCTTAGAATGTTTCAATGATTGAAATGAAAGTTCAAAATAATTAACCATGATTGGATATGGCACAGTATGCGTACTTGTATGCTAACTATTGCAAGTTATTCCAAGTCCAGGAACCATAAATATGCATACCCGTATGCGTACTGGTTGGTTAATGGAAGTCCGGGAACTTAGTATGCACACCCGTATGCGTACTGGCGTAAGTTCAAGTTCCGGAGTTCAACTGAGTTTGGAGGTATGCGTACCCGTTAGCATATTGGCGAACCCAAACTTAGTCCGACCACTTAGGTATGCGTACTCGTTTGCATACTTGAGTAAGTTATGTTCTAAAATCGATTCGTTCATGAACTAATACATTTACGTAATAAGGAATGTAATCTTTTGCAAACCGTGGCTATAATGTTCATGAAATGATTCGAGTGAATCAAAATCGATTTTTCTTCAATTGTGTCTTGTATACTTCTATGAGAATATAAACTATTGAACAACTCTAGAACTAGTTTTGTAGGATCAGAATATCGCAACACCAATACCCTTGTGAAATCCATGAACGACGCACTGCGAAGATATCGCAGATTGGTAATAAAAATGACGCAACGGATGATGACAGCCTGAACACGAGAAAGATGTGAAGACCTAGCGAGATTTAGGAGTGTTGCGAGTTTTAGTATTTGTACACTTGGGATAATGTCGCAAGTTAGATCCGAAAATAAAGGACAGCTTAGCTGTCATCCATTATGTAATGCCCTATATAAAGAGCCTAACAGGCTTAAGAGAGGGGAGATCTTTTTCGAGTGTTGAGCAAGTCATTAGGAGAGAGAAAGTTCAGAGCGGTTGTTAATTCTTTAGTTTATTTCCTTTTCATCTTGTAACATTTGTGAGATTAATCAATAAAGATTATGATTGTTCATCTTAAAATGACTTGATTGTGTGAATTCTTGTGAGGGGTGTAGTGTGGGATTTCCTGCTACTACATATGGCACTAGAAACAGGGACTGAAGATTAAAGATTAGAGATTTTTATTAATATTGTTCAAATCAAGAAGACGATGAAACAAGTTGATAAATCAGTTAAAGTAGTGAAAATTAAAATCAAGGAGTATAATAGAAAGTTGGAGTGTAGCTTGATTACAAAAACAATGATTAATGAATTCCATGAAAATATCAGAGGGAGAATACATAAACGAGATTTTGAAGGAAAGAAAATCATGACAATGGAGAAGGCATCACCCTTGAAAGATTGGGAAAAACAGAAGATTACATTCACAACAGCAGAGATACCAAGAGAAAATTTAAACCACATATCTCCTTTGGTAATCACGGTAACCACACGGAAAGAAAAGGAAAAATCAACAAAAAATATAGAAGAATGGGTGGTAAACAGAACTCTAGTTGATACAGGGAGTTCGGCGAGTATAATATTTTACCATGCATACAAATGAATGGGATACAAAGATGAAGAGATGTCTCCTTCAACTTATCATATTCATGGCTTTGGCAGATCTACAACAAAACCAAAAGGAGAAATAGAGGTGCGAATTTCGCTGGGAGAAATTGAAACACAAGTGGCACTATGCGTAGTGGATATGGAATCACCGTACAATATGCTGTTGGGAAGGCCATGGATACATGCGATTAAAGCCGTAGCATCAACATTACATCAATGCATCAAATTTCCTATGCCAAGTGGGATTGGTGAAATTAGAGGAGAGGCTGATAAAGCGAGATTATGTTATCAAATTGAAGTGAAACAGTATGAAGGACGTGCAAAGAAGCGGAAAAATCGCAGAAAAATGGCGAAGGAGGCAAAGAAAGAAGAATAATTTAGAGCTTATATGATAAGAGCAGAGGAAGGAAAAGGGATACCCAGCGAAATTTCGGGAGAAGGAACTAAGCCTGCGAAGGAGATAAGAGAACCTACACCTATGGGAGAACCTAAGGCCAGTTATACTGCGGCGGAACCAACAAAGGAAGTAAATGTTGGAACCGAAGAAGAACCCAAAATACTAAAAATTGGGACAAAGATGGAGGCAGATGAAGAAGAAAGAACTATTGGTCTGTTGCGAGAATTTAAAGATATTTTCGCGTGGAACATGGATGAGGTGCCTGGAATAGACCCGTCTGTGGCATGTCATAGGTTGGAGATTGACAAAAATGCAAGGCCATTCAAACAAAGAATCAGAAAAATCGCAACAACATATCATCCTCAAATAGAAGAAGAGTTACAGAAGATGCTTGATGCGGGAATCATAAGACAAGCAAAATATCCGGAGTGGATAGCAAATATGGTCGTAGTTCCAAAGAAGAAAAAGGGGATAAGAATTTGTATAGATTTTACTGATCTAAATAAAGCCTGTCCGAAGGATAGTTTTCCGTTGCCAGATATTCCACAAATGGTCGAATCAAGAAGCAGAAATGATAGAATATCTTCTCTAGACGGATATAAAGGATACAATCAAATCCCTCTCATTTGAAGAAGATCGGGAGCATACTGCTTTTTTCGCTCCAAAAGGGTTATATTGTTATACAAAAATGCCATTTGGTCTGCGAAATGCTGGAGAAACATACCAAAGGATGGTAGAAAAGGTGTTTGCGAAATGGATACACAAAACATTTGAAGTGTATGTGGATGATATGTTAATAAAAAGTAAAGAAGCAAAAAAATCATGTCCAAGATCTGAGGGAAATTTTTGAACAAATGAGAGATTTTAACATCAAAGTAAATCCAGAAAAGTGTATCTTTGGGGTTGCATCGGGAAAATTTTTAGGTTACATCGTATCAAAAGAAGGAATACAAGTTGATCCAGAGAAAGTGCAAGCAGTTCGCGACATGCCAACACCAGCGACGGTAAAACATGTACAGAAGTTAAACGGACTTTTAGCTTCGCTGGGAAGGTTCATTTCGCGATCATCAGACAAATGTAAACATTTTTTCAATATACTCAAAAAGGGGGCGAAGTTTAGATGGACAGACGATTGCGAGAAAGCTTTTCAAGGAATAAAAGAACATCGACGAATATATCTATTTCGCAAAAAAGGCGAGAACCAGGAGAAGAATTATTAATCTATCTTGCGACAACTTCGCATGCGTTAAGTGCTGTGTTATTACGAGTAGACGCAGGAGTTGAAAAACCAATCTATTACATCAGCAAAACCTTCAATCCTGCAGAGAAAAATTATTCAAATATTGAAAAACTAATTTTGGCATTAGTTTATGCAGCATTTAAACATCGAATATATTTTCTGGCACATGAAATAAGGGTACTGACAAAAATACCAATCGAGTCAGTAATGAAAAATTCAAAACGATCGGGCAGAGTTGAGAGATGGAATGCACAAATAGGACATTTCAAAATCAAATATGAAATATTATCTTCACCCAAATCGCAAGTAGTTGCAGACTTCTTAGCAGAATTTCCTTTAGAAGATGATTAAGCTATGGAAGAAATGATGGATGTAGAAGAAGAACATGGAAATCCAAGAGATCTATTAACAAAGCCAAATAGATGGGAAATATTGGTGGATGGATTATCAAATGGGGAAGGTAACGGAGTTGGAATTGTTTTGATTTCGCCAGAGGGCAACAAAATGGCTTTTTCCTTCAGATTGGAGTTTGCATCCACCAATAATGAGACGGAATATGAGGCTGTGATACATGCCCTGAAGTTCGCAATAGAAATGAAGTTGGAAAATTTGAGAATCACCAGTGATTCGCAATTGGTCATTTGTCAAATAAAAGGAGAATACACTACAAATGAATCATCCATGAAGAAATACAAAAAACTTGTTGAAGAATTGTCAGCGAGAATCCCAAAGATAAAATGGAGACACATATCAAGAAAAGATAATAGACTCGCAAATGCTTTTGCTTTTATCTCAAGTATGATGACAGACCCAACTGCGAGATGCATAAAAATACAGACACTTTTATCACCATCAATCAATAAAGAAGAAGAAGAAGAGGTAGATGTAATGATAATAGAAGGTGGAGAACAAACACCTAATATCGAAGATTGGAGAGTAGAACTTCATGCATACCTGATGAGAGGAGAAACACCAAGGAATAGATTGGAAGCGCACAAACTAAAAAGCCGTGCAACAAATTATGAACTAAGGGATGAGATACTGTACCGGAGATCCTTTAACGGACCTTCACTCAAATGCTTAACGCGAAAAGAAGGAGAAGAAGTGCTAAAGATGTTACATAGTGGGGATGCTGGCAATCACAGCAGCGGAAGATCTTTGGCATACAAAGCGAAGATGCAAGGTTATTATTGGCCATATATGCATGAAGATGCAAAGCAAATATCAAGGCGTTGCGAAGGTTGCCAAAGGCACGGAAAGAAAATACATGCACCTGGAGCACCATTAACGTCTTCAACAAGTGTATGGCCTTTTGGAAAATGGGGTTTAGATATTGTGGGACCATTTTTACCGGGGTCTGGGCAAAGAAGATATCTGATTGTCTCTACAGACTATTTCACAAAATGGGCAGAAGTAAAAGCAGTACAACACATTCGCGACAAAGATATTTTTACATTCATATTTGAAAATATTATATGCAGATTTGGAATCCCCGTACAATTGGTATCTGATAATGGGAAACTTGATTTGAGGGATGAGAATATAGAACACATTTACTTAATGCATTTAATATAAAATGTGGGAAGTTAACTCCTTTATACCCTCAGGCCAACGGACAAGCAGAAGCAACAAATAAGACAATCGCAGATATATTGAAGAAGAAATTGGAAGGGCATAATAGAGCATGGTGTGAACAGGTACATAATGCAATATGGGCTTACAACACAACTAGGTGAGAAGCTACGGGAATATCACCTTTCTGTTTAACATATGGAGTTGAGGCGGTGCTACCAACATAAATTATTATTCCAACAACGAAGAGAGAAGCTTGGGAGAAAAATCTCAGTGCGGGTATTATTTTAACCAAGCTAGATGAATTAGAAGAAAAAAGAGAAAGAGCTCTACAACATATGGAAAATTACCAGCGAAGATTAGCCCGAGAATATAATAAACGTGTTAAAACACGCGAATTTCAACCAGGTGATTTGGTGCTGCGAGAAACACCAATATATCAGCGAGAAAGTGGTGGCAAGCTTGCGAAAAAATGGGATGGACCTTATATCATTAAGGATATAGTTGGAACAGGGGCATATAGATTGATGGACCCTGAGGGTAAAGATGTGGGCCACAGACTCGATAGACCATGGAACAAGTTATACTTGAAGAAATATTACCAGTAAAAGATTGTGGAGAAAGATTAGACTGCGAAATGATGTATGATTGAAGAAAAATGAATTTATATGAAAATCTTGTGAAAGAATTATTGCGAGATTATACAAAACAAAGAAAGAACATGCGAAAATTTCACACAGATAACGACAAGAGATAAATAAAGAACAATGACATACCAGAAAGGGGCGAACCTGCTATGGCGTACACCTTAGTTCGCGAAATAAAAATTTCGTAAGAGGCAAATGTAAGACCTAAAGTACGTCATAAAAGGGGGTACCTATTGGCATGGCTCAGGGAAAAGGTTACACCGCCCCTAGAACCTGAGTCATGGAGATTTGGGGTCAATAAAGCCCATCCAGGAGAGGTACCTCGGATTTTCAACCTAAGCTTATGACTTAGGTTGGACGACTGAGGGTCTCTTCTAAGGAGTCAGCATTTGATCAAGGCGCCGAGGTACACGGTTGAGCCAAGAGTGCCTTGGGCATTTGAAGTGTCTCGGCCATTCTTGGCAAGTCTTGGCTTATCCGCACTCGCCTACCAAGAAAACTCCACTTAGGTGCAGTCTCGTAACCATAAGCCCTATAGGCAAAAGGGATAAGAGGCTGCGAAAACAACTGGTTGTTGTTAAGACCGGATAGGAGGAGCTAGCCTTGTATAGCAGAAGTACGCCTCCTTGAAGGGGCAACCAGGGGGATGATAAGGGCGGCACCCTCCATTAGGGAGCTGATAAGTATCTTAAGATGCAAATGTCATGAGGCTTTATTTTCGCAAGAAAATTTAGGCTTGTCATATTTGTGCGACAATCCTGAAGAGGCAATAATACAAAAGACAAATATAAGACGAGGTCAATGGGTCAGTACATGAAAGTGTAAGGACGTCCTGCGATTTCGTCGCAAGACGGAATGTCATGGGGCTTTATTTTCACAAGAATTTTTAGGCCTGTCATATTGTCACAACAAAAATTTCAAAGAAAGAGTTAAGGCAAGATCAATGGGTTTTTGCATGCAAATGCAAAGACGTCCTGCGATTTTGTCGCAATGACAAGAGGTGGCACAATAAGACCTTTAACTAGGAAGGCAAAATAAGACCACATGATGAAACAAAAGATTTATAAGAACTAACTATTACTTATGCAGGTCATCCATCACAAGAAAGATAATGAGAGGCAGTATGGGAATTATTATACAATGAACATTATCTTTCTCGCTAGTAAGAACAATAATAAAAGAGTAAATGCATCTCAAAGATGACTAAAGTACACCATATGCAAGAAGTTATGCAGATGAAATAGTTCAAAGAAATAAAATTTCAAAAGAAGTTCAAGCCTCAACATCGACTTTTTCGCTAGAAGGAGATAATTGACGTCCTTCACTAATTTTATCACTCTCACCAGCTTTCTCGATTTATTTGGCTTTTTCAAATTTTCGCTGGTCCCTTTTTCATTTTGGTTTATTCCAACTTCTTCTTCATCTGGATTATTATCGACAATTTCATCATTTGGAGGAACCTCCTCTTCATTTGCGAAATCTTCGCCACTTTCATAATGATAATCACTATCAGGAGAACCAGGAACTTCATCATCATCTACTTCTAAAGGTTCGACAGATACAGGGGAAAGAGATTTGGACAATAAGATATCATTCACAAGAACTTCATCCCTGAGATGAACTTGGCGAAGAAGTGCCTTCTGGAGATTCCTACTTTGGATATCTTTGGAGTAAGCGAGATAATCAAATCTTCTTTCTGTTCGATCGCGAGAACGAGCAAGAGTAGAGGCAAGTAATGCATTCTCTTTGCGAACCTTGGCATAGCTAGATTCTAAAGTAGAAAGGGAGGAGCGAAGATCTTTCTCAGATTCTGCAAAAACAAAGAACAAAGAAAATCATTTAGGTGAAGGATTCGCAAGGAAGACATAATAAAAAGACTTAACAAATAAAAAATGGTTGCGACAGTCAAATTTTATGACTACCTTCCTTTTGCGAGATAAGATGTTGAGTTAAAGCCAAGCAACTATTTTCCAAGTGGTCCATGGCATTGTCAAACTTATCTCCAACCAAACCTTTCAGTGGAGATCGCAAACTCTTTTCATTAGAAATGAGTAAGGTGTTTTCCTTCGCAAGAGAAGTGTAGGATTCTTCTAGCTTGGAGTATTGATCTTTGAGTTGACTTGCCTTTATACTTAGAGTTATTCTACCTTGAATAAGTTTATCTCTCTCTCGTGAGAAGATGATTCTGTTACTTCTTTGAGTTTATTTCTCAATGAGCAGAGGGAACGTTCCTGATCATCACATACTTTTTGGCAAATGTTAAGTTCTTGCGAAGAGATCGCCACCTTACTTAAAAGAATTCGCTTCTCCTGAGATAAGGTTTCATTCTCATCTGATAAAGTTTCCAACTCCAGATTAGCTTTAGTCAAAAAGTAAGAGAGGCGAGATAATTCACTACTTAATAAGTTTTGCTTCTGGACTAATTGAGCATTCTCCTTGGTAAGATTATCTATTTGATCAACAGAGTACCTATGAAGATTATCTAATTGGTTATATTGATCCATCCAAGCATCTCTATCCATTCGGGCTTCTTCGGCGACGGATTCAAACTGATATATCTCCATTTTCGTTTCTGGTTTAGAGCTTAAAGGGCGAACAAGGGATTTAAAAAAAAAATAAAAAAAAATAATGATAATTTACCTTTTAGTTCTGTAGTTGCAGGAAATCCTACACTACACCCCTCACTAGAATATATACAATTAAGTCATTTTAAGATGAATGATTATGATTTCTATTGATTGAATACTTGAATCTTTACAATACGAAATAGAAATGAATAATAGAATTACAATCACTCTAAAACTTTCTCTCTCCTAAAGACTTGCTTAACAATTCAAAAAAGAACTCTCTCCCACAACAGACTTACTCAACCCTTTATATAGGGTAGTATACAGTGGATGACAGCTAAGTTGTCCTTTATTTTCGGGAATGTCTTGCGAAACATCGCAAGCGTACATGTATCAATTCTCGCGACACTCCTAAATTTCGCTGAGTCTTCACATTTTTCTCATGTTCTGGCTGTCGTCATTCATTGCGTCATTTATTTTACTTCCCTGCGACTCCCTCGCAGTGTCGTCATTTATTAATCTCGCGAAGTATTGATGTCGCGATATTCTGATCCTACATCTTGCCTCTTCTCATGTCTTCTCTGCGAAGGAGAGAATGTCATGAGAACCAATATTTTGAGATGCCGCAATCGTTGATTTTTCCATCAATTTTCTTCCGACAAAATTCCGTGAATTCAGGAGTGACTGTTTACACGTATCTAAAATTTCCCTTTTTACCGGCACATTTAATGTTATCCGGTTACTCTTTTCTCGTCTATTTAAAGGAGGATTCCTTGTGAAAGCATTTCTTTTCTTTTACTTCGTCTTCTCCATTGTCTGCAACTATTTTTTTCTGCTTTTCTTCATCATCTTCTTCATCGTTTTCCGCTATTATTCTTACTCAATGTTTCTATGGCATCAAGGTTTGTTAATTTTCTTTGAATTTGATCATTTTGTGATTGATCTCTCTTATTGAAGTTGTTTTATCTTGATACTGTTCTTCTTTTAACGACTCCTCTGCCATTTTTATTTTAGCAAGAACAAACCTACCACCAAGTTCACCATTGTGAACCCTAATGTCTCCATGGGCTCGCAATTGAAACCCACTGCTTCTAAAAGAAAGCCTGCGAGTAACAAGGTATTTAAGAAACACTTATTTTTTCATAACAATATTGTTGCCTCTGTTTCTTATTTAGCTTGTAATTCGCAGGATGACAAAAATGCTGATAAGTCCCCCAAAAAGCCTCGCCATTCTAAACCCGTTGCGCCTTCTGTCACTTTTCCTACATTCAAACTTACAACTCTTACCGCGACATCTTCGCAAGAAATCCCTACTGTTTCTTCCAAAGATAACATTTCTATGCCTGAATTTCTCATAGATCAACTCCCTCATAACAGTCCCATTACGAATGAGCCTATTTCTTCTTCCATTGTTAATGCTTCTACCATTCCTCCAGTCATTAACCTTCACGAGATTTCTTCTTCTCGTGATATTCCTTTAACAAAAGATGATTCATCTCTTCCTTCTTCTACCACTATTACTTCCTTTTCTGAGCAAATCCCTCTTACTAAAGAAAATTTAGAAGGAATAGATGTGTCCTTCAAAGTCCTATCAGATATTGTGAATGATGCTAAGAAGACTTCTGTCGATCCTATCAAATCTGATATTTGCGAGATTTTGAGCAAATACCTTGGTCCTGATAGAATTTCGCAAACATCCTTGGAGCAAGAAATTAACACTTTGAAGAATGATCTCCAAGCTATGACTGCAAAATGTAATATTCTTCATCTTGAGAATCAAAAACTTCAAAATGTTTCACTGGATCGCGATATTCTTCGCAAGAAGAATGAGGAGCTGAAAGGTATACTCTTACCTCTGTACTGTCCATTTTTTTTTTTTATTATTGAATAAAGAGTCGTTGTTCGCCCTTCAAGCTTTTAACCAGAAACGAAAAATGGAGATATATCAGTTGGAATCTACTGTTGAAGAAGTTCGAGTTGATAGAGATGCTTGGATGGAGCAATATAACCAATTAGATAATCTTCATACATATTCTGTTGATCAATTAGATAATCTTTCTAAAGAAAATGTTGATTTAGCTCAGAAACAAGACTCATTAAGTAATGACTTATCTTGCCTCTCTTATTCTTTGACTAAAGCTAATTTGGAGTTGGAAACTTTATCAGATGAGAATGGAATTCTTTCTCAAGAGAAGCGAACTCTATTAAACAAGGTGGCGATTTACTCGCAACAATATGATGTTTGTCAAAAATTATGTAAAGAGCAAGAACAATCTCTTTGCTCGCTGAGAAATCAACTTGAAGAAGTTCACGAGAAGGATAAGGCGATTCGGGGTAGAATAACCTTAAGTGTAAAAGCAAACCAATTCAAGGATCAATGTTCCGGACTAGAAAAGTCCAACTCTTCCCTTACAAAAGAAAATGCTTTACTTATTTCCAACGAAAAAAAGTTGGCGATCAGACACGGAAGTTCTCGACTCTAGGATTCTAATCACCAAGCCACCTAGAATTAGCTCAACCTAGATGTAACTTGGCTCATGCATTAGGTTTTGTGAATTTCTTAGGTTGATATTAGTAGTTAGACTCTTAGCTCAAGGTCTACTTGCTAACGTTGTTTCTACACACAATTGCTCCACGGAATCCCTCGCAAGGTCTCGTGTTTGCTACTTATGTAAAGAGTCAAAGAACGATTACTTATCCCCTAACTTTCACTAGCTTTAGATCGAATTAACAAATCAATTTAGTTGCCACCCAAACAATCTATCAATCAATCATGAATGTCTTTAAGATCACTCTATTAGTAAAAACAAGCGATAATTATGTGAAAAACTTCAAGATAGAATTTGAAAACAAAAACTCAAATCATGTTAAGAACTAGAATTCATCCTCAATCAAAAGAAATTTAGCTACTCATGTTTTTGAAATTCACACAAATAATAATAATTAAAAGAAGAAGTTTCAAATTCACACAAGTAATTAAAAGAAAAATCTTAGAAAAGCAAGCAAAAACACAAGTGATGTGTGTGTAGAGAGGTGTGTAGAAGTTGTAGAAAACTTCTCTATTTATAGGCTTCAATATTCTCCAAATCTTAAGGATTAGAATCCTTTTCCTTTTGCAATTCAATTTCCAAATCCAAGCTTTTCTCAACTCTTCCACCTTCTCTTTCCAAATTTGAGTCAATTCTCCATCCAATTCCTAGCCCAAGTCTTCACACCCATGAGAGAGGTCCATAGAAAATTCAGGAATTTTGCTGGGAAAAGCTGGGATTATGGCGGAATTTGGTCGGAAACGTCATGGCCAGGCCACTGAAATTTCTCCGTCGAGAGAATATTCGACGGAATATTCGTCCGGTCTCCGTTAGGACTAACGGTCAAACTAGTCAACCGTCGGTCAACAGTTAGTCAAAGGTCAAGGAGAAGGAGTGAGTCGGACTCGGGTTAGCTTCGACTCAGCTAACTTGGGCTCACTCGGTGAGTCGATCGAGTCATTTGCTTACTCTGGTGACTTGATTAATTAATTCAAGGAATCGGTCATCGGGCTCGGTTGGGATCGGTCATCGGGATCGTTCGGATCGGTCCGAGTCAACTCGCAGGAAGGACGATTTGGTAGGAGTTTGTTTGTTTATCGAGTTTTCCGGCCAATTTCGAGCCTCTTCTTGACTCCACTTCACCCGTTAAGAATTCCTAGCATTCATCTATTGTATTCATTCATTTCAAGCTTGCCCAATTTCATACAAAGCATCAACTACGCCTGTAACATCAGAAATCACTTTGAGCTTCAGCACCAGACCCCAACTCTGCCAATTTCTTCAATCTCAGATGAACCCTTTCTCCGTATCATCCCTGTATTCAACAGCAAACCCATCTTCTGGCTACTTCATCTATAGCAGCAGAATGATAATCCCATAATCACTCCAACATCGAACCTCAATACCAATACTGCTTTGCTTCAATATTTCCATCCAAAACCGGAAATTCCTCCACGCCATACGCGACACGATCCACTGAGAACTCACTCACAAATCGAGCAACTCCTTTCCGTTCTTCTCTGAATTTAGTTCATACCCATCTCCTCGCACCACCATCCCATCTTCTGAGATCGGCAAGAATCCATTTTCCATTCACTGCTTCAACATCGATTCAAACACCCATTCTCAATTTCTATTATTCACCAGCTCATAACATTTACCAGAGACCCCTAATACCGATTGCTCCATATCCCATCAGCCCCTTCTTCACCTCCGTTTTCCTGAATCGATTGCAAACAACATCGATTTTCTTCTCTGTCTGATTTCTTCAAACCCATTCGATCTCTACATTCTCTTAGCACCACAGCAGGAACTCAGTAGCAACCGTTGCATCTTCCTCTTCCTTCTCGATGAATCGAACCCCTACCTCTCTCGATCTCTCGATTTGATCTCAAATCCCTCACGAGCTTCCTCTCGATTTCACTCGTTGTCAATCACCTTTCCTTCTCTGTCTCTCTCGATTCTCACTTCTCAATTTCGAACACGCCCGTTGTCCGGTTTTATTCTGATCTCCATTGAGCTTCTTCATTTCTAATGGAGCTGCTGTTTTTGGTTTTGTTTCAGGTGAAAAAAAAATGGTGAATGAGAGGAACATCTCGATTTCAGTTTTAGGTTTTAATTTACACGGATCCGGGTCGGGTTTGGATCCGGGTTAGGATATGGGTCCGGGTACGGTTAGGGTATGGGTAGATGGGCTTAGGGAATGGGTAGATGGGCTTAGGGTATGGGTGGATTCAAACATCCACTAAGTACACCCCAAGTGCTATTCTCACTTACTTCTTTTGGATAAGGGACACCTTGACCTCCCCTTAACCTTGGCTGGGCTCCATATAGTCTTCGCCCTTGATAAAATGACAAGTTTGCCCTTTTTGCTCAATTTTGATGATTTCTTCTTCTTTTCCTCTGTGCGACTCCAAAGTAGCTACAAAACTCAAAACAAGCGTAAAATACAAAATTCACACGAAAAATAGCAAAGAAAGCATAAACTCTAGATAGTAAATACGGTGTATTCTACACCTATCAAATTCCCCCACACTTAGACTTTGCTAGTCCTCGAGCAAATCAAACTAAAACTCACAACTTCAAAAGCGTTCAAAGCGTCACAAGCATCCAAAAAGCTATGAGGACATAGAGTTTACGCATGCTAGTAATAAGAAATTAGAAATACTAAAGAACATATTCTCGTTCTTAATTGTTGAGTGAGAAATAACCACACCATAATGAGAGAACGCGTGTTTGAGAAACGATCAATAAGCATTTCGCCTCGACTTTGCCTCACCAAAAAAGATTTTATGATAATTGCACTCAAAAAAAACTGACTTTTTATGGTTCTCACATGTGTGCGCGGTAGGAATGAAAAGAGAATTCATGACAGCGTTGAATGGTGGGAAGGATAACTTCGAAATATTTTTTAAAAACCCACATCTTTTAATATTTTGAAAAACCATTTTACGACGATCTCTAAGAAAGGAAATCAACCATTATTATCGAGGATGAGATTACTTACTTACCTTCACATCCGATCGCCAATTATGATAACACCACTCTCACGGCATCCAATAGAAACGTCTTCCGCTCCTTATCTTGATCTTCATGGTCTTCGTCCTTGGTTTCAACTATTGATGATAAACCCTTGAATTTCATAAATCCTTAACAATTTATAACTCTTTTACCTTAAAAATCCTTGTCGCTTGAAACTTCCTTATATATTTTCCTTCCCACGGCTTATTAACAAAACAAATATTTCTCTTGTTTTTTTTCTTTTTTTTTTTTTTTTTTTTTTTTTTTTTTTTTTTTTTTTTTTGAACACGAGAAATTTAAATACAAAATAAACCATGGCCGTGGGAGAAGTATTTTACCGCTTGATTCTTCACAACTTGTATCGTCTTGAAATCATAAACTTCAAAAATTCTCACCTTTTTACTTTTCTTCGCTTTCATGAATAAGTCTTCATACTTGGATATAAAATTACCTCATTGTATTGTAAGTCTTCAACATATATGTAAAATCCGCTCTTTGTATGTTGCTTTACTTGTATTTGAAATTTGCTCTTTTTCTCGTTTTGTTGCTTATAAACCTTAAACTTTTCCAACTTTCCTTGTAGATTTTGATGTCGCTCCTTGTTGATGATGAATGTGTTTCTATGGATCCGTTGTTGTCGCGAGAGAGAATGGTGCTAACTGCAAATCGAACTACAAGAAGGAAGCTTTCATCCATGGACGTCACCCTCATGATTGACAAAATTAGCACTCAAGAGATCAAAGAGTAGTGCTTTATTGGTGGGAAGTTGGGTAGCTCACCATTCTACCCGGAATTAACTTACGGTGACACACACTCAAAAGAAGCTCTTTAGTAGATGGAAGATTTCTGGTCAGGTGCCTCTCATGATATGAATACGGGTAGTCTCCACTAATGATTGATCAGCAACTCTAATAACGCACTTCTCCCTGCACCAAATTCGCATCACCGGCATGATTAAATCCATTATTTAACACTCAAACAAACAAGAAATCCGAATGTAGTTCTCTAACATTTCCAAGTTCAATTATGTCGGTCAAAAACTCTATGTAAACATACCTAGAAGTATGCTAGTGACTCTAAAATCTTTAAAAGTTGGAATTTTTATGTAAAACTTTTTTTTTTTTTCAAATTTTTCATTTTTTTGTAATTTTTGTTTTAAAAACATGCTTAACCACTCCCCACACTTAAACCTTACATTGTCCTCAATGTAATTGAATCCTCTAGTAAAGTCAAGGTGGGAAATTTTAACATGATAAGAAACAAGAAAAAGAAATAGCAAAAAGCAAAAGGTAAGAAATACAAAACCGATGGGTTGCCTCCCATTAAGCGCTTGTTTTAAAGTCGGCCCCGACTTAGCTCTTGCGGCACATTACTCCTCCAGGAGGAGTGCATCTCCAAATGAAAGTTCATCCAAATTCACATAAGCGATGTTCTCATAGTATGGCTTCAACCTATGGCCGTTGACTTTGGAAACCGAATTGTCTCGAAGACTAGTAATTTCAATCTGCACCATGAGGAAAAACATTAGTAACAACATATGGTCCAATCCAACGGGACCTTAACTTTCAGGAAATAGTTTAAGACGAGAATGATATAAAAGGACTTTTTGTCCCACGATGAAACTTTTACGAGAAATCATCTTGTCATGAAAAAGCTTGGTCTTTTCCTTGTAAATACGGGCACTCTCGTAAGCATCATTGCGTATCTCCTCTAACTCATGTAGTTGTAACTTCCTTTGTTCCCCGCTTCATCATACTCCATGTTGAATTTCTTTATCGCCCAATAAGCCTTATGTTCAAGTTCAATAGGAAGATGACAAGCCTTGCCATAAACCATCCTATATGGAGACATACCAATTGGTGTCTTATACGCCGTTCTATACGCCCAAAGTGCATCGTTGAGCTTAAAGCTCCAATCTTTCCTTGTGGTATTTACCGTTTTCTCAAGAATGGACTTAATCTCACGATTGAAATTTCCGCTTGTCCACTAGTTTGTGGATGATAAGGCGTACCAATTTTGTGTGTTATGTTGTACTTCTTGAGGAGAGCGTGGAAAGCCTTCTTGAAATGTGAGCCTCCATCACTTATCACCACTCTTGGTGTTCCATGCCTATTGAAAATGTTTTCCCTTACAAAATCACAAACAACTTGAGAGTCATTAGTCTTGGTGGCTCTAGCTTCCACCCATTTCGAAACATAATCAACGGCAAGAAGTATATAAAAATTCCCATTCGAATTGACAAAAGGGCCCATAAAATCAATACCCCACACATCAAAAATCTCAACGGTGAGAATTGGAGTGAGTGGCATTTGATTTCGAGCACCTAGATTGCCCGTTCGTTGACATCTATCACACGATTTACAAAAACATATGAATCTTCAAACAAGGTGGGCCAATAAAATCCCTCTCGAGAACTTTGAGAGCTGATGCGCTTAGATCCAAAGTGGCCACCACATGCAAAAGTGTGGCAAAAGGAGAGAATGGATTGAAATTCGGAATTAGGCACGCACCTTCGCATTATTTGATCAACGCCATATTTCCATAAGTATGGTTCATCCCACACATATTGCTTAGCGATCTTCTTAAGTTTCATCTTTTGGAAATTAGACATTGTACTAGGTACTTTCCTTGTCACCAAGTAATTCACTATATCCGCATACCAAGGTGTTGATTCTTCCATGGAGAAAAGTTGTTCGTCCGGAAAGCGGTCATGTAATGGAAGTTCCTCTTGAGACATAACAAGTATACTAAGATGATCCGCAGCGGTATTCTCCACACCCCTCTTATCACGAATTTCTATGTCGAACTCTTGTAACAATAGGATCCACCGAATTAATCTTGGCTTAGCTTCTTTCTTCTTTATTAAGTGTCTTAGTGCGGCATGATCGGAATACACAATAACCTTCGTACCCACCAAATATGATCGAAATTTCTCCAAAGCAAAAACTATAGCCAATAACTCCTTTTCCGTGGTAGAATAATTGATTTGTGCATCATTAAGGGTCCTAGATGCATAATAGATACATGGGACAACTTGTCCACCCTTTGACCCAAAACGGCTCCAACCGCATAATCACTAGCATCACACATTAATTCAAATGGAAGATTCCAATCCGGTGATTTGATAATTGGCGCACTTGTCAACATATCCTTTAATTTGTCAAAAGCATCCTCGCATTCCTTGTTGAAGTCGAAAGGTACCTCCTTTTGTAATAACTTTCACATCGGCATGGAGATTTTGGAGAAATCCTTGATAAACCGCCTATAGAAACCTGCATGACCAAGAAAAGAACGGATTTCCCTCACCGAAGTGGGATATTGTAAGTTCCTTATTAAATCTATCTTTGACTTGTCCACTTCGAGCCCTCGAGAGGACACAATGTGACCAAGTACTATGCCGTGGTTTACCATAAAGTGACATTTCTCCCAATTAAGGACAAGGTTTGTGTCTATGCATCGTTTAAGAATTAGTTCAAGGTTATTTAAACAACCATCAAAAGAATTGCCATAAACACTAAAGTCATCCATAAATACCTCGATGATCGCTCCACATAATCCGAGAATATACTCACCATGCATCTTTGAAAAGTAGCGGTGCATTGCAAAGGCCGAGCAGCATCCGTCTATATGCAAACGTTCCAAACGGACAAGTGAAAGTGGTCTTCTCTTGGTCCTCCGGTGCAATAACAATTTGATTGTATCCCGAATAACCATCCAAAAAGCAATAATAAGAATGCCCATTCTTAGCTCCAACATTTGATCAATGAAAGGTAAGGAAAGTGATCCTTGCGGGTTGCGGAATTAAGCTTTCTATAGTCAATACACACTCTCCAACCGGTTTGAACTCTTGTAGGAACAAGTTCATCGTCTTGATTTGAACAACCGTGACTCAGATTTCTTTGGTACCACTTGAACCGGACTTACCCACTTGCTATCGGAAATTGGGTAGATTACCCCACACTTAGCAATTTGAGTATCTCTTTTTCACAACCTCCATCATGGGAGGATTTGCTTGACGTTGAGCATCACGTACCGGTTTCACGTTTTCTTCCATTAGAATCCTATGCATGCACATGGATGGACTAATACCTTTGATGTCGCAATTGTCCACCCAATAGCCGTTTTGTGCTCTTTCAAGACTCTAAGCAAGCGATCTTCTTGTCTGGGGTGTGAGGTTCTTAGAAATAATCATAGGAAGCTCATCTCCATCTCCCAAGAAAGCATACTTCAAATGGTCCTAGGCGGCTTCAATTCTAGTTTGGGTGCCTTCACAATAGATGGTACAAGTACTTCATCATTCACGGGTAAAGAAATATATGAAACATCACCCTTTTTAGCCTCTTGCAATGTCGCCAAAGCTCACACATCTCCACCAATTCCTTGGAGATTTCAACATCCAAGTTAGACAAGCCATGGACGTCAATTCAATGCTATTTTGCAATACCACATCAAGTTCATCCTCTTGGTTCAATTCCACCATTTGTTGCGCTAATGAATCAACCACATCAATGGAGTAAACGGAATGCACATCACTTGGGTAGCGCATGGCTTCAAATATGTTAAAGTGTATTATCTCCTTGTCGAATTCCATAGTGAGTGTACCCTTATCAACATCAATCTTCGTCTTTGCGGTCTTCATGAATGGCCTCCCAAGAAGTAAAGAAGTAGATGAACGGTTCTCATTGTTGTCCATATCCACCACAAAGAAGTCCCTAGGGAAAAATAAGCTCATTTACTTGCACTAGCACGTCTTCTACAAGCCCCTTAGGATATATGTTAGACTTGTTTGCCAATTGGATAATAACTCTTGTCTCTTTCAAAGGTCCAAGATTCAAGGAGTCATATATTTCGGCCGACATCACACTAATGGAAGCTCCCAAATCAAGTAAAGCATGTTCAAACCTTTGCTTACCAATAGTAATTGGCAGTGAAACCACAGGGATCCGTGCACTTTGTAGAGCATCTTCTTCAATAGCATAGCCGACGCACTCGCCAACTTTAGTAATTTCATTATCAAGCAACCTATCCTTCTTGATGCATAATTCCTTCATGAACTTGGCATACCTTGGAATTGTCTTGATAGCCTCAATGAATGGGATGTTGATTTCAATCTTCTTGAAGATATCCATAAGTGCCTTGTCTTGAGCTTCTTTCTTGGATTTAGCAAAACGACTAGGAAAAGGAGGTGGAGTAGTGAAAGTAGAAACCGGTTCCTTGGATTGGTCATTTGGTGTGGAATTCTCCTTTGGTGCGGTTTCCTCCTTGTCATTGACTACCTCTTCACTAACTACCTCATGATGACTTGGACCCTCCATTTGCCTTCCACTTCTTAAAGTAACCGCATTAACATTCTCTCTTGGATTCACAAATGGTTGTGAAGGAAGTGTTGTGGATGCTTGAGATTTCAATAAATTCATCATCGCCAATTGTCCCATTTGAGTTTGTAAATCCTTGATATGAATCGGTCTTTTGTTGATTTTGTTGGAACAATGACGTAATACCTTGCATCATGACATTAAGCTTATCATCAATTGAAGATCCTTGTTCTTTCACTTGAGGTTGGAATTGTTGATAACCACCTTGTTGTTGAGGTTGGAATCGTGATTGTTGAAAACCACCTTGTTGTGCATATGGATTAGGAGCCGCCGCTTGCTTGTTTGCATAACTAAAGTTGGGATGATCCTTCCACCGGGATTATAGGTATTGGAGTAAGGATCGTACCTTGGCCTTTGATTCGGATATAAAGCATTCACTTGTTCGGTCTCATCATCCGGAATAATTACCGCGGCCATCCTTTGAATCATTGTCTCCATGTTACTCATCCTTTGATCAAAATATGATGACGAATCACTAACTTCATGCACTCGCCTAACCGTTGGTTCATCCCTTGTGTAGAATTGTTGCGAGTTTGCTCCCATACTTTCAATCAACTCTCTAGCTTCGGTCAAAGTCTTGTTCATTAGTGCACCACCACCCGCGGCGTCAAGAAGAGACCTATCACTTGGGTGAAGAGCTTCATAGAAGTATTGGAGTATCATAACATCACTAAATTGATGGTGTGGACAGCTTGCCACCAACCTCTTATATCGCTCCCAACATTCATACAATGATTCTCCCACTTGTTGTTTCAATCCACAAATCTCCTTGCGAATTTGAGTAGCTTTGGATGCGGGAAAATATCTCTCGAGGAAAATTTTCTTCATCCCATTCCATGTTGTGATACTTAGGAAGGCAAATAATATAACCATTCCTTAGCATTACCCGCCAAAGAAAACGGGAAAGCTTTCAACATTGCTCCATCCGCATTAGTCTCGGTGGAAGCATAGCCATAGTTATGGCATAAAAGTCCATAAGATGTTTGTTTGGGTCCTCATTCACCATGCCATGGAACTTTGGTAACTCTCTAATCAACCCCGGCTTGATCTCGAAGGTTGAATTAGTTTGGATACACCATTGTTGTGTGTCAAGCTTGTGAGAAGCTAGGTCCTTTAGTGTACGATCAGCCATTGTTTCTTCCTCTTTGTCCGAATCGAAATCACTTGATGAAGAAGGAGGAAGAGGAGTGTTAACCGCACGAATGAAATCCTTTAATTGAGTCCGGATCGAAGACGTATTGGACTCGGTCTACCCCTTTAAGCATTCACCAAAGGAATAACACGAAACAAGATTCTCACAAACTAAGTTAGATACGGTAAAGAATCTAACAAAGCAAGAATAAAAATAAAAAAACAACTAAAAATTTCCACTGAAAATCAAATTCAATTAAAAATAATATAATGGAAGTCAAGTTCGTTCCCCGAGGAGCAAGAGATCTTAGTTGTAAAAGTTGTCACGAAAGGGGGTGTAAAAAGCAAAATAAAAATAAACAAAGCAATTAAAATCGAAAGTTGAAAGATGAAAATAATAAGAGAGACAAGATCAAGGAATCCTTCTTCGTTACGAAACAATGAATCAAGTTATGTTCTATTCTACTTGTTATTAGTCACAAATTATCACCAACCGTAGGTAAAGCGACTAGCTAGGTGCTAAACCCCTAAATCCCTTGTGTCACTTAGGACAGGAAGTTCTCGACTCCGGATTCTAATCACCAAGCCACCTAGAATTAGCTCAACCTAGATGTAACTTGGCTCATGCATTAGGTTTTGTGAATTTCTTAGGTTGATATTAGTAGTTAGACTCTTAGCTCAAGGTCTACTTGCTAACGTTGTTTCTACACACAATTGCTCCACGGAATCCCTCATGAGGTCTCGTGTTTGCTACTTATGTAAAGAGTCAAAGAACGATTACTTATCCCCTAACTTTCACTAGCTTTAGATCAATTAACAAATCAATTTAGTTGGCCACCCAAACAATCTATCAATCAATCATGAATGTCTTTAAGATCACTCCTATTAGTAAAAACAAGCGATAATTATGTGAAAAACTTCAAGATAGAATTTGAAAACAAAAACTCAAATCATGTTAAGAACTAGGAATTCATCCTCAATCAAAAAGAAATTTAGCTACTCATGTTTTTGAAATTCACAACTAATAATAATTAAAGAAGAGATTTTCAAATTCACACAAGTAATTAAAAAGAAAAATCTTAGAAAAGCAAGCAAAAACACAAGTGATGTGTGTGTAGAGAGGTGTGTAGAAGTTGTAGAAAACTTCTCTATTTATAGGCTTCAATATTCTCCAAATCTCCCAAGGATTAGAATCCTTTTCCTTTTGCAATTCAATTTCCAAATCCAAGCTTTTCTCAACTCTTCCACCTTCTTTTTTCCAAATTTGAGTCCAATTCTCCATCCAATTCCTAGCCCAAGTCTTCACACCCATGAGAGAGGTCCATAGAAAATTCTGGAATTTTGCTCGTAGGAAAAGCTGGGATTATGGCGGAATTTGGTCGGAGCTTGTCATGCAGTGACCACTACGAAATTTCTCAGTCGAGAGAATATTAGACGGAATATTCCGTCGGTCCTCAGATTAGGACTAACGGTCAAACTAGTCAGCGGAAGTCGGTCTTGGTTAGTCAAAAGGTCAAGGAGAAGGAGTGAGTCAGACTCGAGTTAACTGGCTCACTAGCTGGGCTCGCTCAGGTGATCGATCTTGAGTCATTGCTTGCTGGGTGACTTGATTAATTCGACTCAGGAATCGATCATCGGGCTCGGTTGGGATCGGTCATCGGGATCGTTCGGATCGGTCGAGTCAACTATGAAGGACGATTTGTAGGGTTTGTTGTTATCGAGTTTTCGGCCAATTTCGAGGCCTCTTCTTGACTCCACTTCCATTAAGAATTCTAGCATTCATCTATTGTATTCATTCATTTCAAGCTTGACAATTTCATAGCGACATCAACTCTGCCTGTAACATCGAAATCACTTTGAGCTTGACACCGGACCCCAACTACGCAATTTCTTCAATCTCGGATGAACCCTTTCTCCGTATCATCCTGTATTCAAAACAAACCCATCTTACGGCTACTTCATCTATGGCAATGAGAATGATAATCCCATAATCACTCCAACATCGAACCTCAATACCAATACCTGTTTGCTTCAATATTTCCATAAAATAGGCAATTCCTCCTGCCATACGTGACACGATCCTGAGAACTCACTCACAAATCGAGCAACTCTTCTGTTCTTCTCTGAATTTAGTTCATACCCATCTCATGACACCACCATCCCATCTTCACGGATCGAGACAGAATCCATTTTCCATTCTTTGCTTCAACATCGAGATTCAAACACCCATTCTCAATTTCTATTATTCATGACTCATAACATTTACCGAGAGACCCCTAATACTGGATTGCTCCATATCCCATCGTGACCCCTTCTTCACCTCCGTTTTCAGAATCGATTGCAAACAGCATCGATTTTCTTCTCTGTCTGATTTCTTCAAACCCATTCGATCTCTACATTCTCTTAGCACCACAGCAGGAACTCAGTAGCAACCGTTGCATCTTCCTCTTCCTTCTCGATGAATCGAACCCCTACCTCTCTCGATCTCTCGATTTGATCTCAAATCCCTCACGAGCTTCCTCTCGATTTCACTCAGCGGCTGTCTGCTTTCCTTCTCTGTCTCTCTGATTCTCACTTCTCAATTTGGACAAATAGTTGTACGGTTTTATTTCTCAATCTCCATAAACGACTTCTTCATTTCTAATGGAGTTTGCTTTGTTTTTGGTTTTGTTTGGTGAAAAAAAAATGGTGAATGAGAGGAACATCTCGATTTCAGTTTTAGGTTTTAATTTACACGGATCGGGTCGGGTTTGGATCGGGTTAGGATATGGGTAGAATGCAGTTAGGGTATGGGTAGATGGGCTTAGGGAATGGGTAGATGGGCTTGGGGTATGGGTGGATTCAAACATCCACTAAGTACACCCCAAGTGCTATTCTCACTTACTTCTTTTGGATAAGGGACACCTTGACCTCCCTTAACCTTGGTGGGCTCCATATAGTCTTCGCCCTTGATAAAATGACAAGTTTGCCCTTTTTGCTCAATTTTGATGATTTCTTCTTCTTTTCCTCCGTGCGACTCCAAAGTAGCTACAAAACTCAAAACAAGCGTAAAATACAAAATTCACACGAAAAATAGCAAAGAAAGCATAAACTCTAGATAGTAAATACGGTGTATTCTACACCTATCAGATCACGTCTGAAAGGTTTAATTGGAGATAATTTTGACAATGTCATGGATCATTTGGAGAATAGTTGTTCAGCTCTAATCCAACATATTACCTCACAGAAGGAAGGTAGTCATAGAAGTTGACTGCCTCATCTTATTCTTTCTTTATCAAGCCTTCATATTTTTTGTTTGTATAATTCTTTTATTTTTTGTTTTGCAGAGTCTGAGAAAAAACTTCATTCCTCCATTACTGCTTTGAAATCCGACTACTCAAAAATTCGCAAGGAGAATGGGATACTCGCTGCTTCTCTTGCGCGTTCTCGCGACAGGGCAGAAAGAAAATTCGACTATATGCGTGACTATAAAGATATAGAGAGTAAAAATCAGCAGAAAGCACTCCTTCGTCAATTTCATCTTAGAGCCGAAGTTCTTGTGAATAATGTTTTACTATCTAAATCTCTTGATCCTGTGTCGTTGAACCTGCGGAAGTAAGTGATGATGAAGTTCTAATCCTCACGATAGCGATTATGATTATAATAGTGGCGAAGAACTCGAAAATGAAGAAACCATCTCTCCTAATAAAGCTGTCAATGATGATGTCGGGAATGAAATCATCAATGAAGAAGGATCTTTGGAAATATATTAGCTAAGCGAAAACATAGATAAAGTCATTTGAAGAAAACCCAACATCTCCTTCTAGTGAAAAAGCTACTATTTGAGAAATGATTTTCTCTTGTAATCTTTCTTCTCGTACTTTTGCTCCTTTATGTATTTCAATCATCTTTTTTGATGTATGTACTCGTTTGCGTTACTCTTCTTTCTTTCAACAAGTATAATTTTTGGTATTTAATAATTGCTATTCCATTGTCTTTATTTATGTTGAAATTCACTGTTGCGACAAAATCGCAGGATGTCTTTACATTTTCATGTATTGACCCATTGATCTTGCCTTATAATTGTTTTTGTGTGGTCTTATTTTTCCTTCCTAGTTAAAGGTCTTATTTTTCCACCCCTCATTTTGCATCAATATGACAGGTCTAAACATTCTTGCGAACATAAAATCCCGTGACATTGACGTCGTGCGACAAGATCGCAGGACGTCCTTACACTTTCATGTAATGACCCATTGATCTTGTCTTATCATTTCTTTAGTATTTTTGCCTCTGCAGGATATTTCATTTGCGACAATATGACAGGCCTAAATGTTCTTGCGAATATAAAGCCCCATGACATTACCGTCTTGTGACACTTATCAGCTCCCTAATGGAGGGTGCCGCCCTTATCATCTCCCTGGTTGCACCTTCAAGGAGGCGTACATCGGCCATACAAGACTAGCTCCTCCCATCCGGTCTTAACAACAACCAGTTGTTTTCGCAACCTCTTATCCCTTATACATATAGGGTTTATGGTTACGAGACTGCACCCTAAGTGGAGTTTTCTTCGGGCCGAGTGCAACATATGCCAAGACTTGCCAAGAATGGCCGAGACACTTCAAATGCCCCAGGCACTCTTGGCTCAACCGTGTACCTCGGCGCCTTGAGCATACACTGACTCCTTGGAAGAGACCCTCGGGCGTCCAACCAGGGTATAACCTTATATATATAGTTAGAAATCCAAGGTATCTCTCCCGGATAGGCTTTCATGGGCCCCAAATCTCCATGACTCAGGTTTCAGGAGCGGTGTCACCTTTTCCCTGAGCCATGTCAAGAGATACCCCCTTATATGACGCACTTTAGGTCTTACATTTGCCTCTTACGAAATATCATTCGCGAACTAGGGTGTACGCCATAAAGGTTCGTCCCATTCACTCACTCATTCATTTCTGTCACGACAGCCTGAACACGAGAAAGATGTGAAGACCTAGCGAGACTTAGGAGTGTTGCGAGTTTTAGTATTTGTACACTTGCGATAATGTCACAAGTTAGATCCGAAAATAAAGGACAACTTAGCTGTCATCCACTATGTAATGCCCTATATAAAGAGCCGAACAGGCTTAAGAGAGGGGAGATCTTTTTCGAGTGTTGAGCAAGTCATTAGGAGAGAGAAAGTTCAGAGCGGTTGTTAATTATTTAGTTTATTTCCTTTTCATCTTGTAACATTTGTGAGATTAATCAATAAAGATTATGATTGTTCATCTTAAAATGACTTGATTGTGTAAATTCTTGTGAGGGGTGTAGTGTGGGATTTCCTGCTACTACAAGTTTTATTTGAGTAATTTGAACTAGTTGTGATTGAGATGAACAAGGTTGATATGAAAGTGTTCATATGGCTAACTTCGGTTAACTATTGTTGAGCGAACAAGGTGTATACGCTTAGGTACGTATACCCATATCTAAATGAAGTCACTTTTCATTTGTGTGTAACAAGCTAAGTTCGATCTAACGGTTGAAAGATATTAGCTCGAGTATAATCAGGTTTTCATCTAACGCTGAATATTGAATACTTTGTTACCAAGGTAACATTGATTGCAAACCCTGATTGAAGACTATATAAGGGAGAATCTAGAAACTGGGAAACCTAATCCCCACACCTCCTTTATGATACTAGTTACGGCTAGATTTGATTCTCCTTTAACCTAGGTTTTTCTAGAACCATTATAGGTTAACGACTTAAAGACCTCATTGGAATTGTGAAGCCAGACCCAACTATTTTCTCTGTAGTTGCGTGTTCTGATATTGTTGTTTTCTATCGTAATGAAAATTATCTTCGCTAAGATTTGCTTGAGATTTAATATCCGATAGACAAGATAAAAAGTAGTCACAAACATCTTCGTCTCATCGTTTGTGATTCCAAAATATCTTGTTTCGTTACCATACAATTAAAGTTATTGTGAGGTGATTGATATTAGTAGGTTGTTCTTCGGGAATATAAGTCCGGTGTATCAATTGGTTCCTATTCACCTTGATTTATCAAAACACGGAACAAAACTCTTAGGTATTTCTGTGGGAGACAGATTTATCTATTTAATATACTTTTCTGTGTGAGACATATTGGTTTATCAAGTCTTGGATTTTGGGTCGTAGCAACTCTTAGTTGTGGGTGAGATCAGCTAAGGGAATCAAGTGCGTAGAGTCCTGCTGGGATTTAGAGGTTAAGGAGCGCGACTGTACCTTGATCAATGTGAGATTAGTTATGGCTCAACTACATTCCAGTCCGAAGTTAACTTGGAGTAGGCTAGTGTATGTAGCGGCTTAGTACAGTGTGGTGTTCAAATATGGACCAGGTCCCGAGGTTTTTCTGCATTTCGGTTTCCTCGTTAACAAAATTTCTGGTGTCTATGTTATTTCTTTTTCGCATTATATTTTCTATATAATTGAAATATCACAGGTTGTGCGTAAGTTCAATCAATTGTGAATCCGACCTTTGGTTATTGATTGAATTGATTGACACTTGGATATTGGTTTTTGATACCGTCCAAGTTGTTTCTTATATTAATCAGGCTCACAAGATTTCTATCTGTTTGATTTGCTGATCACATTAAGAAACAGAGATATAACTCTTGGATATATTTCTTGATTGAGGTCTCTTTATTAGTTGGTGCACTCAGAATTATATTGGAGTTAGTCCATACAAATTGCTAAACAAAATATTGGGTGTGGTTATTAGACCGACGCTTTTTCAATTGGTATCAGAGCAGGCAAACACGTTTAAGACCTCATAAGTCTGTGTTTGTAGCGATCTGACTCTATGGACAGAAGTGTTATCTCTGATAAACGGATCACTAGAAATAAAAAATTATGTTTCTATGGATTCTATTAAAGAGAAAGATTTTTCAATCTCACAAATAGATGGCCATCTTGTTCCCACGAAACAGACAAGTATTGATAAGTGTTTTCTCGATCTTCTCACTGACGAGTCTGACTCTGAAGTTGAGAGGGAAGCAGCCAAAGAAAGTGCAATGATTCTAAATCGTGTTAGAATCCAGGCAGCTGAGATCAATATGCTAAAACACAAAGTCAATAAGATCATTTGTATAGTAAATGATCGTGATTTCCAAATAAAAGCCCTTCAGGAGGAAAACGTCTCAGTCTGTTCTTAACGAAATTTGCTCGAGGTGAAACTCAAAGAGGATGCCTTGAAAATTGAACGTCTTTTGAGTAAACTCTCTATTCAAGGATGTTCCGAAGAGTCCACTATACCAATTGCTTCTAACTCAACTGTAATAATTTCAGTTCCAGAAGCTAAATTGCAATCCCTTCCTATTGGAAAAGATGTGCTTGTATCTTCCACTAATCAAGGAATCTCCACATCACATGGAAGGAGGAAATATCCTAACGATGGTGTTAAGGTTGTTCACTCTAATCAATTATGTGATCATAAAGTGTGTCTCTTTTGTGATTCAAAAGGACATGTTGAACAAAAGAGCAAATCTAGGTTGAATGACAATTATATTGTTCGACTTCAACACACCTTAGATTTAATTCTCAAAGGTGTAACTGACATACGTATGTCTAAACCAATTGGTTTTAGTACTCACCCCATGAATCCTACCAGGAAAGTCAGCCCGATTTGTTCTTCAAATGTTCAAACTTGTAACAAAAATCTTAACACAAATTGTCCAAGAAGAGTTCAAGGATCTTTTTCGATTAAAAAGGGAGATGATGTTGTTCTTGATGTGAATAAGGCACCTGAAGAAGAAAGCAAAAAGGGAGGTGTGAAAGACAACCTAAATTTGATAATTGAAGGATACAAGGAACTCATCAACAAGTTGTCAAATTCCTCTAGTCAAAATCCTTCAGGTAAGAATTCATACTATGCGTCGTATTTTGATGATAGTAAGTTTTATGATAACTTTTCACGTCAAAATGTTTTTCCTCCAAAGATTAGGAAAAAGAGGTTTAACCGAGAACAACATTCATTTGATGAGCACAAAGGTCGTACTTGTGCTAATTAATCACAAGGTTGAAGTCTCACTCATGAAAACTTATGGTTGAGTGAGATATGATCAGGTATACTTGATAGCAAAATGTTATCTGATTGTCAAGCTATTTTCTTATCGTCATTAGCTGGATTATCATTTGCAGACATTTTTGCATAAGTATTTGTAATTGGTTTTTTCCTTGTTATTTTTTTAAATTTCTTAGGATTTTTAAATTTGAGGTTACTCTTATGCTCTAAATTTTCCTCGGGTGAGAATATAAAATTTATTGAGCTAAGAATTGTGAAAATTTTTACTTAGCAGAATATTGCATTGCAAACAGTTTTCTTGGTTTTCATTTTTATGTTGTCTTATTGTTTTCCGCTTATGGGTAAAGGCTGTGTTCGTACGGGTACCGGTGTTACATGTCACGAACCAACTATGGAAACCCTAAAAGTTACCGTCCCTAAGAAACCATTTAAATACCAAACCTATTGAGTCACGTACGCGTACTCTAGGATTTTTTCTTTTTTGTCAATAATGTCTTCACCTTCTCGCACCTGTGATTTTGCAAGAGGTTTTCTTGATAAAGGTATCGGTTTCGAGTCCAAAGGGAGGAAGAAAAGAACCTTAGTAGACGTTGATGGTCAAAATCTTGATGCCTCATGCTACTATGAAAATTCTCATCAAGATGTTGAGAATGAGGAGATGGTTTCGGCCGAAGTGGTTCATGATTTTCTTAGATACTTTGAGGAAGAAAAACTGCAGCTCGTTGATACTATGAAGGGTCTCGATGTGTTAAGAGGTTAACTCTGACCTTGTTCTCATGAAAAAACATGTTAAAGATCTTCTCAATGAGGATATCTTCTCTGAAGAAGCAGTGAATGCTGTCAATCACAAGCTCAAAGGTCTCAAGAATCGTGAGGGTTCCGGAAAAGCTCTTTGATTTCATATCGATTTTGATGGTTCAGGAGTTTTTTTGTTTTTAGCTTGTTGATTTTTATTAAGTCTGGGAAACTTCTTATGAGAATTTATTCTTATGTTTTAAGAAAGATAACTAGGGTTTGGAACAACAATTATTGTGAGCACATATAGCTATTACCAACGATTTTCATCTTGCAATGTTTGTAGATTTATTTATTTAAATTCTAAAGTTGATTTGGAGGATAATTTTGAAGTATTAATCTTTATTGGTTTTATATATTGCAAATAATGTTATGGGATATGTGTGTTTGCATCCGTGAACTATGATTGTCCTATATATGTCAAAAGTTAAGTCTATTATACGTCATTATGCAAATATTGATGGAAAATAGAATGAACTTTTGATAACAAAGATTAAGTCTATGATATCATTATGCAAATATTGATGAAAATAAATTGAATCTTTGAATATTCCGCAGTATTGATCTTTCCCTGATCCACTTCTATGTGAAAGTACTGTGCGGCTCCGTAAGTTCTCTTATGTTGAGTATTTCCGATTAAATTAATCATGGTTCCTCTTGTGGTTAATTTAATTGAGTTTTCAGGATACAAATTCATGTTTTATGTAGTTTGTTAATGTCCAAAGAAATCCTTCTGTTCTTGTAAAAGCAAGGTCGCTCTTGTTGTTCTTTCAGGAATAACATTTTATGGGGGAGAGTTCTTAATTGAACTTGTGCTTAGTTGCCAAATCTTTGTGGGGAGTGCGGCGGTGGAATATTGTAGGAGTTATCTTGTATCTTTATAAACTCCTTGATGAATACACTAAATTTCGACTATTTCAAATCATGGAAACAAAGTTGATATGTTCTCTTTTAGTTATGAAGTATCTCTAAGAGAATTTCATTATGATCCCACTAGTTTTCGTACCTTTCCCAATTTATATTGACAAAAAGGGGGAGAATTATTGTGTAGTTCACACTACAAATACATATGGTTTACGGATCATTATGTAAGGGGGAGAGGTTTTCATTGTAAGATGAAGTATTGACTAAGGGGGAGTGATACATATCACCATAGTATTTTTGTCAAAGTTGTGATACAATTGGACTTTGATGTTGTGTAATAATACTATGACACTGTATAACAATGATTGAGAGCTTCTATTTTCTCATTGTTATTGCTACGGATCTTCAACAACTATGATGCTGAGTTGAACACGTTCAGAATCACTGGAGTACTTGGAAGTGACGAAGATTTCGAGTAATGTTGTAGAACCAAGGAAATCAAGCATTTGGATAAGAAGCTAAAAAGTTTATTTATCTTGTAATCCATATGTATTGATATTTTTGTCACTAAAATTGACAAAGGGGGAGATTGTTATAGCACTGCTCGATCGAACTCGCAAGCGTTGCTATCTCAAGCTTGTTTGTCAAGTTTAGTTGCCAAAACTATAAGTCTTGATTTCTAGTCTACGTATAGCTAAGTCTCGGATTAGGATAGAAAGTGTAGTTGAGCTTTAGACTTCACGGCGTTCATCGATTGAAGACGAAGAACTACTAAGGAGATCTTGTGGAACTTCACCAACAAAAGGTATGTGGAGACTTAAACTCATCTATCACTCAAAATTTTATCTACTCTATCTCCTATTTGAGACAAAAGTCGTGTATCTACATAGACTTCGATTATACACATTTGATATTTTGAGATGAGTTTAACTCGCTTACATATTTCTCGAAATATGTTTTGGTAAGCTTTCGCTTTAACCAAGTTCATCTTATATTCTTGACGAAAGTCAAAAGATGATCATACGAAAATCGCCTGGTAAAATCTTACATGATTTGTGTGAGACAGTCATTTGATGTAGACTCGGAATGTTTCATATTGATCTATCGATCACTTGAAAATTTCTTTAAAGCAAATAGTTTGTGTGAGACAGATATTCCCGTCTTCTAAGAATGTTTCAATGATTGAAATGAGATTTTAGAACAATTAACCATGATTGGATATAGCACAGTATGCGTACTTTTATGCTAACTGTTGCAAGTTATTCCAAGTCCGGGAACCATAAGTATGCATACCCGTATGCATACTGGTTGGTTAATGAAAGTCCGAGAACTTAGTATGCATACAAGTATGCGTACTGGCGTAAGTTCATGTTCCGGAATTCAACTGAGCTTGGAGGTATGCGTACCCGTTTGCATACTGGCGAACCCAAACTTAGTCTGGCCACTTAGGTATGCGCACATGTTTGCATACTTGAGTAAGTTATGTTCTTGTTTTGGGGTAAACACTGATTCTGCTGGAAATGGTAAATTTGGGTGTGCCGCCGAGAAACGAATCTAAACCCTAAACAAATGCACTGTACGGGAGTACTTTAGATTCGAGAGATCAATTTGTACAATTCTGGCCTAAACCAAAAATGGTCGTTCAGTCTTGTTTCGGCCACAAAGTGAAGGAGAAGGGTTGATCTTAGGGAGGGAAGCGAAGAAGGTGTTGAGATCAAAATGGTTAACTCTGAAGGCGTGGCTATTTTATGACTTGTATCAGAATATGGAACTGGCTTGCGGAATGAAGCTATCAGCGCTTGGTATTTTTCTGGATACTTGTGTTGATAACCCAAACTCTGTTGTTGGTTGAAATAGGTTGAAAACCTATTTATATATTCATAGTTGCACGCACCCTGATCTCATAGGAAATGGGAGTAGTTGAGTGATGGAGAAGTGGGGATCGTGTAAAAATGCTGAAAACCACGTCTTACTATGAAAGAAGACGGTTAGTTTACACCCACTACCTCTCTGCTACCACTAACTGTCCGCTTTTCCTGACACTTTCTTATAATGGGTGTGTTGCACGCCACACGTTGTAAACCGCATACCAATACCCTGATGAACATCCCCCAATTGTGTGACATGTTTGATGTCTTGAGTATTTTTATGGAAAAATATGCAGCAGGTTGCTAAGTGGGTCTTGTGTGTAAGACCAACGAGCCCAGTCATAAGACTTGCCGCAAAGAATAGCATGTGACGCTATTAGGTTAAATAACTGAGTTATTTGTGAAGCCGATATTTGTAAAATATCGTATGTATTCGATGCATGTAGACCATCGCTTTTAAGCAAGCAACTCAAAATAATTGATGCATATGAAGCATCGCTGTATTTGAGCCTGTCTTGGTTGGTCGCGGAAACTAATGTCTTAAGAAGAGCATGACCGGCCATTTTCAGGAAGCTGCCAGGAGCCATTCACGCACGCCAAAGGTGGGACGGTCGGTCACTATAGGAGGGTGATGGCTGGCGACTATAGTGACATCTTATTGGTCACCTATGTTTAATCTAGGCCGGTCAATTCGGCTAGCGAAGTTGGACGGCCGAGATGATTTGCGGCAGTTAATGACTACCTTAAAATTCATGTAGGCAGCGCGGCCAGCCCCTTTTGGACGATCGTTTGGGAGCCATATAGGGAGGCCGTGGCTTGGCTGATCGCGGCTTATGGAAGGGGAGTGTCCGTTGATCATGGCCACATCTTGTTGACCACCTAAAATGGGAGTTAGGCCGGCCAATTCATCTGGCGAAGTTGGGCGGCCAAGATGATTTGTGGCGGTTAATGGCCGTCGTTGATTTAGGTTTTATAAAAACCGTGTGGCCAACCTATTTTAGGGCCAACGTTTTTGGTGTTGGCGCCGTGTTGGGAGTTGTTCGATCGGCCAGTACAATAGTTGGGACGCTGGTGAACGTATTCGCTCCTTGCACGTTGATTAAGGTCAAATCTAGGCCGGTCAATTCGGCTGGCGAAGTTGAGCGGCCAAGATCGTTTTTTCGGCAGTAATGTAATGCGCTTAATAGAAATTATGGTTTATAAGTCGCGCGTCCAGCCTACTTTGGGTAAGCGTTTGGTGACTCTGCTTGCGAGTTGGAAGAATTCCGTTTGGCCAAGACATTAGTGGGTCCGTCGGTGTGTATGGTGATGCTTGTTCGGTAGCGTTAGGGAGAGGATAAGCTTGATAAATCGAGTGGCCAAATCATGTGGCCGTGATCGTTTTTGAGACTGACATGGGCAGTCTAGATTAGATTCCTTAAGGAATTAGGCGCATCGACCAACCAACTTCCAACTTTATTTAAAAGTGCGTCTGGCGGGTTTAGAGTGATCTGATTGGTCGATAGCAAAGGGGGTCGGTAAGCAGCAACACGGAGCGTGGCCAGCCGGCCATAGGTGGCGCCTGTTGAGACAAATCGTCCGGCAAAGTGACGCGGCCATGCCTCCTCTTTCTGCTGCTCCTATTTGTCGCAGCTCCTATTTGTCGCAGCTCCTCTTTTACTTCTCGTTTTCTGGTTTTTTGGGTAGGACTTTGCTCCTACCAGTCCATGGCGGATTATTTTCCTAGCTTACCTAGGTTGGTCTCGACCAATAGGGTTCGATATATTGCGCAGGGCGCAAAAACCCTATTTTTTGCAAATTGATAAAATTAGGTTTAAGAGCTGAATTTTGCGGGTTGCCGCAAAATCAATCAATTTTTGGTGAGTTTTGCATGCTAATACAAAAAATAACTAATTTAATATCAAAGGGCAGCATAACTTTGCGTGCCTCTGATTGAGTACTTCCACACGCATCTTAATCCTGACACTTCGGGAGATTCATGCTACTCGGCTGGGAGCGAGCATTAGTCGTCATGTCATGTCAGTATTAAGAGTTCAACTGGGGAACATGGCATATAATAAATACTCAGAAATTTACAGAATATTTGGGATTGTTGTTACACGCACCATTCTGGATAAATTTCATACACATATACTGAATTACTCAATACATATGTAAGTAAAGAGGCCTGGGCACTCATCACTTTTAAATGGCTCAATCTTCTTTGCAGAATGATGGCGCATTAAATACAGGGTTTTACAAGTTTAGCCCTGAACTAAAAACCACCATCAACAGTTCTAAAATCGGTTTGTTCATGAACTAATACATTTATAAAATAAGGAATGCAATCTTTTCCAAACCGTGTCTATAATGTTCATGAAATGATTCGAGTGAATCAAAATCGATTTTGCTTCAATTGTGTCTTGTATACTTCTATGAGAATATAAACAATTGAACAACTCTAGAACTAGTTTCATTTGAGTCATTTGAACTAGTTGTGATTGAGATGAACAAGGTTGATATGAAAGTGTTCATACGGCTAACTTCGGTTAACTATTTTTGAGCCAACAAGATGTATACGTTTAGGTACGGTTACCCATATCTAAATGAAGTCACTTTTGATTTGTGTGTAACAATCTAAGTTCGATCTAACGGTTGAAAGATATTTTGCTTGAGTTTAATCAGTTTTTCATCTAACGGTGAATATTGAATGCTTTGTTCAAGGTAACATTGATTGCAAACCCTGATTTGAATACTATATAAGGGAGAACTCTAGCAACTGGGAAACCTAATCCCCACACCTCATGTGTGATACTAGTTGCGATTAGAGTCGATTCTCCTTTCACCTAGGTTTTTCTAAAACCATTGTAGGTTAATGACTTAAAGACTTCATTAGGATTGTGAAGCCAGACCCAAATATTTTCTCTGTAGTTGCGTATTCTGATCTTGTTGTTTTCTATCGTATTGAATACTATCTTCTCTAAGATTTGCTCGAGATTTAATCTCCGATAGGCAAGATAAAAAGAAGTCACAAACATCTTCGTCTCATCGTTGGTGATTCCACAATATCTTGTTTCGCTACCATACGATTAAGATTATTGTGAGGTGATTGATATTACTAGGCTTTTCTTCGGGAATATAAGTCTGGTGTATCAATTGGTTCCTGTTCACCTTGATTTATCAAAAGACGGAACAAAACTCTTAGGTATTTATGTGGGAGACATATTTATCTATTCAATAGACTTTTATGTGTGAGACAGATTAGTTTATCAAGTCTTCGACTTTGGGTCGTAGCAACTCTTAGTTGTGGGTTGGCGAGTTCCCGCTACTGCCAATTCTACCAGCCACGGCAGTCCATCTTCATATCCACAACTCCATCGCAGCTGTTTGGTTTGCTTATTTTGTTTTGTCTTTTGTGTTTACCATGAACCAAATAGTCAGCAAAACTCATAGAAGCAACCATTGTAACAGCTGCGAACTAGGCGATATTAAGCTGGTGGTTTAACTTTTCTGTCAAACATTTGATACACGCAACTTGTCGGAGTTGTTGTATGTTTAGAAACCATCTCCTTCAGCTCTCAAATTCCTGCAATTTCACATTCTACACAGCCCAATAACTCCATTTCTTTCAGGACTTGTGAACTGGTCTCAATCATCAACATTTACTACCACAAACAATCATGGCAACGGCACTTCCTATCTGCTGCTTTGACTTCAACCATAACCCAGAATTCTATAACTCGAGTAACCCAATTTCTATGTTCATCTTGAGCTTCTATTATTTCAAGCACAGAAACCATAACCCATTCATTCCACAATCTCAGATCCCCTTTCAATCTGTACGACAACAATATGAGGACTGAGCTGAATTGTAACCCAAAACAACCCCAAATTCGATCCCCAGACAACTGCAGACTTGTACCATCTCTTGTATCTTCTTCTTAGTCTCTGAACTTCATCAAATCATCATGATTCGTACCACAAGTGACAACAACAAACTCACATATTCAACCGTAGCTTCCCAGATAGAAATTTGAGCAGAACTCTCCATTTACTCGAACATCAGAACCATCTCCTTGTTGAACGACCAAAATAGCCATAGCCTGAGCACCGGCAAACTAACCTGCAGACTCAGTTGGAAGCTACAACACACTTGGGTCTTCTTCTCTGCTACTTGAATTTGGTTTCAAAGAAACCTAAATCCCATTTCTTCACAGCGCACATGTGACAATAACATAAGGACTTGTAAATGGATCCCTTTGTTGGACTGAGTTGTTTTCTTAATGGGCCACTAGACTTGGTTCCACCTTGCAAAATTGGAAATGCAGCTAGCACTCCACTCCTAGTACAAACGTGTTGCCATGTAGTCAAACTCACACCAATTGCTTAGTTTCTCTTCATTTATGCGAGTTTATTCCATTGTACCTAAAAACATGAAAATCAAACGTAATATACAATTTTACGAGAAATAACTAATAAAAGCGTATAAAACCGATACTAGAATTAGGTGTTTTAGACGCCTATCATGGGTGAGATCAGCTAAGGGAATCAAGTGCGTAGAGTCCTGCTGGGATTCAGAGGCGTAAGGAACGCGACTGTACCTTGATCAGTGTGAGATTGGTTAGGGCTCAATTACATTCCAGTCCGAAGTTAACTTGAAGTAGGCTAGTGTCTGTAGCGGCTTAATACAGTGTGGTTTTCAAATCTGGACTAGGTCCCGGGGTTTTTCTGCATTTACGGTTTCCTCGTTAACAAAATTTCAGTATCTGTGTTATTTCTTTTCCGCATTATATTTTCAATATATTTGAAATACCACAGGTGTGCGTAAGTTCAATCAATTGTGAATCCGACCTTTGGTTGTTTATTGAATTGATTGACAATTGGATATTGGTTTTTGATACCGTCTAAGTTGTTTTTATATTAATCAGGCTCACGGATTTCTATCTGTTTGATTTGCTGATCACATTAAGAAACAAAGATATAACTCTTGGATATATTTCTTGATTAAGCTCGCTTTATTAGTTGGTGCTCTCAGAATTATATTGGAGTTAGTCCATACAGATTGCTAAACGAAATATTGGGTGTGGTTGTTAGACCCCCGCTTTTTCAATTGAGTTTACAAATGTTAGAAGTAGTGGAATCCAAAATCCTAAATTCATCTCTTCTTGTTAAACAAATATCAAATTTAATTAGTTTTTCTTTTATTAATCTTAAACCAAAATCTATAAAAAAAAGTCCGAGCAACGAATCTTTTCTTACCACTGTATAACATTAGGTTTTGGGCGCCGCCGATGCTAGGGCTGAACATGGTTTCGGTTTTCCGCCGGAACCGGACCAAACCAGACCGATTAGGAAGAAACTGAACCGAACCATTTACTAATGGATTGGTTATGGTAAAAAAAAATTGAAAACCGACATTACTAGTTCGGTTTTGGTTTGACCCCAAAATCGAACCAAAAACCGCTGGAAAACCGGTTATGTTCAACCGTTAGATTAAAACCTAAGATTCAATCTACACAATTGGTTTTTCTTAACCCTAGTACTAGATATGGAATTTGGAGCATGGAGAACATGGAGTTTATGTTTATGTTTTTTGAATTTGTAATGTTTATGTTTTGAACCGTGCTTCTAAACTTGAAATATGAACTATGCTTGTGTTAATTACATTCTGCAGGTACGTTAAAATTCTATTGTGATTTTTTTTTTTAATATTTGAATTGTCAGATTCAGAAAACTGACATACAGTCGGTTTTCCATTAACCCAATGAAACAAACCGAAACCGGCTAAAACCATTAAGAAACCGAACCAATGGTTAATGGTTCGGTGATGGTAATATTTTTTAGAAACCGATAGTATTGGTATTGGTTTGGTTTGGCTGGAAACCGAGCCGAAACCGACCATGAACAGCCCTAGCCGACGCGGACTTGCCTTTATGTTAGGTTTTAGATTTTCTTTTTGTAAATATTTTGCTAGTTTATTTTATTTTTATTAGATTTTACTCTTTGGGTATATTCTATTTTTGGTGTGCAGGATATTTGAGATTTAAATTGGGAATAAAATTTGCGCACCAAACAGGTAAGTATCCAAGATTTTATTTTTGTTCCCTTTTGTAAATATATTTATTTTAGAAAATATTCTGATTTTTTTTAGATATTTTGTTTATTTGTACATAATTAGATTAGGTTTCTTTTTATTTATTTATTTATTTTTTATTTGTAAATATTTTATTTATTGTATTTATTTACGTTGCACACACCAATTGCATCGTCAGACAACCGAATTTAGGAAACCCATGGAAAAGTACGTTGAACCCGTGCCTTGGGCCTCATGGGAGTTACCAGCGGAAATTCCACAAACCTTAGCCCAGTACCGTTGACCAGTCTTTGACTGTAGGTATATTCTGCTTAATGTAACCTGAGCCTATTTATTTTAGTCGACCCTGCACTTGCATGTGCACCAAGAAAATGTCGAACTGGTATTATGAGGACCAATATAATGAATATCGACCTGAATTTCAAAATGGACAATATCCGTACTATGACCATAGCGTGGATAGTACTTGGGACCATTACCGGCCTTCTGAAGGTTATGGTTTTTACTACGATGATCCCAATTACTATCCGCACATCCACCAGTCATACGAAAGTGTGAATGAGCAATATGAGACTTCTCCATCTTTAGAGGATTTAGTAAAACAGTTGCCACCAATTCCTGATGAATATAGAACTCTTTTCTAAGAAGATGCAGTCAAACAGTATCAACTGACAAGCCTTTCTTTACAGGAATCACTTAAGAAGTTCAATGAAACTGTATGTGAATCTCAAATAAAGATGGATAAATTGTGTGGGACTTTTAATAAGTATGAGGACCAAAATGCACCTAAGGCTGTTGCTCATAATGAACTTGAATTCCGAAATAGTGTTTCCCATCTTACCCTTTATAATACGTATAATTATTCACCTAATTTAGAGGATGGGGTTTGATTTGAAAACACTGCATGTTTAGATAAGGTTCAACCATCTTTGTATTATTATGATGATGAAGATAGTGTCGATGAAGAGTTTGAAATATGTAATCATAATGATGAGGAATTTGTTACACCAATTGAGCCTTATGATGATAATGTTGTTTCCAGTTCAAGTCCTACTAATGTTGATAATTATTCACATATTCAAAAGGAAGAGGATTTGACTAAAGACACCATAGTTTTAGACGGTGTAGTATATCATTGTGATTATGAAGTCGGGGATGGCTTAGAGGAAAGAGTTTATCCCGAGACTAATATTTTAGAGTCTACCGATTTGGAAACAATAGTCTCTGCTGAGGATTATAGTTATGTAGAACCACATGATTACAACCTAGAAGAAATAAAGACCATTTTCCTAAATCTGATAATTTTGAAATTAAGGAAATTGTGACTAGTTTATCCAATGATATTGACAACTCTAAGTTTGGGGGTGAATATCTGAAAATGCGGGGGTATAACAACCACACCCAACAATTCGTTTGGCAATCTGAGAGGACTTACTCCAATATAATTTCTAGAGAATCAACTAGACATTCAGACTCAATCTAGAGAAAAGTATATCAAAGAGCATATATCTCTAACTCTTAATTCAATCTGCAATCAACAAATAGAAATCTGCGAGCCCGATTGAATATAAGAGGAATAACTTGAAAGGTACCAAAGACCAATGTTCAAGTGTCAATCAATTTAAATCAACAACCAAAGGTTGGATTATCTAACTGATTGATCTTAACGCACAACCTGTGATATTTCAATTATATAAAAAAATATAATGCAGAAAAGGAATAACATAGACACTAGAATTTTGTTAACGAGGAAAACCGCAAATGCAGAAAAACCCCGGGACCTAGTCCAGTTTGAACACCACATCGTATTAAGCCGCTACAGACACTAGCCTACTACCAATGAACTTCAGACTGGACTGTAGTTGAACCCTAATCAATCTCACACTTATTCAAGGTACAGTTGCATTCCTTACGTTTCTGATCCCAACAGGATACTACGCAAGTGATTCCCTTAGCTAATCTCACCCACAACCAAGAGTTGCTACGACCCAAAGTCGAAGACTTGATAAACAAATCTGTCTCACACAGAAAAGTCTATAGAATGAATAAATATGTCTCCCACAAAAATACCCAAGAGTTTTTGTTCCGTCTTTTGATAAATCAAGGTGAACAGGAACCAATTGATAACCCGGACTTATATTCCCGAAGAACAGCCTAGTATTATCAATCACCTCACAATAATCTAAATCGTATGATGGAAAAACTAGATATTGTGGAATCACAAACGATGAGAAGAAGGTGTTTGTGATTACTTTTTATCTTACCTATCGGAGATTAAATCTTGAGCAAATATTAGAGAAGATAGTACTCAAATGATAGAATCGGGCAAGATCAGAACACGCAACTACAAAGAAAATAGTTGGGTCTGGCTTCACAATCCTAATGAATTCTTTGAAGTCGTTAACCTACAGGGTCTCGATAGAAACCTAATGTTAAAGGAGAATGGACTCTAGTTGATGCAACTAGTAACACACAGGAGGTGTGGGGATTAGGTTTCCCAGTTGCTAAAGTTCCCCTTTATATAGTTTTCAAATCAGGGTTTGCAATCCAAGCTACCTTGGTAACAAAGCATTCAGTATTCACCGTTAGATGAAAAACCTAATTCAACGAAGATAATATCTTTCAACCGTTATATCGAACTTAGCTTGTTACACACAAATGAAATGTACCCTCATTTAGGTTTATGTAACCGTACCCAAACGTGTACACCATGTTGGTTCACAAATAGTTAACCGAAGTTATCCATATGATTACTCTCATATCAACCTTATTCATCTTAACCATAACTAGTTCAAATGAATCAAATGAAACTAGTTAAAGATCCGTTCAATTGCTATATTCTCATAGAAGTATACAAGAACACAATTGAAACAAAATCGGTTTGATTCACTCGAATCAATTCATAAACATTATAGCCACGGTTTGCAAAGATTACATTCCATATTTTATAAATATTTAAGTTCATGTACACAACCGATTTCAGAAAGTAACCCACTCAAGTATGCAAACGGAGGAGTCTCCACACGAGGGAAAAACGATTTGCTGGTTTTTTAGGAAAGTGAAGAGACGACGGTTCGGGCGAGACTCCTCAACTGAGCAAACTGTTAAACCTCACACAGATTCACTGCACGGGAGTGCTTTGAGTTCGAGAGATCAATCTGTAGGACTCCGGCCTAAACCAAGTCAATGGCCGTTCCAGAGTCAATTCGGTCACAAAGAGGGAGATGGGTTGATCTATAAGAGGGAAGCTGAGAATCGTGGGATCAATGATGATCAAGGATTTTGGATGTGTTGAAGGTTTCTGCAAGTATGTGAACCGTGTAAATAAGTTTCGATCGAGAGAATTGTTGTTTCAGTCATCGATTTTGGACTTATTTATATCGTCAGAATAGCGAACACATTGATCCCAGTAAGTGTAACGGTTTCTTGAGTGAAAGAGTGGGAGATCGTGGTAAAATTAGTTTCATGTCGTGTGGAGACTTAATTGATCGTCCACATACTACTTTGCCAACTCCCTCAACCGCTCGCACGACTTACTCACATTTCTCATCGTGGATGAACACACGCGCTGTAGGCCGTCAGACCAAAACCCTAATTGATATCCCCCATGTGACGTGATTGATGTCTCACGTGGAGTCTGCAAAGCATATGTGTATTTGATCAATCAGTCGTTGACTTGATTAGACAGTGAGTCTAAGTTTTGTTGAATTGATCATGATTGATGAATGCTCAGTGATTCATGGATTGAACATGTCAGACGTATAGTTCTTATTTTGATATTGCTCGTCTGAGAAAATATTATAAATTCGATGAATTGTTGAATACTGATTTGAATCAATATTGGTGAAATATTGATAGATCAATATGCATTTGAGCGAGTATTGCTCATTCGACAAATTACTAAATATTGATAGTTGGATCAATATTCGAGCAATTGAGCAAGTATTGCTCGATTCGATAAATTACTGAATATTGATAATTGGATCAATATTCGAGCAACTAAGCAATTGCTCAATTCGATAAATTACTAAATATTGATAGTTGGATCAATATTCATGCAACCGAGCAAGTATTGCTCATTCGATGAATTATTAGTAACGTGACCCAATAAAATATTAATTAAAATATTGGTAGCCTACCAAATATTATATAATTAATCCAGATGTTGATTGGTGAGTCAACATAAATTTATCAATGTTTGAAATTGCTCAAAATCACGATTTGCAAAGCATTTGTTCGAAAACCCAATTTTGATCAATTGTTCATCAATTGATGATTTATTGAAAATAGGCCACTGAGTTAAGGAGTGACCGGCTACATGGGATGATGGACGACCATGTAGCTCCCAAGTGCTCGAGTGAGCGTGCACCAAAGTCCTTTGTTGACTGGTTGGTGAAAGGATGATTAAGTGTTGGTTTAATCACTTATTAGAATAGTGCTCGTCGGAGCATTAGGTGATAAAACCTAATTATGGAGAAGTGAGGGACCGGCCAAGGGGTCATGGGACCGGCCCTGGTGGTCGTGGGACCAGCTGATGTTCGTTTGAGCAAACTCCAAGTTGGTTGGAAAGAGTTTGGACCCAATATAAGCAATTGTGCAAATTAGGTCAAAATTATAAAGATATGTGGGACCGGATCCTTGCAAGCCTTAGGGACGGCCTTGGTCGGTCAAGGAAGCATGCCCGTGTCACCATAATGTCTGTGTTTCAGTCCTGAGAGTTTTGGTATTTTCTGATGGGCGTTTGAGCAATATTTTGGGTTTTCATAAGAGTTCGATCTTTGACTGAAATTCTTGATTTTGCTCGAATGAGCAAGTGGAACCTTGCTCATTTGATCAATATTTTGAGAATATTAAAATGATAATATTTTAATATTCTTTTTCGTGAGTAGCCTAGTCGGGCATGTGACCATTGGACTTTTTGGCTTTTTCATAGTTTGAGCAATATTTGAGAAAATATGGAAAAACCAAGGTTTTTGCTCCAACGAAGGAGTTTCATGAGATGAGGGAAATAATAATTGTGAAAACAAGGGGTTGCAAAGTGTGGGACCGGCCATGGCTAGGCATGACCAGCCGGCTAGGTAGCCCGGGTCCCGGGTCCCGTGACACTTTCCTCTATTTTTATTATTATTTTTCATCGTTTTAGGAAAATATGGAGAAACCGTGAGTTTTGCTCAAACAAGGAAATTTGCTCAAATGAAGGAGTCTTCATGAGATCATGAAAATAATAAAATAAGAAAAAATAAAGGAAGAGGCATGGGGGACCGGCCACGGCGGCATGACCGGACGGCCGGTGGGCCCGGACCGTGGCGCCTCTTTTATATTTTTTATTATTATTTTCTCTCTCCTATTTTGCGTGGGTTTCCTCGTTTGTCCATATTTTTGAATGCCCTCTCGTGCATTTGGGTGCTCGTTCGTGCATCATCATTGAGTACACTTGATTAATTTCATGAGTATTTTTCGGGAAGAGGCTTACTCGATGATAGTCCACAACACTCACTCAACCCGATTGTTGAGTAATTATTACTAATTCATGAAATTCAATGGAGAATGATTCATGAAACAGAGTAATAAAATGAATTGAGTATCTATTACCAATCCATGAAATCTAGTCAGAGAATTCAAGGAACAGAGTAATGAGATAAAATGGTTATCTATTACTAATCCATGAATCCAGCCGGGGAATTCAGGGAACGGAGTAATGAGATATAATAGATTATTTTCTAGGAATTCAGTGGATGAATGTCACGATAGAATTAATCTATTTGCATAATCGATATATGAGATAGTTGAAGCATCATACTCGTTCTGAAGTGTGCATAGTCAGGGAACAACGTGCAGCGTCGACGTCCTGAAGGCGTTTAGCCCTCTAACAAACAATTATGTCCAGAGAACCGCCCAATCATTATTCTATGTAGACGTGGGTCTCTCTATGTAGTCAGGGAACAACGAGCAATGTGACGTCCTGAAGGCGTTACGTTCTCTAACAAACAATTATGTCTAGAGAACCGCCCAATTATTTGATTCTACATAGAGGTCATGATGAAATGCGCAGCATCAAACGCTCAGCTGGGAGGCCTTTCGAGAAACATATTCATCATGGCTCTGAGAGGAACGCTCACTGATAGGTGTTGTAAACACCTTAATTATTATCTATTGTTTATGCTTTCTTCGCGAGTTTTCATGTAAATTATGTATCTTATGTGTGCTTTTGAGTTATTTAGGTACTTTGGAGTCATTCAGAGCGAAATAAGAGAAAACCCTTCATTTAGAGCGAAACGCAGTTGTTGATGGTGGTTTTTTAAACAAAGGGTAAAATCGTAAAACCCCAAATAACCTAATGTCACCAGTGACACATTTATTAGGACATTTAATGCATGTAGTCAGTAATTAATAGGGGGTATTTTTTTCAAATTAGGGTTACAAAGAACAAAACCCTAATTCCCCTCCGTGCCAATGGCAAATCATGCCAGCCACACCTAGCCCAAGCTAGCCGCGCCATGCCAAACGCACTCTGCCTTGGCCCTAGCTATGCTAGCCACACCAAACGCGCCAAAGCATGCCAACCATGCTAGCCGCACCTCCGTGCCAATGACAAATCATGCCGACCACACCTAGCCCAAGCTAGTCGCACCTCTGTGCCAATGGCAAATCATGCCAGCCACACCAAACGCGCCAAAGCATGCCAACCATGCTAGTCGCACCTCCGTGCCAATGGCAAATCATGCAAGCCACACCTTGCTCAAGCTAGCCGCGCCATGCCAAACACACTCTGCCTTGGCCCTACCTACGCTGGTCACGCCACGCCAAGCCAAACACCCTTACCTTGGCCCTAGCCACGCCATGCCAAAGTAGCGCCCGCACCTAGGCTTGCAAACCGTGCAACCTAGGCCAAATTGGTCACGCATGCCATTGGCACATGCCAACACGGTCTCTGGTAGCTTTTCCTACCAGGTCGTGACCCAAATTAGTCACGCATGCCATTGGCACATGCCAACACGCCACGGGTAGCTTTTCCTACTGTGTCGTGACCCAAATTGGCCACGCATGACATTGGCACATGCCAACACGCTCGCCGGTAGCTTTTCTCACTGGCGCGGCCCTAATGGCCGAGCATGCCATTGGCACATGCCAACACGCTCACGGTAGCTTTTCTCATCGGGCGTGGCCCTAATGGCCGAACATGCCATTGGCACATGCCAACACGCTCGCCGGGTAGCTTTTCCTACCAGTGTCGTGACCCAAATTGGCCACGCATGCCATTGGCACATGCCAAAACACGCTCGCTAGTAGCTTTTCCTACCGTGTCGTGACCCAAATTGGCCACGCATGCCATTGGCACATGCCAACACGCTCATTTGGTAGCTTTTCCTACCAGGTCGTGACCCAAATTGGCCACGCATGCCATTGGCACATGCCAACACGCATCATCGGTAGCTTTTCTTACTGTGCCGTGACCCAAATTGGCCACGCATGCCATTGGCACATGCCAACACGCATCACTGGTAGCTTTTCTTACCAGGCCATGGCCCTAATGGCCGAGCATGCCATTAGCACATGCCAACATGCATCGCTGGTAGCTTTTCTTACCAGGACGTAGCCCTAATGGCCATGCGTGCCATTGACACATGCCAAACACGCACGCTGGTAGCCTAACTTGCAAGCCGCGCAACCAAGGCCAACTTGGCCGTACGTGCCATTGACACATGCCAAAACCCACACTGGTAGCCTAACTTGCAAACCGTGCAACCTACCACCAAGGCATTCCGCACACGCCATTGGCACATGCCAAACACACCACTAGTAGCTCTGGCATTGCCACTAACACTCAACGTACAACCTACTACCAAGGCATTCCGCACATGCCATTGGCACGTGCCACACACGCCACTAGCAGCTCTGGCATTGCCACTTGCACTCAAGGTGCAACCCGCAACAAAGGCATTCCGTACATGCCACACGTGCCACTAGCAGCGCCACTTGCACTCAAGGTGCAACCAACACTCGAGACATCAACACAAACTGGGGGATGCTTTTCAGGGTCTTGGTTTGGCGGTCACAAAGATGCGGCGTACACTACGCTCACATTAAGAAAGCGTGAATAGGAATAAGGCGGTCAAATAAATGAGGAAATAATGGTGAAAATGTTTTCACCCATAAACACCATGCGGTTACCACCTCCTCCCATTATTTCACCCTTTACTCTCTTGCTTCATGAGGCCAGTGGTACGTTTCAATCTCGACTTGTATAAATAGGTCTTACCTATTTCCACCGGACAACAAGTCTCGGTCGGGAGAAAAATACAACACTCTAAAAGGCAACTTTGTAAGCTCTCCAAAAGCTTTCATCTCTTGCAAGCTTCCTAAGCTTTCACATTCGATACAAGTCGAGACACTACTCTCCCGCACTATTCTCGGTCTCAACACCTTTCTTTGCTTCCCTCCCCAAATCAACCCTTCTCCTCCACTTTGTGACCGAAGCAAGTCCTGGAACGGCCATTTCTTGGTTTAGGCCGGACTTGTATGCATTTATCTCTCGAATCTAGAAAGTGCTCACGTGCGGCAGCACATTTGTTTAGGGTTTAAACCAGTTTCTCACTCACCTACCGAATTTACCAAAATCGGCGGAAACGATTTTTACCCATAAATAATTGGCGACCACGGCGGGAGGATTGATCTATCGGCTACAATGTCGACTGTCGATCTCGTTCTTCGACCCGAGATGTCAAGATGGTAGGGAAGGCGACTCAATCCGACTCAATCGCCGACAACCCGGTTAGCTACGGTTGTAAAAACTACACCGAAAACCGGGACTCGTTGAAGATGCTACCAGCGATTGGGGACTTGCGACTCAATCCGACTCAACTGCCAGACAACCCGGTTACCAGTTGTAAAAACTACACCAGAAAACTGGGGACTCGTTGAAGATGCTACCAGCGATTGGGGACTTGCGACTCAATCCGACTCAACTGCCAGACAACCCGGTTACCAGTTGTAAAAACTACACCAGAAAACTGGGGACTCGCTGAAAATGCTACCAGCGATTGGGGACCTGCTGGCGATGCTACAGCAAAGTCGCCTTTTACATGGAGAGGGGCGTGTTCGCAAAAACCTATAAAGTGAGTAAATTTAGACCGGGCAAGATATACGATCTGTTTTTAGGTTCTTAATAAAACCGTCATACTATCTTGCGTCTTGTGCCTATTGCTAGCACACACTTTCATAAAAGCAATATTCCTTTCACAAAACATAATCGAGTTATATTATCAAAACCATTCATCGTAAATAATCCAATATCCTCAAAAGCTACCACTGTCTATCAAAACGGTCGAACTTTGAACCAGGACATCCAAGATGTTTTTCAAAAACAAAAAAAAAGAAAAAAAAAGAACCTAAATGAAAGTTTAACAGAGAAACATTCAAGGAAAATCATCCAACAGAGGTCTGCTCTTCTTGGAGAAAGTAAACTTTGCATCTTCAAGAGCCGCTCTATGCATAATCAACATCTTGGAAAGCTTTCGAGTTCTACCTCCTGTCGTGCAATCTCCTCTGCAGTAAAGGCTTTCGATCGCCGCATCTTTCGACGACTGGATCTCAAAGAAGGCCTTCGACAAACCACGAAGCGTTGAACTCCTTTTCTATACACACGTCGCGATGGTGCTCCCGGTCGGCAATAACGTCTTCGTAAACGGTGTGGCGGTCACCTCACGCATGTCCTCGATGGAAGATAAAGCCTCTTCCACACGCTTAACCAGCGCAAATCGACTAGTGATCTTCTTGGTTCTGGCCATATGTCCATACTTCTCCCGCATTCGGTGTACAACGACTCATACTTAGCCAAAGACGTCGAAACCGTCAACCAAAGACATGACCCGGATAAGGAACCAAGTACGGGGGATAGAAAATGGCGCCTGCAACTGGCCTCACGACTCGCAAAGGGTCTTTTTCCATGTCTATGGCAGCAACCATCAGGGAATCATCCACCATTTGAACCACATCTGTGCCCGTCAATTGGCTAACTCCCATCTCCAAGTCACCGGAGGTGGTCACCAAGGGCAAGTTTCATGTGGCTCCACCCCAGAATCGTCCTCCGAACCGGATTCCTCCTGCGAACTTGAGTTAGACATTTTTCAAAAGAAGAAACGGAAGAAAAAAGAAAAGAAGCGCGAAACTCACCGAACCACTTCCCGAAAAAGAACCAGTGTCGCCAGGAGGAATCACTCTCACTTTTCGAACTTTCTCCTTTCTCTGACTCATCACCGCTATGAGAAGGCTCAGTGCCGCCGGAATTCTTCGAAGAAATTGCCGTCTCCTGGCAACGTGCAAGGGCAGCGAAAGCATTAACACTACCGAAGACCTGGAAGAAACAAGACACATGTTTTCAGTAGAAATTCACGTGTTTTGAGACAAACCAACAAGGAGGCGACACATACCTGGTTATTGGAAGAACTGAAAGACACGAGAGCTGCGGGAAGATCTTTTGAAATCGCCCGGAACCCGCCAGCACGATTCTTCGTTCTCTGTTCCTTTGCCTGGGGACTTTCCGAGTTGCCAGGCAACTTTCGCTTGGGATCTCTCAACATTGGATACTTCTTCAAAACTGCTGGAGAAGGTTTACAACGAACATTCTCCACCACGTTATTTACAAAATCTTGGATCATAATGAACTCATCGTACCAGAACTCATTATAACCAAAAGTCATCGAAGTTACTCTTCCCGTTTGAAAGAAGGGAAGGCGGATACCCGGCTCAAGGGCACTGGCATTGAGGGCGGCATGCAATGAATCCTTAGGAACCACCATTTGGTAAGCAAGAGGCACCCTTGATCGAAACCCATGTGATGAGCAAAGACGGTCAATATTGTAAGCGGCTATTCGGAAAGACCCCATGAAGAAAGACGGCATATAGTGGGACATGCAAACTTTGAAAAATAAGTTTTCACCAACACTCAAGTTGCCGTCGAAGACAAAGACATGATCGGAGCGAAGGTATAAAGGTGTCGATTTGAGTCACCGACCTATGGACCGGCTCCCATGGATGAAAACCGATTTCATGCGAGTTATCGAGAAGACTAACCAAGTTCATGCCAACTCTTGGACGCCTTTGTTCACCCATCGAAGAATTCGGAGCCGCCCCAACTCGCGGGAATCGAAGGCAACGGTTTCGGAGCGTACTTCTCAAAGTGCTCCCATAACCAAAGCTTGCGTAAAAGCAACGTGCACATATGAATCCATTTTCATGAAACCATTCGAGACTCGCATGTTCACAACTAGGTGATCCAGATGCACATACAGGGAACCAAGGAATAGCTTGCCAATAAGAAGAACTTCACCTTTTGCTAACTTCACAACAATCACTAGCAACTCGGTCTTATTTCCTTCTTGCCGTAACCGTCATCAAAAATGTCTCTAGACAACCGAGATGACCAAAAATGCCGCAACATGAAGATCATCGCTTTTCTTTTTGGGTTCCAAACTCGTCCGGAAACCATTGAGATATCCACCACCGTAAAAGCACCTTTCATCCTCTTTCCGGACATTTAATCCTTCGACTTCGCAAGTGGAGTCTTTTCGAGAGAAATCTCCCAACTTAGCGGCAAGGTCATCCCGCATCTTCTCCTCACCTTCGAGACAATCGGATATTGAGATTCCCTAAGCACGGAAGATTCAAAGAAGAGAGCCACACTCTCCAAGGAGAAAGTTATTTCACCCCATCTACATATGATCGTATGGGTGTCCGAACACCATCCGGAGATGAAAGAAACCAAGCCCGGGATATCCTTCCTAACTGAGATTTTATCAAGCTCGACAAAGATCAATAATCTGCGCTCGAGTCAAGTTGGTATTTATGTGCTCCTTACTCACCATGAACTCAACCCATCTATCAAAAGAACGCAATGGGCTTTGACACATCCTGAAATCAATGTTGGAAGAAGAATATACCCCTTTATGAAGACAGAACCGTATGGTATTCTCTGGGCGAACCGAACGTGTCTTCTTTTCATCTTCACCACCGGTTAACAAAATTGGCACGAAATCTGGGTGATTCTTCCGAACAGGGGTGAGGGGTTTGGCAAAGAATTCATCATCCGTGTTTGGTTTGGAACTATGAACATCCTTCGATGAGGCGAAATTTTGTTCAGGTAACATCTTGTCGGATTTCTTCATAACAGCTTAGTAACAATATATCTACACACGGATAAAGACGAAATTATCTCCCTGACACATAACCGCACCCAACAAAAGGAAAACCTGGAAAAAAAAAAAAAAAAAAAAGAGGGTGTATTCTCTACGGGTTCAAAACTACACACGCAGTATTTTCTTCAGGGTTCAAAATTATATACGCAGTATTTTCTACGGGCTCGAATGCGTCTATGGTATCCTTCTTAGGGTTCAGAATTATATATGGAGCATTTTCCTACGGGTTCAAAACTGCACGCGCAGTATTTTCTTCAGGTCCGAAATTCATATATATGCAATATTTCCTATGGGTTCGAAGTCATATGAAGCACATATACAGTATTCTCTATGGGTTCGAAAATGCACATGCAGTATCTTCTTCAGGGTTCAAAATTATATACGCAGTATTTTATACGGGCTCAAGTACGTCTGCAGTATCCTTCTTCGGGTTCAAAACTATATACGCAGTATTTTCTACGGGCTCGAATGCGTCTATGGTATACTTCTTCGGGTTCAAAATTATATATGGAGTATTATTCTACGGGTTCGAATCATATATGCAGTATTTCCCTTGGGTGCATATATACAATATTTTCTACAAGAAGCACGCCAAGAAATCATATGCGCAATGTCATTGCAAGGATTATAAAAGAAAAACGCCTACTTTTAGGGTTTGCACCTACATGAAAAGGGAAACAAGAGAAGTACTGGAAGACATACCTGGAAGCCGGTTTTTCTTTGTGACTCTGCCGCTAGTATGAAAAGATGAAAGAACAAAGATGAGAAAAAGGGATTTTATATATATGGGCGTGGAGATTCTGAAATAGGGAAGGATTTCCCTATACCAAAAATCGTGCATATAAGGAACGGGCCCACAAGGGCGCCCAACTTCCCAACATCGCCCAAGTTGCACCGGTCCCACCAATTGCGGCCAACTTCCCAACGTCGCCCAAGTTGCACCGGTCCCACCAATTGCGCCCAACTTCCCAACGTCTCCCAAGTCACGCCAGCTAGCATGATCAGCTTCCCACTCTGGGCCGGTCCCGCCAGTTAGCATGATCAACTTCCCACTCTGCGCCGGTCCCGCCAGCTAGCACTCAGCTTCCCACTTTGCGCCGGTCCCGCCAGCTAGCACGTGTTGCGTATCGTAGGTGCAATCAAATTAATATCTTATTTCCACTCAATTAAAAATAATATAATGGAAGTCAAGTTCGTTCCCACGAGGAGCAAGAGATTCTAGTTGTAAAAATTATCACAAAAAGGGGGGATGTATAAAGCAAAAGAAAATAAACAAAGCAATTAAAAGATAAAGTTGAAATCAATAAGAGAGACAAGATCAAGGAATCCTTCTTCGTTGCGAAACAATGATTAAAGTTATGTTCTTTTCTACTTGTTATTAGTCACAAATTATCACCAACCGTAGGTAAAGCAAACTAGATGGTTCTAAACCCCTAAATCCCTTGTATCACCGGATACGGAAGTTCTCGACTACCGGATTCTATTTACCAAATCACCTAGTAGTAGATCACTCTAGATGTAATTTAAATAAACGCATTAAGATTTATGAACTTATTAGGTTAATATTAGTAGTTAGACTCTTAGATCAAGGTCTACTTGCTAACGTTGTTTTCACACACAATTGCTGCTTCAGACATCTTCCAATACCTTGTTCAGCTGCATCTTCAATGAATCCAACCACGACCCTGTAAACCATTCCAATCACCGATTCTTCAATTTCTTATGCTTATTTCTTCATTTCCATTTCCCTGAATCGATTGCAACAGCAGCATCGATTTACTTCTCTGGGTCTCAATCACCTCACAACAAAGAAGCCATCAACATCGCAGAGAGTCGAACCCATCACCATGGAAGAAGATCGGATTCTCGTAACCATCAACAACGAACCTTAACCCTTCCTTATCAATTTCTCTTATTTCACATCATCCATAGCAACAGCTCAACTATCATCTTCTCTGAATCTCAAGCCTCACAACAGCATTTACTTCTCTTGGTTCTATCTTAACCAAATTCACATATCTGTGAGTTTCTTCTTGCAGACCGACCTCATCATCCCTGAGTTTGATTTCCACAGATCCCCTTAACCTCATTTCTTCTCTACTTCTTCTCTCGTCGCAGACGTGACATCAAACCCTAATTTCTTCGAGCTTCAAGAACACCATTACACAAAGAACAAGAGTTCATAAATTAAACCCATCCGTTCAATCCATCTACTCGATCTTCATACCGCTTCAATTACGAGACTCATTCTCTGCAGCCTTATTCACCTCGCTACCACCACCTTCCTTCGAACCCCGCTATCAATTGGACTCAGACGGAAATCCCTTTGTAAAACTACCCATCTCAGATACCACCATCACCGATTTCCTTCATCTGTTCTTCGGTTGAGATTCAAATCGAAACCCTAATTTCATCCTCTTTCATCGTTGTTTGAACAATAACTAGAACCCATCAATATCATCATTTCTCAATTTCTCTGCCATTAATCTCGATCTATTTCTCTCTGAGCTTCAATAGCAGCGGCTACTATCAGATGAAAGAAAGAAGAGAAGATAATATCTTCTCGACATTTAGGGTATAAGTATTTGGGTGGATATTTGCACCCCAGTGATAAGGACCACCCTTCTTATTAGATAAGGGCCATCCTACTTGGAAACCCCCTTAACCTCTGCGGGCCTGGCTTTAGTACTCCTCCAAAAGAGAGTTGCCCCTTAACCTTGGCTGGGCTCCAGATAGTGTTCGCCCCTGAAATGACAATTTTGCCCTTTTGGCTCAAATTGGATGATTTCTTCTTCTTTTCGTCCGTGCGACTCCATAGTAGCTATAAAACTCAAAACAAGCATAAAATACATAATTTACAAGAAAAATAGCAAAGAAAGCATAAACAATAGATAGTAAATAGGATGTATTCTACACCCTATCAAATTCCCCCACACTTAGACTTTGCTAGTCCTCGAGCAAATCAAACTAAAAACTCACAACTTCAAAGCGTTCAAGCGTCCCAAGCATCCAAAGAGTTATGAGGACATAGAGTTTCTGCATGCTAGTAATAAGAAGTTAGAAATACTAAAGAACATATTCTCATTCTTAAATGTGGAGTGAGAAATAACCACACCATAACGAGAGAACGCGTGTTTGAGAAACGATCAATAAGCATTTCGCCTCGACTTCTGCCTCACCAAAAAGGATTTTATGATAATTGCACTCAAAAAGACAGCTTTTTTATGGTTCTCACATGTGTGCAGGTAGGAATAAAGAGAGAATTCCTGCAACACTTGAATGGTGGGAAGGACAACTTCCGAAATATTTTGAAAAACCCACATCTTTTAATATTTTGAAAAACCATTTTTCTAACGATCTCTAAGAAAGGAAATCAACCACTATTATCGAGGATGAGATTACTTACTCACCTTCACATCCGATCGCCAATTATGATAACACCACTCTCACGGCATCCAATAGAAACGTCTTCCGCTCCTCGTCTTGATCTTCTTGGTCTTCGTCTTCGGTTTCAACTATTGATGATAAATTCTCGAACTTCATAAATCCTTGACAATTTGTAACCTTTTTACCTTAAAAATCCTTGTCGCTTGAAACTTCCTTATATATTTTCCTTCCCCACGGCTTATAAAAACAAATATTTCTCTTGTTGTTTTTTTTTTTTTTTTTTTTTTTTTTTTTTTTGAAACAAGAGAAATTAAATACAAAATAAACCATGGCCGTGGGAGAAGTATTTTACCGCTTGATTCTTCACAACTTGTATCGTCTCGAAATCATAAACTTCCACAATTCTCACCTTTTGATTTTCTTCGCTCTTGTGAATAAGTCTTTATACTTGGATATATGATTACCTCATTGTATTGTAAATCCTCAACATATATGTAAAATCCGCTCTTTGTAAGTTGCTTTTACTTGAATTTGAAATTTGCTCTTTTTCTCGTTCCGTTGCTTGTAAACCTTAAACTTTTTCCAACTTTCCTTGTAGATTTTGATGTCGCTCCTTGTTGATGATGATGGTGTTTCTATGGATCCGTTGTTGTGGAGAGAATGGTGCTAACTGCAAATCGAACTACAAGAAGGAGGCTTTCATCTATAGACGTCACCCTTCATGATTGACAAAATTAGCACTCAAGAGATCAAAGAGTAGTGCTTCTATTGGTGGGAGGTTGGGTAGCTCACCATTCTACCCGGAATTAACGTATGGTGACACACACTCAAAAGAAAGCTCTTTAGTAGATGGAAAAATTTCTGGTCGGTGCCTCACATGATATGAATACGGGTAGTCTCCACTAATGATTGATCAGCAACTCTAATAATGCATTTCTCCCTGCACCAAATTTGCATCACCGGCATGATTAAATCCATTATTTAACACTCTAACAAGTAAGAAATCCGAATGTAGTTCCCTAACACTTCCAAGTTCAATTATGTCGGTCAGAATCTCTATGTAAACATACCTAGAAGTATGCTAGTGACTCTAAAATCTCTAAAAGTTGGAGGTTTTATGTAAAACTTTTTTTTTAATTTTTTTTTAATTTTTAATTTTTTTTTTAAAATACATGCTTAACCACTCCTCCACACTTAAACCTTACATTGTCCTCAATGTAATTGAATCGTCCTAGTAAAATCAAGGTGGGAAATTTTAACATGATATGGAACAAGAAAAAGAAAAAAGAAAAAACAAAAGCAAAAAGACAAGAAATACTAAACCAATGGGTTGCCTCCCATGAAGCGCTTGTTTTAAAGTCGACGGCCCGACTTAGCTCTTGTACGATTCACTCCCCATATACTAACAATCTGAAAATTTGAGGATCCACCCATAATACCTGTTTTGAAAACAATAACTCCATACAAATGTTAGCACAAGAAAATAATAGTGAAATTATCCCTCGATAGGAATTTCCCCCACACTTATTCTTGTCCACACTCGGAAGTGTAAAAGAACATAGAATTTGGGAACTTCCATGTATTCCTCTTGGCAAACCTGCATAGTGTTAGCATCAAGTGTTTCCAATGGTGGATATTTAGAAACAAAATCATCCAAAAATACTTTCGAAGCACATACATTCAAACCAATAGGAGGTAAAGGAGAAGAATCAATATGCAAAGGGTTAGACAAACCTTGCACAATCTCTTGTTTTACGGAATCCTCTTCATCCTTAGAGAATTCATATGAATTACTTACCTCTTGTATATCGTGGTCCTCTATCAAATCTTGCAACCATTCGCCGTTATTGTCTACCTTAACCAAAGTCTTGGCATCATTAAAATCATTGGCAAGTTCAATTGGGTCTTCCACAAAATCAATCAATTTGGTTTCATCCTCTAGCATCATCTCTTCAACATTCTCATCATCGGAATCGGGCCATTCACTAAAATGATTCTCGTCGGTATAGATTGTAAGATCTTCTTGTGCGGGTGTTACACCGTTTATAACAATAGGTAAGTCACACCCAATCTCCTCCTTTTGAATAGGTGAAGGATCGTTATTATGATCCGGAGTTGGAATAACTTCCTCATTGTTGCAACGCTCATACACTTCCGCGGACTCATATCTTTCCCTAAGGAATTTTTTCCAAGCACTAATTGCATCTTCCTCAAGCTCTACCTTTTGAATAGGTGCTTGATCATTATTAAGATCAAGGCTCGAGTAAGCTACATTAGCGTCTTCAAAAGTCTCCAAAGGTTGGCCTTTTTCAACATAATCATCGATCAAATATTCACTACACACCATAGGCACATTAAAATAGTTATTGCTTTGATAGCAAAATTCTTCTTTATCCCTATCCTCCTTGTATTGATCCATGTCTCTTTGTTCTTTAGCAATGCCATCTCGACGTGGTTCCTCCCAAACATAGGGTTGCTGGTCTTGTAGTGATTCTTGCAACTTTTGTTGAAGATCCCCAATCATGACAGACATCTTATCTGCAAAACTAGAGAATTTCTGATGATAAACAAAACTATCCTCCCATCCTTGTGATTGTCCACTTACATACCCGTCATAAGGTTGTTGATATGTATGAGAATATCCATAAGGTTCTGTAGGAAATTGATCATAGCCAAAAGATTGGTTTTGATTGTATCCTAAGGATGGTTGGAAGTTGCCATAATGTTGAGGTTGAAAACTATATTGATTGTTGTAATATGCTTGCTCTTGTCCACCATACATGGAAAACCGATACCTGAAATAAGATTCTCAGAAACCAAGTTAGATACGATATACAATCTAACAAAGCAAGAATAAAGCAAAAAGAAAAATAAAAACAACTAAAATCATCCGCTGCTCCCCGGCAGCGGCGCCAAAATTTGTTGCGTGTTGTAGGTGCAATCAAATTAATATCTTATTTCCACTCAATTAAAAATAATATAATGGAAGTCAAGTTCGTTCCCACGAGGAGCAAGAGATTCTAGTTGTAAAAATTGTCACAAAAAGGGGGGATGTATAAATCAAAAGAAAATAAATAAAGCAATTAAAAGATAAAGTTGAAATCAATAAGAGAGACAAGATCAAGGAATCCTTCTTCGTTGCGAAACAATGATTAAAGTTATGTTCTTTATTAGTCACAAATTATCACCAACCGTAGGTAAAGCATCTAGATCAGTGCTAAACCCCTAAATCCCTTGTATCACCGGATACGGAAGTTCTCGACTACCGGATTCTATTTACCAAACCACCTAGTAGTAGATCACTCTAGATGTAATTTAAATAAACGCATTAAGATTTATGAACTTATTAGGTTAATATTAGTAGTTAGACTCTTAGATCAAGGTCTACTTGCTAACGTTGTTTTCACATACAATTGCTGCTTCAGACATCTTCCAATACCTTGTTCAGCTGCATCTTCAATGAATCAAACCACGACCCTGTAAACCATTCCAATCACCGATTCTTCAATTTCTTATGCTTATTTCTTCATTTCCATTTCCCTGAATCGATTGCAACAGCAGCATCGATTTACTTCTCTGGGTCTCAATCACCTCACAACAGCAGCCATCAACATCGCCAGAGAGTCGAACCCATCACCATGGAAGCAGCATCGGATTCTCAGAACCATCAACAACGAACCTTAACCCTTCCTTATCAATTTCTCTTATTTCACATCATCCATAGCAACAACTCAACTATCATCTTCTCTGAATCTCGAGCCTCACAGCAGCATTTACTTCTCTTGGTTCTATCTTAACCAAATTCACATATCTGTGAGTTTCTTCTTGCAGACCGACCTCATCATCCCTGAGTTCGATTTCCACGGATCCCCTTAACCTCATTTCTTTCTACTTCTTCTCTGTTGCGAGACGTGACATCAAACCCTAATTTCTTCCGAGCTTCAAGAACACCATTACACCAAAGAACAAGAGTTCATCAATTAAACCCATCCGTTCAATCCATCTACTCGATCTTCATACTGCTTCAATTACAGACTCATTCTCTGCAGCTTATTCACCTGCTACCACCACCTTCCTTCGAACCCCTGCTATCAATTGGACTAGACGGAAATCCCTTTGTAAAATTACCCATCTCAGATACCACCATCACTGATTTCCTTCATCTGTTCTTCGGTTGCAGATTCAAATCGAAACCCTAATTTCATCCTCTTTCATCTGTTGTTTGAACAATAACTAGAACCCATCAATATCATCATTTCTCAATTTCTCTGCCATTAATCTCGATTTATTTCTCTCTGAGCTTCAATAGCAAATGGCTACTATCGATGAAAGAAAGAAGAGAAGATAATATCTTCTCGACATTTAGGGTATAAGTATTTGGGTGGATATTTGCACCCCAGGTGATAAGGACCACCCTTCTTATTAGATAAGGGCCATCCTACTTGGAAACCCCTTAACCTCTCGCGGGCCTGGCTTTAGTACTCCTCCAAAAGAGAGTTGCCCTTAACCTTGGCTGGGCTCCAGATAGTGTTCGCCCCTGAAATGACAATTTTGCCCTTTTGGCTCAAATTGGATGATTTCTTCTTCTTTTCGTCCGTGCGACTCCATAGTAGCTATAAAACTCAAAACAAGCATAAAATACATAATTTACAAGAAAAATAGCAAAGAAAGCATAAACAATAGATAGTAAATAGGATGTATTCTACACCCTATCAGCACGCTCAGCTTCCCCGCCTTGCGCCGGTCCCGCCAGCTAGCGCGATCAGCTTCCCACTTTGCGCCGGTCCCGCCAGCTAGCACGCTCGTTTCCCAACTCGCGTCAACTTCTCAATGCCGCCCAGCTTCCTGTCTCTCAATGACGCTGAATTCCTAATTGTGCCAGCCTCCCGATTTGTGCAAAACTGCCAGAGGCAATGATTCCAAGTCCTATTTATAAAAAAGGTCAGACAAGCCTCCTCAATTCTCTTTACGATTTGTTGTTGATAGTTTGTCACCATCTTATGCTTACCTCGCAACAAAGCTCCTGTTCCGAGCTAAGCAGGGGACTTAATGTTGATGGTGGTTTTTTAAACAAAGGGTAAAATCGTAAAACCCCAAATAACCTAATGTCACCAGTGACACATTTATTAGGACATTTAATGCATGTAGTCAGTAATTAATAGGGGTATTTTTTCAAATTAGGGTTACAACGAACAAAACCCTAATTCCCCTCTGTGCCAATGGCAAATCATGCCAGCCACACCTAGCCCAAGCTAGCCGCGCCATGCCAAACGCACTCTGCCTTGGCCCTAGCTATGCTAGCCACACCAAACGCGCCAAAGCATGCCAACCATGCTAGCCGCACCTCCGTGCCAATGGCAAATCATGCCAGCCACACCTAGCCCAAGCTAGCCGCACCTCTGTGCCAATGGCAAATCATGCCAGCCACACCAAACGCGCCAAAGCATGCCAACCATGCTAGCCGCACCTCCGTGCCAATGGCAAATCATGCAAGCCACACCTTGCTCAAGCTAGCCGCGCCATGCCAAACACACTCTGCCTTGGCCCTACCTACGCTGGTCACGCCACGCCAAGCCAAACACCCTTACCTTGGCCCTAGCCGCGCCATGCCAAAGTAGCGCCCGCACCTAGGCTTGCAAACCGTGCAACCTAGGCCAAATTGGTCACGCATGCCATTGGCACATGCCAACACGGTCGCTGGTAGCTTTTCCTACCAGGTCATGACCCAAATTGGCCACGCATGCCATTGGCACATGCCAACACGCTCGCTGGTAGCTTTTCTACCAAGGCGTGACCCAAATTGGCCACGCATGCCATTGGCACATGCCAACACGCTCGTTGGTAGCTTTTCTCACCAGGGCGCGACCCTAATGGCCGAGCATGCCATTGGCACATGCCAACACGCTTGCTGGTAGCTTTTCTCACCAGGGCGTGGCCCTAATGGCCGAACATGCCATTGGCACATGCCAACACGCTCGCTGGTAGCTTTTCCTACAAGGTCGTGACCCAAATTGGCCACGCATGCCATTGGCACATGCCAACACGCTCGCTGGTAGCTTTTTCTACCGGTCGTGACCCAAATTGGCCACGCATGCCATTGGCACATGCCAACACGCATCGCTGGTAGCTTTTCTTACCAGTGCCGTGACCCAAATTGGCCACGCATGCCATTGGCACATGCCAACACGCATCGCTGGTAGCTTTTCTTACCAGCCCATGGCCCTAATGGCCGAGCATGCCATTGGCACATGCCAACATGCATCGCTGGTAGCTTTTCTTACTAGGACGTAGCCTTAATGGCCATGCGTGCCATTGACACATGCCAAACACGCACGCTGGTAGCCTAACTTGCAAGCCGTGCAACCTAGGCCAACTTGGCCGTACGTGCCATTGACACATGCCAAAACCCACGCTGGTAGCCTAACTTGCAAACCGTGCAACCTACCACCAAGGCATTCCGCACATGCCATTGGCACATGCCAAACACGCCACTAGCAGCTCTGGCATTGCCACTAACACTCAACGTACAACCTACCACCAAGGCATTCCGCATATGCCATTGGCACGTGCCACACACGCCACTAGCAGCTCTGGCATTGCCACTTGCACTCAAGGTGCAACCCGCAACAAAGGCATTCCGTACATGCCATCGGCACATGCCACACGCGCCACTAGCAGCGCCACTTGCACTCAAGGTGCAACCAACACTCGAGACATCAACACAAACTGGGGGATGCTTTTCAGGGTCTTGGTTTGGCGGTCACAGCATGCACGCTCACATTAAGAAAGCGTGAATAGGAATAAAGCGGTCAAATAAATGAGGAAATAATGGTGAAAACGTTTTCATCCATAAACACCATGCGGTTACCACCTCCTCCCATTATTTCACCCTTTACTCTCTTCCTTCATGAGGCCAGGGTACGTTTCAATCTCGACTTGTATAAATAGGTCTTACCTATTTCTACCAGACAACAAGTCTCGGTCGGGAGAAAAATACAACACTATCAGAAAAGACAACTTTGCAAGCTCTCCAAAAAGATTTCATCTCTTGCAAGCTTCCTAAGCTTTCACTTTCTGATACAAGTCGAGACACTACTCTCCTGCACTATTCCGGTCTCAACACCTTTCTTTGCTTCCCTCCCCAAATCAACCTTTATCCTCCACTTTGTGACCGAAGCAAGTCTGGAACGACCATTTCTTGGTTTAGGCCGGACTTGTACAGATTGATCTCTCGAATCTAGAAAGTGCTCACGTGCAGCACATTTGTTTAGGGTTTAAACCAGTTTCTCACTCACCTACCGAATTTACCAAAATTGGCGGAAACGATTTTTACCCATAAACAACAGTATGGAACGAAGTTTGCAGAGCAGAGGCTACCAACTCAGGTGGCCCTTATCCAATTAAGGGCGTCTATAGCTGCCTAGTTATATCACCCCACTTGCTTACAATAGTCAGGGCAGAGAGTTGTGGGGTGTATGAATTCATTTCCCTTATAACCTAATCTTAATCTATCTAGGTCTAGTTCACAGATTTAGAATATCACAAAAGACCCTAGTCCATTCTCATGCCGGTAAATCTCGGGTTCACCATGGATGGAAGAGAAATCAGTGAAGAGGAGAATTGATGAGAGCTGAGATGTAATCGGTGATTCATGAGATATGAAGTTGTTGCCAGTATCGTAATTTGAAGGTAGTATTGATGCAGAGTTGAGGAAACAAGGAAATGGAGCTGGTGATGGAGGATATAACATGAAGATGATGTTGATTTCAATTTAGCAGGAATTAAGCAAGAGTAACCTCGAAGATGATGTTGCTGCCATCAGTTCATGGTAATGGTAGAATGATGCTGTAAAGGAGATTGCAGTGGTGGATGTTTACAAAGGGTTCTGAGAAGCAGCAGATGAATTGAAGCTGGTGGTTCAAGATGAGCTGCAGAAGCAATTGCAAGAGATTGAGCAAAGTCCTATTGTGGTTCTGAGGTATAAACTGCAGGGGTGCTGGTAGTGATATCTTGAACTTGAGTTAAAGCTACAGAATTCGGCTGAGCTTGGTTGCAGTTGAGCTGAACTGAGACAACAAAGGTTCTGGTGGAGTGATGCACTGTCATGGCTGACACTGGAGCTGTTTATGGTGAAATTGCAATGGAACCGGTTGTTTGTGTGATAATTGGTTGAAGAATGAAGGGGTTAGTGATTTGTTGGGTTAGATGGAAACTGGATGAAGAACAAACATATGGGTGGACCTGAACTGTTGCCGTGGTTGGATGTGTACAAGGCATGATTGCCATTGGCTAGGAGTTCGTTTGAAGCAGGCTGTCGGTTCTTTAGAACTGACAAGCCAAATATTCAGTGAGCTAATGAGATGGACTGGAATTGCCAAGAGTTGTGGGCCGAGTTAAGACAAGTATGTGGTCAAGTTTTAAACGTGACCAGTTGAAGCAGTTACGAAAAAAAAAACGGGAAGTCTATAAAAGGGTTTCACATCTCATATATGGGAGAGATCTCTTCTTCTACTTTGTGTTCTAGGGTTTAGAAAGATGAAAGCTTTTCTTTTTCTTCTTGTTATGAACTCCATGAATACGAGTACCTAGTTTTCTTTTGGTTATGGATTAGTTGGATTTCACATAACATGGTTCTTTGATTCAATATATTAGTTTTGTCTCATATTTAGCGTTCATGGTTTTCTGAAAATATAGTTGTATGATTGACGTATTACAACATGATTGATTATTGGTTTTGTAAAGTTGCAAATTGGTAGAACTCATATTCACATCTATAGCTAGTTTAGGATTTCTCATCGAGCGATAATCCTTGAACACAAGTAGCATAAATATGATTGTAGGTTATAGTGATATATTCTTGTAATCATATGTGAACCATGACCTTTGTTAGAATTTTTTGCGCAATGTATTTCAATTGTATTGATTAGCCTAGTTTCATAAATCTTAATGCTCCATGGGAATTGAACTTGATTAGCGCAAGGCGTTAGGTTATTCTTTTGGTAGAATTCATACTTGCATAGTTTTACATGTATGTGTGATGAAATCAGGAATTTGCGAGATATTCTTTCGACTAGATATCTTAGGGATTTTGATAATGAGAGATTAAATATCAATTCTAGTTATTAAGACAAGAACATGTTTGTGAATGAAAACAAAATCCTTGACCAATATATTTATATCATTGATTCGAGTGCTTTGTTTTATTGTTTTGCTTTTACTTTATTTTAGTTTATAAAAATCAGAAAACCCCCCTTGTTACTTATAAGATACCGAAACATATTGACAACCTTAGTCCTCTCTGTGGGAACGATCCTTTCTTGCCCTTGCTTCATTATATATTTTGAGTAGTAAGAAAGCGTAATTATTTTTGACGCCTACAACAGCGATCACTCACTCAGTCAGAGATCATGAAACGGTTCATGGATCGTAAAATATGAATCGTCACATGCGTTCCTGAAGCCGTGTCAGAAACATGAAGTATCATGATTTTACGATTTTGACCTTTGTCGATAATCCACCATCAACATTAAGTCCCCTGCTTAGTGAGGGACAGTCATGTTCCGCAGTAAGCATTAGATGGTGATTTTCCAGTTGACTAGATAAGCAGTTAAATTCAATCGTACAAACGTATTTTCCGAATCCCCGATTTGCTCCAATGGTGTCATGTACGAGCAAATGCTCAGGTAAGGACCCTGAGAGTATGATAGAGTGTCATCCCGTAAGCACGGAGAGATGAAACACTGCTGATTTGGACGGTCGGACGTCCGGTATTGGTCGGTTTAGCGTTTACGGGTCCAGGCCCAAAAAAAAGAAATCCTTGTTTTAGATCAGACGTTCGTTCGTTCGTTCGTTCGTTAGTTTAAGAAACAAACAATGATCCCTAGCATAAAAGAGATTTTTTTTTAATAGACCTGTGTCTAATGATAAAAAATTTATCTATGAGTTTTCACGAATTTTTTTATTTTCGATATATGAGTTTTCACAAATTTTTGAAAATATACCTTCGTTTCAAAGACGGATGCTCGCGCGAGTGAGAATATATATATATATATATATATATTCAAATTTACGTGAGTTTCACGTAAATAAATATATATATATATATATTTTTTTTTTTGTAAAATCAATGTTTTGATTTTGAACTACTGTTGAAAGTAGACAATTATACATGGTGAAATAATGTATGTATGTGAATTTTCACAATTGTAGAATGAACGTCTGTCCAATTTTTGAAAAATCAGTGGATGTTCACTCAGTAAAAATTTACATGGGTTGTTCATGGTTTTATGAAAATCAATTTATGATTTTTGAATAATGAACTTTGCTCGTCTTTGGAGGTTTGAGGGAACAAGCAAGTTTTCGAAATTCTGACGTTATAATCACTACATCTAGTGAAATTGTAAATAGGTCAGAGTTGGATTGTTACCATTTTTTTACACGTTTGTTATTGGTATATCCATGACTCCATGTCTTTCGCCTTAGATAGTGGTGACTTCTAGTTACAACCACTCTTCTTGCTCTTCCGGGGAACGCTCCAAAAACATCAAGTCGAAGATGAAGACTTCTGCAGATGCTCATGCTGAGGTGAATCAACCTTTTAGAGACGCTGGAAAGCTGACACATTGTATGTCTCTCGATCATCTGGGAGTCGTCTGTGCTAAGATATATGCTTTCTTGGTATTAGCATATTCGGAGGGAAAGCAGGGATGTGATGAAATATCACAGATTCAGATGCGGATGAATGAAGAATTTCGTCATAATTCGTCATCAGAAAATTCAGAAGTTAGGTCTTCATTGAAATTGTTGTACAATCTTAGTCCGATGTCAGATTTTTGTGATCTACCATGTTTCTTCATCCTCAAAAAATTTCCAATCTTTTCCAAAGAAGCTTTACGGCTTTTGAGCACGTTTAATGGCCGAAATTGACGAAACAGTAAACTTATAGGAGGTTTTTAGAAAATTTTCAGCTGTCATGTAGTCCAAGGTTTTGGACACATATTTTTTCTCGTTCATCCAATTGCTGTGAATTTTGGATATGTTGTAGAGGACATCCATACGAAGAGAATGACATATTACTCAACCTTAGATTGTTCACCGATTGCTTCCAGCTCGCTTCTTTGTGCAGGACAGTGTAAAATCGTCTCAGACGAGCTTGTTGTAAAACGCCCATGTTGTGTCTTAGACCATTTGCTTGTGTCTTGAACGCTCGATGAAGGATTTAAATGCCATTTATTAATTTGAAATCTGAAACCCTTGGTTGATACATGAGCTTGGTGCTTGCAGTACCATTTTTTGTTTCTGTCAGTCGTAGAAACATCACTTCTGAAACTCTGGTCACGGGATCATAACTTAGGTTGCTCTCAAGAGGGGATTATGTAATGACCATGGTTGTATGTATCGATTGTAGCATTCGTTTTATGATGAATGATTAGCATAAGTGAGCTTGGCGTCAGTCACGAGTCTTGGACTGTGAAACTGACCGTCATGATCAGTGGATCGTCAGTCCCCAGTATTTAGTTAAATCTCCTTTTTCGTTTTCCCTTCTTTTGGCAGGACCTAGATAGAGGACCCAGGTACAAAAACTTGATGTAAAGACCTAGGTGGTCAAAGTTGGAGGTACCTTGATGAAGGACTTAGTGGAAGGACCTGGAGGACATCGATCGACTGTGGAGGTTATGAATCCTGTCTAAGAGTTGCTGCTTGCATGTTGTATGCTCTGGAAGCTGTAGGAACCTCATACGACGTCGGAATTCGGTGCTTGACCCCAACTTTTGAAGCTAAGAGACCGAGTCATCACATGAGAAAAGAATAACTCAATTTGGAGTTGCATAGGTCAGCCAACGAAACGTGCACATTTGTAATTTGTAATCCCGTACAAGACTTTCAGATTTCATAGACCTGACGGTAAAGGCCATATCTTTCAGCTCGTATGTCCGATTGATGCTCTATTATGGTATGTTGTAGAAGAGACATAGAAGAACATTTTTAGTTGAGGAAGCATTGTCCCATTCCTCACCCATTGGTACGTTTTTATAAACCCATGGCCTGAAGTGTGTTGTATCTCATTTGTAGAGGTGATGAGAACATCTTGTAGAAGACTTTGGCTTGTGCCCGCCCATCGTGCAAGCTTTGGGAAGACTTTAATGTGAACATGTTTTCTTGTCTACACAACTTGATGTGAATCATTAGTGCTTGGCGAAGTCCGCTTCATCGAGTAACACTTCAGAGAATGGTTAGTTGATGAAGCCCTGTCATGAAGATGTTGCTCCTGAGACCGTTGTTGATCCTGAGATCATGATTGAATTTTATCCATAAATTCTTGTTGTTGCTGAGAATATGGAAGGATTTTCCCCAGATATCCTTGTTGATGTCGATACTATGGTCAGAGTTGCTCCAGAGATCGAAAAGGCTAGAACCATTATTATCGACATAGTCGTTGCTCCTCCATCCAGTGAGCCTTTACATTCACGAACTAGTTGGTGGGTTGAGAATCCCTAAGATGAAGGTGTACTGGGAGTTCAACCGAAATTCTCCTGAACAGTATGACTTTACTGTGAACAAGCGTCGTCAGTGAATCGATGTTGCTGCGGCAGACAGTAGCAGCGGTCTTCATTCTGGATGTGATGGGTGAGGAGAGGAAGTTCCTCAGTCGTGCAGGGGTTTGTGATGTAGAGAGGTCCTAAGTCTGGAACCTCTTGATGAATGTCTATGCATCTTTTACAGGTTCTTGCTTCAACCTCTTCAAAGTTCGAAATTCCCCCAAGTGCTCTGATGATGGGATGTCCGCCAAATCTTCTGGATCAAAATTTTCTTTGTTGGAGAGATATGCAACCAAAGGCGCTTTGAGTAGCCATCTTTTCAGCGTGGATCCACGCTCGTCTGAAGAACATGTCATATCGTGGATCTTCCTAATTATGTGAAACTTGGTTTCTGTCCTGGTTGAACTTATTTTCACTTTGAGAGTAATGTAGCCATAAGTATTTCCGAGCGTTCCTTCAAGGTCTCTGATTCAGATGAGATCGCGAGTGATGCATGCGGCTCCGAGGGTTTTCAGTGGAATGATGTTGATGGCGGTGTCAACATCGATCAACATTCTTCCGAATTTATTTCCTCTGAGATGGACTGTGGTAAGCAGTCCCCAGTCGTGCATCTCCTTGTCTGTGGATGAAGGTTCAAGGAATATTTCCGGGATGAAAAGATGCCTGACATAATGTAATTCGGTGTTGTGAACATGTCTTGCCTTTGTGCCTTAGACAGATAGAGCAATTTCACATGCTCGATCAACGATTAAACTGCTTCTTTGACTGGTTGTTCAGAGAGTGTAAAGGTTCTGATTGGGAGAGGATTCTTGTGTACTCCTTCAGTCCTAGCTCTCCTGAATCAGATTTTTCCTTGAATAAGCGTTTCAAAGTTCTGCAATCACTTGTTGGACGACTGACATACCTATGAAAGCGGCAGTAGCGCGGATTCTCCATTTCCTCGTCTGTCGGTTCTCTCCTAACGGGAGGTAGTTTGATCGCACCGTTTTAAATCCAGACTTCCAATAACTCGATCACCTCTTCAATGGGAAAAGGAAATTCTGGTTCTTCCTAGTCATTCTGTTGACGATGAGCCGGTGTTTGTGCATTTCTATCCTGGTTGTCCTTCCTTGGTGCTTTTGTGGGATCGGAAGTTGGAGGAGCATTCTTATGCTGCTGTGCTTCAGCTTTCCTCTTGCTTCCTTCAACAACATTCATGGAAGGTTGGAGATTGTACTGCTTTGTTGATCAGGCGTCTACCACTGCCTCGAGTTTCTTGTGGTTTCTTGACTTTTGCAGTTCTTGTTCTTTCCAGTAAAGCCGGAGCAGTAGTTATTGATCGCTTGGCTGCTTCATGAAGCTCTGAAAATGTCTGGAACCAGAGATTTTCCAGTAAGGCTCTATATACCGGGATCATTCCGTTGATGCACAAGTCCACCAGTTGTTGTTCAGTGACATTAGAGTCATGACAATCCAAAGCTTGGATTCTGAACCTCTTCACATAATCGTTCGGATATTCATTGCTCCTCTGAGACATTCTTCCTAAGTCAGAGGGAGTAATCTGCTCTGAGACGAAGAAGTATTTTGGTATAAAGCATTAACCATTTCTCCCCAGCCAGTGATGCTCCCTGGTATAATGTTGTTGTACCATGTGTATGCTCGGCCTGTCAGGGATTTCGAGAATTCCTTCAGACGGACGACATGGTTGTGCTCATGTTCGCCTAGTGCTTCCAGGAATCGAGAGACATGTTCTCGAGCATTCCCCGTTCCGTTATACATTGTGAACGTTGGAGAGGTTTAGCCCTTCGGGAGAGGAATTCTTTGCGTAGCAGCGGGATATGGAGGTTGATGACGGTGAACAGATGGTGTTTTGTCTTTCCTCGATCCTCCATGAAGCGTTCCAGGTCTTCACGGGTGATGAAGCCTGCAGGTTCCTTCGTTGGTGGATTATCTGCAGCCTTGTGGACTTCATCATCGTCTACTACATGGATTGGAGTGACTTCAGGATCAGTAGTCGAAGATGTTTCTTTGGCTTTTCCCTTCTCCTGAGTTTTGTCTGACATCTTGGCGGTGAGAGTTTTGAGATAATTGCACAACTCTTTCTGTGTTGCATCCATGTCAATCTGGTTTTTGGCGAGAGTCTCTTGCACCTTCATGAGATTACCTATGGTAGGTGGATTTTCTCTGATTTCTTCGGGACATCGGCCGAACAGGGGATAGTCTCCAATGTTGGTTTGAGGAGGAGTATTATCACCAGCACCGATGTTGGAAGCAGGAGTAGTTTATGGAGTACCACAATTGTTTCTAGTGCTAGCGTTGTTTATGTTAAGATTTGTAACTGAGTCTGACCTAAGATCAACCATTTTGTGAAAGTTTGAGATTGCAACCGAGAGATTAATCTCTCACTATGGTCGCCAATCTGTAGATGGGGAAAAACTAGTTGCTGGTTTTTTAGGAAAGTGAAGAAACGACGGTTCGGGCGAGACTCCTCAACCGAGCAAACTGCTTAACCTAACACAGATGCACTGCACGGGAGTTCTTTGAGTTCGAGGGATCAATCTGTAGGACTCCGGCCTAAACCAAGTCAATGGCCGTTCCAGAGTCAATTCGGCCACAAAGAGGAAGATGGGTTGATCTGTATGAGGGAAGCTGAGAATTGTGTGGGATCAATGATGATCAAGGATTGTGGATGTGTTGTGGGTTTCTGCAAATTGATGAACTGCTGAGTTCTGGAAATAAGTTTCAATCGAGAATTGTCGTCCTTTAGTCATCGATTTTTTGAACTTATTTATATTGTCAGAATAGTAAACACATTGATCCCAATAAGTGTGACGGTTTCTTGAGTGAAAGAGTGGGAAAGTGGGAGATCGTGGTAAAATCAGTTCCATATCGTGTGGAGATTTGGTTGATCTTCCACCCACTATTTTGCTAACTCCCTCAACAACTTGCACAACTTACTCACGTTTCTCATTGTGGATGAACACACGTGCCGTAGGCCGCTAGACCAGAACCCAAATTAATATCCCCCATGTGACGTGATTGATGTCTCACGAACGTGGAGTTTTCAAGGAAGACGTGTATTTAATTAGTCAATTATTGACTTGATTACACAGTGAGTCTAAGTTTTGTTGAATCGAGCATGATTGACGAATGCTCGGTGATTCATGGATTGAACATGTCTGTTGAGACGTATAGTTCTTGAATAAAGGTTTGATAACTGGATCAACATGATAAATATTGCTTGTCTGAGCAAAAATTGCTTGTATGATGGATTGTTGGATATTTATAGTTGAATCAATATTGATGGATTAAGCAAATATTACTCGTTTGAGTAAAATTACTGAATATTGATAGTTAGATCAATATTCCTCGTTTGAGCAAATATCGCTCGTCTGAGCGAATATTGCTCGTTTGATGAATTATTGGTAGCATGACCAAATAAAATATTAATTAAAATATTGGTGGCTGGACCGAATATTATGTAATTAATTAAGATGTTGATCGCTGGATCAACATAAAATTATTAGTGTTTAAACCTGCTCAAAATTATGATTTGCAGAGCCTTCAGTTTGAAACCCTAATTTTTGATCGATTGCTGATCAGTTGGTGATTTATTGAAAATCAATCCCTAAGTGAAGGAGGGACCAACTACATGGGATGATGGACGACCATGTAGCGCCCAAGTGCTCGTGTGAGCATACACCAAAGTCCTTTGTTGACCAATTGGTGAAGGGATGTGATGCGTGTCGTAGGTGCACAAATTAATTCACTTATATTCTACTTTACTAATGAATAATATAGTAGTAAATAAGATTCGTTCCCATGAAGAGCATGGAGTTTTAATTGTCAAAAGTGTCACAATGGGGGTTTTTGGTTTGGATTAAAGTAAAATCAAAGCAATTAAAAATAATAAAGTTGCAAGCAATGGAGAGAAATATGATCAGGGAATCCTTCTTCGTTACTAAACTTTCATCAAAGTAGCATATCCATCTATTATTTGTAAATCACAGATTATTACCAACCGTAGGAAAGCATCTAACGCAGTGCTATCCTCAAAATTCCTTAAGTCACAGGACACCGAAGCGCTCGAATGCCAGATTCTATTTTCTAAACAACCTAGAAGTAGCGCACTCTAATTGTAATTTGGTCGAATGCTTTATATTTTGTGAATTTAGGTCAATCCTAGTAGTTGAACTCTTAGCGCAAGGCTAACTTTCTAGTGTTGTTTTTACTTGCGATTGCTCCACAGAATCCCTCTGCAAGGTTTCACAATTTCTACTTTTGTAGAGAATTATTCAACAACTACGGATATCCTAATTCTCTACTAGCATTAGGTTAACTAAGAAACTATGAAAATGCAGGGCTCTAACAACCACACCCAACAATTCGTTTGGCAATCTGAGAGGACTTACTCCAATACACTTTCTAGAGAATCAACTAGATAGTCAGACTCAATCTAGATTAAAGTATATCAAAGAGTTTAATATCTCTAACTCTTAATATAATCCGCAATCAGCAAATAGAAATCTGCGAGCCTGATTGAATATAAGAGGAGTTACTTGAACGGTACCAAACACCAATGTTCAAGTGTCAATCAATGTAAATCAACAACCAAAGGTTGGATATTCTAATTGATTGATCTTAACACACAACCTGTGATATTTCAATTATATAACAAAATATAATTCGGAAAAGAAATAATACTGCACAATTTAATTTTGTTAACGAGGAAACCGCAAATGCAGAAAACCCCCGGGACCTAGTCCAAATTGAACACCACACTATATTAAGCCGCTAAAGACACTACCCTAATCAATCTCACACAGATTCAAGGTACAGTTACGCTCCTTACATCTCTGATCCCAGCAGGATACTATGCACTTGATTCCCTTAGCTGATCTCACCCACAACTAAGAGTTGCTACGACCCAAAGTCGAAAACTTGATAGACAAATCTGTCTCACACAGAAAAGTCTATAGGATTGAATAAATCTGTCACCCACAGAAATACCCAAGAGTTTTTGTTCCGTCTTTTGATAAATCAAGGTGAACATGAACCAATTGATAAATAGGACTTATATTCCCGAAGAATGACCTAGTATTATCAATCACCTCACACTAAACTTAATCGACCAAATAAACAAGTTATTACAGAATCACAAACGATGAGATTTAAGTTTGTTTGTGATTACTTTTCTATCTTGCCTATCGGAGATATAAAATCTCGAGCCAATTATTTCAATTGCACTCAACACGATAAAAAACAGCAAGATCAGATCACGTAACTACAAAGATAATAGTTGGGTCTGGCTTCACAATCCCAATGAAGTCTTCAAGTCGTTAACCTACAGGGTCTCGAGAAGAAACCTAAGGTTAAAGGAGAATCGACTCTAGTTATGCAACTAGTAACACACAGGAGGTGTGGGGATTAGGTTTCCCAGTTGCTAGAATTCTCCTTTATATAGTTCAAATCAGGGTTTGCAAACCAAGTTACCTTGGTAACAAAGCATTCAATATTCACCGTTAGATGAAAAACCTGATTCAACCAAGCTAATATCTTTCAACCGTTAGATCGAACTTAGCTTGTCACACACAAATGAAATGTACCCTCATTTAGGTTTATGTAGTTGTACCTAAACGTGTAAACCATGTTGGTTCACAAATAGTTAACCGAGGTTAGCCATATGATTACTCTCATATCAACCTTATTCATCTTAACCATAACTAGTTCAAATGACTCAAATGAAACTAGTTAAGAGTTGTACAATTGTTTAGAAAACACAATTGAAATCAAATCGGTTTGATTCACTTGAATCAATCATGACCATTATAGCCACGGTTTGCAATGATTGCATTCCTTATGATTTAAATGTTTAAGTTCATGGACTTGACCGATTTGACAAAGTAACCCGCTTAAGTATGCATACGGGTATGCGTACTTAAGCAACCGGTTTTGAGTTTGTAAAGTTTCCAAACTCAGACGAAATTTTTGTCGTTCAAAACTTCCGCATTCCCGAAAATAAAGATGGGTACATGTACGCATACTTAAGGTAACTAGTTAAGGGTTTTGCCAAAACCAAACTCAGAAGAAATTCTCGGTTTGAGAACTTTCGCCAATATGCGTACATGAATGCATACTTAACCTGTCTCCTTCACCAATTCCGTATACACACATATGCATACTCTTGGCTCCCGGTTTATGGACTTATACACTAATGTGCGAACACACTATATATGCTTATATCCAAAGATGGTTACATCATCATATCCTTCACCAATTCCGTATACACACATATGCATACTCTTGGCTCCCGGTTTATGGACTTATACACTAATGTGCGAACACACTAAATATGCTTATATCCAAAGATGGTTACATCATCAACTCTTTATTTCAATCATTGAAACATTCTTCTATAATGTCAATAAATTTGTTTTCACACACTATTAGCATCAAAGAAATTTTCAAGATATTGAAATAATCATTATTGAAACCTTCCAAGTCTTACACCAAATGATTGTATCACACAAACCATGTAAGATGTTACTCGGCAATTTTCTCATGATATTAGGTGAACTTGGTCGAAGCGAAAGCTTACCAACACATATTTCGAGAAATATGTAAGCGAGATATACTCAGCTCAAAATCTCAAATGTGTATAAAGAAAACTATATCGTAACACGACTTATGTATCAATATAGGAGATAGTAGAAATAGACTTTCCAAGTGATAGATAAGTTCAAGTATCCACATACCTTTTGTCGAAGAAGTTCCACAAGCTCCCCTTAGTAGTTCTTCATCTTCAAGAGATGAACGTCGAGAGATTTAAGCTCAACTACACTATCTATGTCCTAGTCCGAGACATTTACAAATAAGATAGAAATCAAGACTTATAGTTTTGATCACTAACATTGAAAAACATGCTTGGGATAGCAACGCATGCGAGTTTGACTGAGCAATGCTCTGACAAACTAGTTCAGTTGGCCACCAAAACAATTTATCAATCAATCATAATATTAGTTATGGTAAAAACAATCAATAACCATGTGAAGAATTAAAATAAATATATATGCTGAATCAAATCATGTATTAGAACTTAGAATTCATCCCCAACCACTAAGAAGCTTAGCTACTCATGGTACTAACAAAACCCATGAGTTTCATATGATAAATGGTAAAAAAATAGTTACGGTGATGGAAGTAGCTCCAAACCCTAGCTTTTGTTCTCTTGAGTTCTCCTCTCCAATGGCTTGATAAAAGAAAAAGATCTAAATATCTCTTATATAGGTATCCAAATTGTAGTTGTGCCCGTGCGCCAAATCCCGTGTCGAATGGTTGCCCAAACTCGTCACAATTCCCAAATATAAGTCACGCCCAAGTCTTGGTCGTGCAAAGAATGGCTGAAACAGCCAAGCAGGCTTGCGAAGATGGTAGAGGCCCGACCCAATTTAATGAAGCTTATTAGTTCAACTGTCAGTTCCGTGGAACTTACAATACACCTTATTTCTTCTTCCAATCCGATGGATGTCTGGTGATCGTGGGAAATATTTTTCCCTGGATTTTTAAATTCACCATACTTTCACGGACACTACTCTGTCCGTGAATTTCAGTAACTCAAGTATACCAGGCTATCCGTGAATAATATGTTTCCCTGGATTTCGTTTCTCGACACAGTGATGCGTGTCGTAGGTGCTCAAATTAATTCACTTATATTCAACTTTACTAATGAATAATATAGTAGCAAATAAGATTCGTTCCCACGAAGAGCATGGAGATTTAGTTGTCGAAAGTATCACAATGGGGGGTTTTGTAAAATAATTTTAAATTAAATAAATAGCAAAGCAAATTCAAATAATTAGATTGAAAACAATGATGAGAAATATGATCAAGGAATCCTTCTTCGTACTAAATATTCATTAAATTAATATATTTATCTATTTATTGTTAATCACAGATTATTACCAACCGTGGAATAATAGCTAGCTCAGTGCTATTCCCCGAATTCCTTAAATCACTGAGTACCGAATCTCTCCAATACCAGATTCTATTCTTCTAAACCACCTAGTAGTAGCTCACTCTAGATGTAATTTTTTCGAATGCTTTATCTTTTGTGAATTATAGGTTGATCCTAGTAGTTAGACTCTTAGCTCAAGGTCTACTTTCTAGGGTTTTTTTTACTCGCAATCCCTCCACATAATCCCTCTGTAAGGTTTTATGATTTCTACTTTTATAAAGAATTAATAGACTATTACACTTATCTTTTAAAACTTTACTAGCACTAGATTAATTGATAAAACGATTCAGTTGGCCACCTAAACAATTTTAGAATTAATCATAAATATTCATTGTAGTAAAAACACACAAAAATCTTGTGAAGAACTCAAAATAGATTTATTTTATAAATTGAATCATATTTAGAACTTAGAATTCATCCCTAATCAAATAAGTAAATTAGCTAGACATAATGGAGTTTTATCATAAACAAATCAGAGATAAAGTAGAGTTCAAACTACAAACGAAAAGAAGATTGAGCTATGTCTCCTGAAATCGCCACGAACTCGAGCTATTTGTGCATGAATTGAACTCCTTAAGCTTCTGGATATTCTTTCAGGACTTTCCTCGAACAGGTTGTGGGTATGAAAGTAAGGGTGAGGAGATGACTTTCTGTTGTGATTCGAGCCTCTATTTATAGCTTTTGAATCCTGAAAAGTAGAATCTGATAACAACCCAAACTTCCTTCGCCGACTCAAACCCTAAACTCGTGTTTATCATCCACCGTTCATCATCAAAATCAACGGCAAAGGGATAGCCTAGTGACTGTTTTGCCGACTTAATTCTCATCCATAATTTGAATTCTCGGTCAAGTTTTAGCTTCCAAAGATTACATAATCTCCAAAAACGCGTAGAAATCATTCATAGTTTATCCGAGCTCCAAAGCCACCGCTTAATCCTCTCCATTCATCTCTTCCATCAACGACAACACATCAGTTTCCGAGCTAATTTCTCTCTCAAGTTTCGAGCAATTACACCTCCTCGAAATCCCTGTTTTATTTCTTGGTATCTCTATCTGGCTATAAACACTCTTCCAATCAAACTAGGACTCCAAAGTCTTACAATCCCAGCCATTTACTAACCACCAAACCGATGGCAGCAAGCTAAGCTAACTGGTTTCTCGGTCAATCTATCGGCTGGAATAGCAACCAATCCACTCGAGCTCCAATTGCAATTACCCTTCATCATTACTGCCGATACTAGCAGCAACAGACTCGCCTCCATTCCATCACCGATGCCATCATGCAGTCAACATCGAACATCATTCTCCGTCAATTACCACTGCCAATCTCCTTCTTAACTTCATAACGAGTGACCCATCTTCTTCTCTCGGAAATGGCAGAATTTCATCATTGTTATCCTATCACGACCAATCATCCTGATATTCAACACCATTATCTGTTCTTTGCTGAGCTCTTTCTTCCTTCGGTAATGGCAGCAAATTAATACTCGTTTTCCTTCGTGTTCTCTCTGTTGTACTCCATCATAAAACTCTAGCAAAACTCGAGAACGATTCTGTAAACACCAACCCGTCAGCTGATCATGGTCATCAGCATTCTTTGATCATGATGGCAGCAGTTCTTCTTCCGTTGTTTTATCTCCATCAACCACTCATTTTGGTCGAGTATCAGCATTGCCATCAGTTCATTCTCCATTGCTTCCATCATCTGCAGCTCCATCAATACCCCCGTGATCATCAATAGTAATTCGAGTCTCGAGATATTCTTGCAGGAGTCGCGGTTGTGAAGAAGAAATACGCGCGTGTTTGAATTTGAAGATGGCAGCCCCGAGTATATCCAGCGCCTGTCTTTAACACCATTTGAATTTGAGCTTCCCCCTTTGAATACTGGACTGTGCTTAGCATTTTCCTTGAAGATGATATCCCCTTAACAGAGTGGATACCCCTTAACGTATAAGGGGTGCCGATAACACTTTTCCAGAAAATGACCATTTTGCCCTTCTGTCTTCAGAGTTCTTGTTTTGCTCATAACTTCTTCATACGAACTCAAAATTGCTCCATTCTTTCGCCGTTGGTTTTATCTTTTCGTCCTCTTGAAGATGAAAAGTAAAATCTTGTACTTCAATGAGTTCCACTTGGTCTTTGGCCCTTCTCCTCTTGTAGCTAGCATCTTTTAGTGCACAATTAAGTGCCAATTCATTTCTTTTGGATGATTCACCTAATACAACAACTCCATGTCGTCGAGGATACGGTTGCACTTAGCATGTGCAATAGGCCTTTAAACCCCTAGGTGTCCCTAGTGGACGAGTTATAGTCTCGTGAGGTTTTACTAGAGATATACCCACAAAACCTACTCCAACTTACCCGAATGATAGCACCCAACGCGCTAAGTAGACATAGATATTCTGCACACTAGTCATAAGAAGTTAGACATATATATATGAACACAATCTCATCCTTAAAAGTTGAGAGAGAAATAACCATCCCTTATCGAAAGAATCCGGGTTCGAGAGTCATCGAAAGTCTCGACTCTGCCTCACCAGAAAGGGTTTTATGAAGTTGCTCTCAATAATAAACAGCTTTTTATGGGTCACACATGTGTCCAGGTAGGAATGAAGAGAGAATCCCGCGACACGTTGAATAGTAGGTAGGCAAAACCCCGAATTGTTTTGAAAACCCACATCTTTTATCATTTTGAAAACCCAAATTTTTTTTCTGACGATCTCTAAGAAAGGAAATCAACCACTTAACGAATGTGGGAATATGCTTACTTACCTCGTTATACGTTCGACGTGCAGTTAGCACCACTCTCACAGCATCCATAGATTCGTCTTCTGTCTTCAATCCTTGTCTTCATCTTCGTCTCCGGTCTTCAACTCTTGATGATAACTCTTGAACTTCGCAGAATCTTGACAATGTAACTATTTTCCTCAAATCCTTGTTCCTTGAAACTTCATTATGGATATTCCTTCTTTCCCATTGGCTTTATTGAAAGAACAAAACTAAAAACAAACCAAAATATTATACAACACATTTTTTTTTATTGAGACAAGAAAATACACAAATACACAAAATGAAAACAAAACAAAACAATAAAACTAATAATAAACCTAACAAAATTTTCTCTCCTCTTTTTTTTTTTCTTTTTTCTTTTGTTTTTTTTCATTCTTTTCATTTATTTTTTTTCTTTTCTTTTTTTCTTTTTTCATTTTTTTTTGTGACAAGAGAAAATAAAACAAATAAAGATAAAATAAAATTGCAAGTACAAAGGCCATGGTGTAAGTACTTTACCGCTTGATTCTTCACAACTTGTATGTCTTGATATCATAAACTTATTGAACTCTCATCTTGATAATTCTCGCTCTTGTACATAAGTCTTCAACAAGTAGCAATTCTGCTCCTTGTTGATAAGCATGTAAGTGCGACAATTTTGTACCCACATTTATACTAGCTAGGTCTCGATAATTGGATAATAACTTAGAAGATATTTTCTTAATAACCCCCTAATCTATTAGATACTTCTTCTTCTTCATTTTTAAGTCATTTACAGGAATTACCATTGAAATCCACTCACATGGAGAACTAATGGCCTAAAAGCTAAATTGGTGCTTGCGACTTGCAAGGCCAAAGGAGTTGGAGCTTGTGGGCTGGCAAGCCAACAATTTATGGGCACATCACTTAAGCCATCCGATGGCCAGGAGGTTGAACAAAGAAATGATGTCCTCTACCAAACGTGTGAGGTGCACAAGGGGGCTTAGAAAGTGAGGCGTGTCCAATTTTCTATCTCTTCTTCGTTCTTATCAAAACAGAAAGAATATTCATCTCCTAATCAACTACATGGAGTCAGTAACAGAGAAAAGGGGATCTGAGAGCATCGTCGTGAACGGAGCATTTCAAGTAGTTGCAGTTCGAATTTCTGTTAGGTTTCGTAGAACGTTCTTAAGGAGAAGAATGAACAGCAGGGGAAGGAAAGTGGTCGAGTTCAATGATGATTTGAGGTCGAATTTTGTGGCAATCCGTGGCTGGTATTAGGACCTTCTATCATCCCAGGATACAACAATTCGAATTAATTGCAGACAGCAAGGTTGGTTATTGTACATCAATGATAGATCGTTAATGATGGATATCAGTTAAGGCAACAACACCATCAAAAAATTCGTAGAGATTTGGTGTCGGATCAAGTTCAGTCGATGAGAAAAGCGAAGATGAGGGTACTGTTGTATTCAGGATGGGGGTAATCTGAGCTGACTGCAATCGAGATTGAGAAGAGGTTTTAACCTAGTGTTGGTGTTGAATACCGAAGAACAATTGCTTCTGTTGGTGGGTTTGAAATCTAGAAGAGCAAAGAAATGGTAGTTGTATATCTAGATCTACAGATGTGAATGAGAACAAATTTGAGGCTTGGCAGTTTGTTGGCTATTGTGCAGCAGCTGCAGTGAATTTCTGCCATCGATTCATGGCTGTATGGAGCTCGGTTTGGAGCTGATTGAGCTGAAGATTAGATGGTCAGTGAAAGGCAAGCAGTGGTGTTTTGGGTGATTGCTGGATTCGCAGAATAGCTGAAGTAAAGTAGTGTTGCAGTCATGGTTTTGTGTGGTTGCTGTAGACACAGTTAAGGCATGAGAACAAGCTAGAGTTCATGGTTAGCTTTCATTAAGAACTCATTCCATTTGGGTTCACTGTAAGCAGTCAACTTTGGAGGTTCATGTGATCGGAGCTGGTGTTGATTGAATTGGGTATTTGGTGAAGAAGTAATGAGAAGCAGCAGATGGAATTGGGGTTCGTCAATATGGTCTGAAATGTTGAGCTGTTGTGCTCGGTGGATGAACTGGTTGCAACCAGATTTGTGGCCGGAGTCTCAAGGGTCAGGGAACTGGAAGTTGGTGGCTGTAGCTGTGTTTAGGCGGACAGTAAATGGAGTTATGGGTTGGCTAAGATGGTTCCAGTCGATGAAGAAAGGAGTTGATGCCGTAGCCGGGACTGAGAATGAATTGGCAGCACACATATTACTAGTGATATTGGTGTTGGTTGGATGGATTTTGTGGGAAGTATTTAGTCAGAGGGCAGTGAGTCTAAGGTTGAGAAATTGTCGCAATGGAACTTGTGTGTTTGAACTGAAGTTCAGGGAGAAAAGAATGGTGCTAGGGTCAGGTTTAACATGGAAGTAGAGATGCTGTGGCACTTGGTACTAGTTTGGATTTGGAAACTGGAGTCAGTGATGGACCAGATGGAGCGGGCTTTGGAAATACCTGCTAGATGTCAGTCGGATGTCTAACAGCAGCTGCTATATAAGCCAGCGATTAGGAGAAGAGAAGGAGGCTGTCGACAAGGAAGAAAATAGGGTTTGAGCATTTCTATTCGTTTTTCAATTCTATGAGTTTATTTTCTTTATCAGTTTCTATGGCTTTTGAGAAAGCCATGACTTGCTAAACCATTGTTAGGGTGAAAGGATGAACTTGTAGGCTATATCATTTGTGTTTATGAACAAGAGTTTATTTAAATCAAAAGCTTAATTTTCTGTTTGAGTATCTCATATTTGTGGATTGTTCTTATAAATCTTTTCATGTTTTATGCCAAGTATACTACATAGGTAAGTTATAGACAATCCCATTGAGACCTGATTCACATTAGATTTATGAATACTCTTCTACTTTGTATGCCATGTATACCTAGTGATTAGGGGTTCTACTTTAAGGTCGAGATCAAACAATCTTTCGTCGATTATTATCAATAGTTCTTAACGACATATCTTCCATGTATTAGTCGCTGTGTGTTGCTGCTTTACATGAGTATTATCGAGAATCTCGTGATAAAACACAAGTAATCATAACTTGCAACGGATTCCCGGATCCTTAACCTTTTCTCATCTTGTTTGTCACTTCAATTTATTTGTTTATTTCCGTATTATAAAGTTCTGAAAACTTCCACTTGAATTGGTTTTTGATTAGAAATTTAGTTGTATTAGTTAGAAGTAGTTTACACTCCTCGTGGGAACGAACCACATTTGCTATTGTCTACAATTTTAACACCGTGCACTTGCGGATAAACAAAGTCGATTCTCCGACCCATCAAGTTTTTGGCGCCGCTGCCGGGGAGTGGCTGCTAACTACTCTAGTTCATACTTTGAATTTCTGATTGTAGCTTAGATTTATTTTTGTTTTGGTTTGTATTTTGTTTTTAGCTTTATTTTTGAATAGATTTTGTTTTTAGACTTCTTTTTGGATCCTTTTTATCTCTTTAGTTTGTTTGATTTTCAGGTACCTTAGGAGCTAAAGATTGCTCAGCCACATAAGTTCTGTGAACTAAAGTGTTAATCTAGGAGCGTCGCGAGTAAGTTACTTGCAACTTTTGTGTGTGCTGAATTTTCTTGTTGTTGTGGTGTGTGCAAGTAAGTAAATTGGTAAAGATAGTATTATCTACTTGTTTGTTTGCTTGTTGTGCATTGCATTTGTTTGCCAAGCTAGGATTTGAATTGTCACTCCCTGCCTAGTTTGCTAGAGAATCCCACTACTGGTTGGGGTCGATCAAACTTTGAGTCATGTCTGGATCTGATGATGAGGAGGTAGACCCTCCTGTTAAGACCTTAAGAGAATACATGTACCCTACTAGGGTTAGCCAACCCTCATGCATTGTTTTGCCGACTACTAAAGCACATTTTGAGATTAGAATTAATACCATCCAGGCTCTGCCGAACTTTTATGGCAGAGAAAATGAGAACCCTTATTACCACATTAGGGACTTTGAGGAACTATGTGGTACTGTGAAAATTAAAGACTTGACCGATGAGTATTTGAGATTGAGATTATTCCAATTCTCTTTGAAAGATAAAGCAAAATCGTGGTTTGATGCATTACCGTCTTCTTCCATCCACACTTGGGATGCGATGACGAAGTTATTTTTGCATAAATTTTTCCCTAGGCATAAAACCACGGCTTTACGTCAAAGTATTAATAGTTTATCGCAGCAAGAAGGAGAGTCTCTCTATGATTACTTAGAGAGGTTCCATGATATCTTGTTGCAATGTCCGCACCATGGATTTGATACCGTGAGACTCACTATGATTCTCTATGAAGGATTAGATCACAAAACTATGGCCATGGTGGAAGCATTATGCGGGGGTAATTTTCAGGACAAGAGTGCTGAGGAGGAGTATAAAATTTTGCATGAGGTAGCTGAAAAAACTCAGGAATGGGACGCTAAGGAACCCATTAGGAAATCTGTACCTAATAAGAGTGGTGTGAACAGAGTTGATATCGAGTTTGACTCTGATGCCAAAATTGCTGCTATGGCAAGGAGAATTGAGTCTTTAGAACAAAATCAGTTTAGTTCTAAGCAGTTTGTAGAACACCCCTTTGATGATAATGTCAGAGAGCAAGCCAATGCTCTCTATCAGGACAATCGCCAGAAATTTGACCCTTACTCAAACACATATAACCCAGGGTGGTCGAGACACCCTAACTTTTCATGGTCTAAGGGTCAATATCAAGACTATCCAAGTAGCAACATGTCTTCAGGTTCCACACAAACAGATCCTAGTTTGGTAGAAAGTCTAAAGTTGTTGACACATAACACTCTACAACTTAGTCAGGACATGAGGCAATTTGCTCAATTCCAGCAAAGTGCCTCTCAATTCTAACAGACTACCCAAAAATCGATAACGAACTTGGAACATCAATTAGGACAGTTGTCTAGCCAGCTGAGTGCGTGGGATAAGGGAACCTTCCCTAATCAGCCTCGCCCAAATGCAAAAGGTACATTTGAGGTGAACCAATCTGGAGTTACACCTTCGGATCATGTCCAGGCCATTACTACTTTGAGAAGTGGTAGATTAATAGGTAACCAGGATTCGAATCTTGAAGAAAATGAGCAAGTTAGGGACTTGTCCTCCACTGCCCGGGCTACTCCTTCTAAGAATAATGAAATCAGTTTGAACGAGAAGGATGAGCCTGAGGTTTTGTACATTCCCCGTGCTCCTTTTCCTCAAAGATTGTTACCTAAAACAAAAGAAACTCACCTCAATGAGATTCTAGAAGTGTTTAAGCAAGTTAAAGTTAACATTCCTTTGCTTGATGCCATTAGACAGATTCCATCTTATGCTAAAGTTTTGAAAGATCTTTGCACTGTGAAACGCAGATTGAATGTGAAAAAGAAAGCTTTTCTCACTGAACAGGTCAGTTCTATCATCACACAGAACACACCACCGAAGTATAAAGATCCTGGTTGTCCTACTATATCTTGTGTTATTGGCGACCAGACCATTAAGCATGCATTGTTAGATTTAGGTGCAAGTGTGAATCTTCTTCCATATTGTGTTTATAAGCAGCTTGGGTTAGGTGAGCTCAAACCCACTAGCGTTACACTTCATCTTGCTGATAGGTCCGTAAAAGTTCCTAGGGGAATAATCGAAGATGTGTTGATACATGTTGAGAAGTTTTACTTTCCTGTCGACTTTATTGTATTAGATACACAGCCGGTTTCTAATCCTAGTGGACAGATTCCAGTCATACTAGGCAGGCCTTTCTTGGCCACTTTGAATGCTATTATAAATTGTCGTAATGGGATTATGGAGCTTTCTTTTGGAAATATGAAAATGGAAATAAATGTCTTTAATCCTTCTAATACTGTTTCGGTTTCCGATGCTTGTGAATCTGTTTGCATGATTGAATGTGTGAATGACTATTGTAGTGATTCTTATTTGAAAGATCTCGGAGAAGAATTTGACAACATTGCAGGGAGTACAGTTTTGACTGAAACTGAGTTGTTGGGTGTTTGTTTATCCCATTTTGCTGATTCTAAGGATCCCATTATGCATGATATTGTTGATGCATTTAGTCCTATAATTGATGCATCTAATACTTCTCTAGAAGCATGTATGAATGTGGAGCCAATTGATACAGGGCAGTTAACTTGGAGTGCTGATTTTGAACCAATATCCACTTGTTTAGACCATTTTGCAGATTCCGATGACCCCATGCTAATTGACATTGTCAATGCATTGCGTCCACCTTTGGGTGATATAGGTAACTTAACAACGGAAGTTATTTCCGCTGACCTAACACCAGATTTTGGGGTTGTTGATATTGATGAATGTGAACCACTAGATATATGTTTAAATCGTTTTGCTGAGTGTGATGCTTCTATGCCTATTGTAATGGTTAGCGCATTGCTTCCTCCTATTTCTAGTGAAGATAGTTTGTCCACTGAAAATATTTCAGTCGATCTTGAACCAAATTTAGAGTTTATGCTTCAAATACACACTATTGAACAATCTGTATTTGTTAGTGTGAATGGTTTACTGATCCCGACAAAGTATGACTTGATTATTATGGATTGTTTTGCACAGGGAGTGGATTTTCGCATATGCTTGGCTGATTATCGTCTTCGCAGGTTCTTATTTGCATCTTACCTGATATGTTGGGTTGATTCCCAACTTTTCAGATTATATTTATATGCTTGGCAGGTTGCTGTTGTGTATCACCGTCACTTTGTTTGAGATTACTTGCTGCGCACAAGCAGGGAACAAATACCATTCACTTTGTGGGAGTCAACCCATCAGATTTGTTCCCTTTTCTTTATTTTTCTTTATTTTATTTTTATCTGTTTGCTTGTGATTTTTCCCATCTTAACATCTACATTGGATGACTCAATTACATTGAGGACAATGTAATGTTTAAGTATGGGGGAGAGGGTAACACTTCAGATTTTTATAGGTTTTACTTTCGTTAAAAAAAAAAAAATTGGATCACTTTTTTGAAGACAAGACCAGCTGTTGGGTCTGTTAACAATCTATTTGCACGGCAAGACCAGCTGTTGGGAGGGTCTTAAAAAAAATTTCTTTTGTATAACATGACCAGCTGTTGAGCGGGCCTTAAATTTTGTTTTGCACGACATGACCATCTGTTTAGCGGGTCATTCTAATTATCTGTCTTGCTATTTAGCAGACTTCTTTAAACCACTGTTTAGTGGTCCGTCTAGCTGTTTAGCAGACGTCTCTTCATATCCAGCTGTTGAGCGGATATTATCCAGCTGTGGAGTGGATACTTTCTTCTCAGTTTTGCTCGGGACTAGTTGTTTATGGGTGAAAACTACTCCTGCAGAATTTGGTAATTTGGGGTGTGGATGAGGAATGAATTTAAACCTTAAACAAATGCACTGCGCGGTGAGTGCTTGTAGATTCGAGAGGTCAATCTGTGCAAGTCCGGCCTAAACCAAGAAATGGCCGTTCCAGACTTGTTTGGTCACAAAGTGAAGGAGATGGGGTTGATCTTAGGGAGGGAAGCGAAGAAGGTGTTGAGATTGTGAAGGTGTTGGCTTGTTTATGACTTGTGACAGAAAGGTGAGCAGGCTTGTGATTGATGCAAGCAAGCTCTGGGGTGTTTGAATACGTTTTGTATTAACACTTGGTTTTCTCGTCTCGTCTGGACTTGTGTTGTTGTTTGAAATAGGACGGAGAACCTATTTATACAAGTCATTGAGCCTTATTCACGTCTCTCGTGGGAAGTGGAGGAAGTGGAGTGATGGAGTAGTAGAGTTGTGCGTTGGTGATACACGACCAGCCTTGCCCACTTCTCCTGTTCATCTCTAACCGTCCATGACTTCCTAACACGTTCTTGTGATGGCGCGTTGCACGCCGCACGTCAGTAAACCGCGAGACCAATACCCCGGTATGTATCTCCCAGTTTGTGACATGATTGATGTCTGGAATGTGTGGATCGTGAATTCACGAAAGATAGTATGTAATCTTTGAATCGAATAATCTGCGTTATTCAGAAGTCGATACTTGTGAAGTATCGTGTGTATTTTATGTGCATCGCATTATGGTGTGGTAAAGTGATGGGTAATGACGCCTCACTAACCAAATAACTCCCGACCGAGGGGTTGTATAACCAAGCCGGTGAAGTTGGACGGATGAGATGATCTTTGAGACACTCATCGGCCCAGATCGTTAATGAATATTAGGGTTTTTGAAGAGGTGCGCAAGCATTACTCTTGACTTGGTCGAAAACCGAGCATGGAAAGGGATTTGGAGAGGACCGACTAGGGCATGTGTGTAGATAGCATGCGGTGTGCACGTCCATACCTCACTTGTCCCATGAAGGCGCGATCTAGGCCACTCAATTTGACCCAGTAAAGTTGAGTGGTTGAGATCGGCCATGGTAAATCCATTGCCGCAAAGGAGTTGGAAACCGCGTGACATCCCTAGTTTGGGCACGCGTTTCATGACGACCCATCTTGGTGGTCTTGGTCGATCATACCAGCGTGTAGGTGGTAGGTCGGTGTTCACACCTATACCGACTATCCCATGAAAACGTGATTTAAGCCACTCAAATCGTCCGGTGAAGTTGAGTGGTCGAGATCGATTTGCAATTTGGGAAGTGTAACCACGCAAGTTTGGGTGGACGGTTTGGGATAGCCAGGCATGGTATGACTTGGCCGAACACATGAGGAGGTAGATGGGCCCACGTTGGTCATCTTTGGTATGACCAGGACCGCTTAATCTAATCTGTGACCCTCCATTCGTGCTCGGAGAAGATGGACGCGCGTGATGGCTTGAAACCTTAATTTTGGCTTTTCAAAGCCGTGCGTCACTCCTTGTTTGGGCGTACGAATTTGTTACAACCATGCGTGGTTGGTCTTGACCGATTGGTCAAGTGTGTAGGCGGCCCACGGTAATCGTGTTGACATGCTCGGGGCCCTTTGAGTCTACATCTACACCCTCCATCTATACTGCGAAGATGGATGGTTGAGACTGCATTTCGCGACACATGTAATATGCCGCAAACCCTAATTTAGGGTTTTAGTCCATAATGCTTGGTATGAACGGTTTCTTGGCAAGCTAGGCCAATGACCGACCATGCGGGGTCGGCCGTGGGTATTCCATACCGCTTGGGGGTGATGGAATTGATGCGGGGCCATCCAATCATGCTTATGGAGTTGGATGATCTGCGATCGGATCATATCCGGACCGATCTGATCGATCCGGATGCTCAATCGAGGCTATTATAACACACCGAGAGGGGCTCAATCGGGCTAGTATAACACACCGAGAGTCGGCTGTACGGGTATTTCGTACATGGTTTCATTATAGTGCTTGGAGGTTCGTGTTACTCAGTAAGAGTAACACTCATCGTCATGCCACATCGATAATGAGTCTTTGGAAATACAAGGCCGATATGAAATTCACAGGAATGGATTGTTGCTACATGCTCCAACCTGAAGGAATTTCATGTATTCACAGAATGGGATTGTTGCTACATGCTCCATTCCTGGTGAATTAAGTGAGGGAGTATCCAACACTTATAAATGGCTTTATCTTTTACAAGATGTCGCGCATGATTTTTCCGGGTTTTTACAAATTTAACCTTAAACGAAAATCCACCATCAACATTAAGTCCCCTCGCCTAGCACATAATGGTTACACTATTGTGTGGTAGGCATGAGATGGTGACATACATATATACCGAAATGACAAGGCTAAAGTAGATACATATTTACTAGGATAGTCAGGCTTTGCCATGGAACGGTTGGTTTCGATTAAGGATGCGAAGGAAACATGACTTGATCTCGGTGAGTCGCTTTGGTTCCTCTTGTACACATCCGAGCTCGCCGCTTCTTGGTGTACTTCTTTCATCATACACGGCTTTCCTCAGGTATATCTGATAAGCCTCGTCGATTGTTATCCCGAATAAGCACCCTTCATAGGTGGCAAGTAAAGACTTCTTTTCCTCCTGGGATTCTGTCGACTTGTGGGATTATAAAGAATCATCTCTCGCGGTCGTTTATTCTACATCTCAGGTATTGCTCGATCTTGATTGATCGATTGATTGATTTGTTTTTTGATTTTTTTTTTTGTGCGCTCATAACCTCCCCTCCTTTGCAGGTTTATCATGGAAGCGGTGACGATCATTCTCGTTGCTTCCCGTAAAGAAGTTTCGAAGTTGACAAGCCCGAAAACCGTGCACACGAAGATGTAATGGCTAAGATCGATCTTCCGCTTCGTGAAGTCGGCCGTGCTATACAGGGGATGTCTATTTCACACCTTCGTATTGCAAGAGGACGTATCTGTGCACTTTCAGCTGCGATTGACATGGAGGAGCGGTGGAGGCGTGAGGAAACGCTGCAGACACTAGTAAGCGCAAGGGCAGAGAGATTTGCAGCGAGGTTGAAGAGGCGGAGGGTTGAGCATAAACAACCTTTGAATGAAGATAAGTGTGATTACCCAATCCAGGACGGCGTGATAATTCTTGACTCCGACACAGAGGAACCTGAACATCTGAAAGCAATTGGTATGGCTCCTAATGTTGATGCGCTTTTTAATGCTCCGGGTGATGTTGGGATGGAGTGTGTCTTTGTGGAGATGCCCGATGCGAAGTTGAGGTAGATTCGAAGGGAGGAGCATCAACGGGTGATGGCGCCGGCGTAACTCCGACAGTGGTGCGGCGCGATGTCGATCCTCTTGACGACTAAAACCTCTTTTCTTTTTTCTTCTTTCCAAGTATATTTTGTACACTCGAACATCTTCCTTGTACTCAGTGGCGGCCGGGTTCAAGGTTTTTCTTCCATTTGAAAGTTTTTTTTTTTTTTTTTTTTTTTTTTTTTATAACCCTTTGCCAAGATCAAGAATCGAATCTTCTCGGGCGCAAGGGTGTGCCTTCACTCGTAATTTTTTGTGATAAAAGAAGTAATGCCACAATGGAATACTTACGGACATGTGTTCCTGATGCAAGATCTTCCTGACTTTGCTGGGGCAGATGTCTCAAATCATTTTCCTTTTGTGCACATGTTCTATTTCCTTCTTCCCGTGAGATGTTTGCTTAGGGTTTCCTTTCTTGCTCCAAGTGGATTGATTTAGGGTGACTCAGGACTTTGTGTTTTTAGGAGTAAAGAGGTTCTCAGATGGAAATAGTGTTTCAACTAAATTGAAAATTGAAAATTGAAACCCTAACTATGAATGCAAGTATCATTTTCTGGGGAATTACAAATATGACATGAAATTGTAAAAGGAAACACGCTGGAAAATAGCACAGCGTTTTAAAGGGTGGAGGATGCTAGGAAAGTGGTAGCACAAAGATCTTAAGTTCGGTAGGGTTTGAGCCATTTTGAGTGAATTGTTATGCCTTCTAGTTTATCGGCGTTGATGAGCTTGCAGAGCCGCCTAGGATAACATCTGCTACAAGGTACGGTTCATCTTCTCTTTCGGTGGGTGAGTCAGGTGGAGTGGTCATTTTCACCGTCATGCTCCCAACTTTGAATGTAGTCGTCTTCGTCACCAGATCTCCAATCCCAAATGGGTTTGAACGTGCAAATACTTGGACCTTTGTCTTGTCGTCTTTGACCAAGACAGCCTCTACACTCTTGATAAAACGTTTGAAAGGGTCGGCTTCCCATTCATATCTCTTAGTCGGGGTTGGTTCGTTGGTTGGAGTCAATCCCCAAGACTTGTCAGAATGAGGGGCGGTAGGTTGTAAAGAAGGTGGCGTGGCGAGACTTACTTGAGATCGGAACTTTTCAACGTATGCTGACAGGCTCTCTCCGGGAAGTTGTGTCACATTGGTAAGTTGCTGGTGTGGCAATAGACAGCCATCAGGAGGTCCAGAAGGCGTGTTGGAGATTCTTTCAGGTATCGAAACCGGCAGAGGACAGACTCCTAGTATTGCTTTGTTTTCGTGCATCCAAGGGCGTCCCAGGATCATGTCGTAGTTGGGGTGATCTTTGACTATGTAGAACTTTGCTTGCGTCGAGGCATCACCCAATTTGACTTCAAGATCGATGTATCCATATGCATCTCTGGGCTCTCCTGCTGAATCTTTAACCACAGTCGGGTGACGAGTAGCTTCCTGCTTCGAAATCTTTGCCGCTCTCAAGGCCTTGACGGTAATGATGTTAAATTCGGAAGCCGTATCAATCAGCGCGTTATCGAACTCAACGTCTCTCAAACGAGTGACATCTAGGAGTCCCCAGTTTCCATTGCTCACGTCCTTCGGGAAAGACGGGGTTCTGGGACTGCATCGGATACAAACGCCTACCTGACACAACGAGGTTGAGGGCCGCAAATATGTCTTGACGTTGTCCTTTGGAGAAGTACAAGATTTCACATATGTGGTCCATCATAGATTGTACGGTCTTGCGAACAGAATCCCCAGAGATCATGCAGTTCCTGATAGGTAGAGGGTCTCTATGAACACCTTCGTTTCCAAGCTGGAGTTCCCCTGTCTCTACCTTTTCCCTGAATATCTGTTTCAACCTGTTGCAATCTTTGGTTGGATGATGGACGAACCCGTGGTAGCAACAATATCCGGGATCTGCCATTTCTTCTTCGGTTGGAGGACGTCGATAGGGGGCGGCTTTACGGCGTCGTCTTGGATCCACGCTTCCAAGAGCTCTATCACTTCATTCATGGGAAAAGGAAAACCCGTGTCTTTAGTGTTTTGTGCAGGAGTTTTGTCTGCTCCTTTTCGAGACGAAGTCTTGTATGCCGGGGATGTCCGCTTGGTTTGTTGTTCCGTCACTGGAGCTTTCCTTTTCTCTCCTCCGCCCACTACACTCACAGAAGGACCGGTGTTGTATTGCTTGTTCGTGAGGCGCCTGCTCCCTCGACTTTCACGTGAATCTTCACTTCGAACAACTCTAGTTCTTTCTAGTAGTGCCGGTGCAGTTGTTGCTGAACGTTTTGCAGTTTCGTCGAGTTCAGAGAATGTTTGAAAGCCCAGATTCTCTAACAAAGCGCGGTATATGGGTATCATCCCGTTGATGCACAACTCTACCAATTATCGTTCGGTGACGTTCGGGTCATGACAATCCAGCGCTTGAGTTCTGAACCTTTTGACGAAGTCGTTAGGATGCTCGTTGTTCCGCTGAAGAATTCTTCCTAGATCTGAAAAGGTGATTTGTTCAGACACGAAGAAATACTTTCTGTAGAAAGCACCGACCATCTCGCTCCCGGTTAGATATCTTTGTTAGGCGCGATGTTGTTGTACCAGGTGTACGCCCTCCCCGTAAGTGATTTCGAGAATTCTTTCAGGCGCAGAACATGATTGTATTCATGTTCCCCCAAGGATTCCAAGAATCGAGAGACATGTTTCACGAGCCAAAATTGTATCCCAAGCTTGGATTCGACCAAGCTGAAGAGTGATGCTTGCGCATCTCTTCAAAAACCCTAATTCCACCAACGGTCGCAGATGAGTGTCTCAAAGATCATCTTGTCCGTCCAACTTCATTGGCTTGGTTATACAACCCTGGTCAGGAGTTAATTGGTCAGTGAGGCGTCATGGTGATCACCACCCGTCACTCTACCACACCATGTGATCGGCCAAGTGGTAGGCTTGGGAAGTGTGGTTTGTTTTATGCCTACATGTTAAACCGCAAGTGCACGGTGTCTACAATGCAGAACTGGGAAAATACGGGTCGATCCCACAAAAACTTGTGGTGCTTAAGATGATCTGGACTTGTGTTGTTGTCTGGACTTGGAGGACATGACGGTAGACGATAATAGGGTGACAATGATTGTGTGTTGTTGTCACCCTATCATTGTCACCCTATCATTGTCATGAGTACATCTCTCCCCAGCAAAGTATAGGGTGACAATGATATCATTAACCCTATCTTTAGCCATACGATGGCTAAATATATGGTTAACCCTATTTTCTAAAGTGTTACAATTTAGTTACTGCCTTAGACACCCTATCTTTTGACAATCTGACTTTTCTATATCATCTCTCCCCAGTTCTCCCTCTACGACGGTACTTATATACTAATATATAGAGGCAACCCTATCATTTTCACCCTATCATTAACCCTATCTTTTCTATATACTTTTCTATATATACGATGGACTTGTTGTCACCCTATCATTGTCACCCTCATTTCCTTATCTCCATCTTCCTCATGTGTGTAGACGACATGACGGTGTAGTCGCCCATACCTCATTGTCTCGTGAAAGTGTGATCTGGGCCACTTAATTTATCCGGCGAAGTTGAGTGGTCGAGATCAATTTGCGACAGAAATATGATGCCGCAAAATCCGCGCATCATGCCAACTTCAGGAGTGCGTTTCAAGACGACCAAGCTTGGTCGGTCTTGGCCGATTAGTCTGGTATAAAGACGGCGAGCTGGTGTACACGTCCATACCTTGATATCCTATAGAAACATGATCTAAGCCACTCAATTTGTCCGGCAAAGTTGAGTTGTCGAGATTAGTTTGCAATCGGGAGGTGTGACCATGCCTAGTTCGGGCGTGCGAATCAAGGCAACCAGGCATGATATGCCTTGGCCGATCGGGTGTGGAGATAGATGGGCCCACGGTGGTCATGTTGATACGCACCGGACCTGCTTAGTCTAATCCTGGACCCTTCATTCGTGCAGGAGAAAATGGACGCTCGTGATGTTCAAACCCTAATTAGGGTTTCACCGGCCGTGCGTCATGCCTTGTTTGGGCTCACGAACTGGAACGACCAACTATAGTTGGTCCTGACCGTGTAGTTGCAGGAAATCCCACAATACACCCCTCACAAGAATTTACTTTACTAATCCATTTGAAGATGAATATCTATATATTTTTATTGATTATCTTCTTGAAATGTTTACAAGGATAGATAGAACAGAGCTAAAGAAATTACAATCACTCTAGATTTTCTCTCTCCTAATGACTTGCTTAACAACTCAGAAAGAACTCTCTTTACAACAGACTAACTCAACCCTTTATATAGGGTAATACA
>JAJJWW010009413.1:0-172820 GCA_023531295.1 Papaver armeniacum
CATTGTTTCGTAACAAAGAAGGATTCCTTGATCTTCTCTCTCTTATTGCTTTCATCTTTCAACTTTCGATTTTAATTGCTTTGTTTATTTTTCTTTTGTTTTTTTACACCCCCCTTTCGTGACAACTTTTACAACTAAGATCTCTTGCTCCTCGTGGGAACGAACTTGACTTCCATTATATTATTTTTAATTGAGTGGAAATTTTGAATTAATTTGATTGCACCTACGACACGCATCAGTCAGGATAAGCTTTCTCTTGCGGTTTTAGCGGAACATCCACTGCTGAGGGATCCCAAGCGAAAATCCGTTAGTTCAAATGCAGATAGTCCCCAGGTGAAGGAACGAAGATCTAAAGATCGTGCGGGCGGCTTTCAGTCAGACTCCACGGTTCTGCCAACTTTTAGTTCATCCAATATGCGGGTACGTACGGCTCTCCTCTTGACCTTGGCCTGGATCGTTTATTTCCTTGTTCATTTTATGAGAATGCGCCCTTGTATTCTGTCCAGGGTCTCAGTAGTACGAACGCCTTTGCCAAACTTGCGAGCAGTCAGAAAACATCATTTTTCGAGATAGAGAGCGGCGTTGCAGAGCCTACCCATGATGACGCGGAACTCGAAAAGTATGAGAGTTCGGGGTCTAGCGGAGGCGAGAGCAATTCTTCCGATAGCAGTGTTGAATTTTCGTCTAGTCAGTCTAAAACTGAATCAGTGAGTCCATTCCATGTTTTTCTTCTTTCCTTTTTTTTTTTTTTTTTGCAGTGGAAGACTACCAGAGTAAATACGTAGCCATACTTCCCACTGCGGAAACTGTGCCAGCTAGCGACTTGGAAATGGAGATTCATTGTCCTGAGGGTGCTAACGTGACTCAGGTGGAGGAGATCACTTCGGGGAGTGAAATCGTAGTTAGGGATCTCCTGCCATTCTTGATCGATTCAGGTGTGCCACCTTCAATCCTCCGTATCTGGCCCCTTTCCCAGGTCATGTGTTGATTGGTGGATCTAGCGTGCCAGCTAAACATGCAACATTGTACACCAAGATTTTGGAAAGCTATGGTCACATTGCCACGACTAAGAAGATCACTAGTCGACATGCGTTGGTCAAGCGTGTGGAGGAAGCCTTGTCTTCGATTGATGAGATGTGCAACGTGACTGGTCATACACTTTCTGAGGATGTAATATCGAGCTGGAAGTTCCATCATGACATGTGCGTGGGCTTCGAATTCAACATTCCTTGGTTCGTTGAAGGTCTCTCTGTTGTTGAAAGGTCGTTGGCTGGAGCAATTGAAGGTCCTTCCGCGGACATGATGAAGAAGCGGGAAGCAGAATTCAAGAAGTTGTGCAGGAACCTGAAAATTAAGAGGGCGGCTCTCCAAAGCACGAGGGAGGCCTTTGCCAAAAGGAGAAAGCCGCTGTTGGAAAACTTCCCTTGAATATATATCTGTCTTCTGGACCCTATGATGCACCGATACTGATACGGGGATACTGATACGGTGACACTGATACGGGGATTCGTCAATTTTCATAAAATGGGGACACGGGATACGGTGGGATACGTGTATTTATTAAAAGACATTTAGTATAATAATAATTCATTTTACTAAAATATCATAAAATAAAAAAATCCGATAGATACTATTTTGAATATTAAAGCGAGCAAACATTAAATTTTCAGCATTTTGGGTTTCAGTCTTACTTATGTTAATTGAATGGATAAAATATATGTACTCCGATTTCTCTCTAAAAAACATGAAGAACATGACTGCCCAATAAGCCTTAAAGCTAGATTTTTCTAACATCATTTTATTTTTTTGAAGCACCGTAAAAATAAATACCAAGTCTTTTTTTTTTTTATAGTCAAACATTTATTAGGTTTAGGTATAATTATTCGATACGTTCATGAGTACAAATATCTATAAAAATTTAGATTTTATGTATAAATTTATAATATATAGATTTTGTATGAAATAAATAAATTTTAGATTATAGGAAGTATCTCCTCATAGAATATCTGAAAGGTATCCCACAGTATCCCCTACCCTTTTTGTAATTTAAAAAAGGTGACACTTTAAATGGAGTATCTGATACGTATTCCCAGGTATCCCCAAGTATCTGATACTGATACGGTGCCGATATGGATACGTCGCCAATTTTGAAGTATCCGTGCTTCATTGTCTGGACCTCTTATCTTTAGGTTTTTTTTTTGAATGAAATGTTTAGAATTGAATTGTCTTTGGCTATGAATGAAAGTGACGCAGACATCCCAGGAAAACCATGGAACCGTGTGTTGGTAGATGACATGGGATGAAACATGGCTATAGGTTTTATCAGAACTTGAAAAAGCAAACCACGTATTTTTGTCTAGATATAAGACTTACTCGGTTTCTCAGGTCTTCTGATGAGAATAAACTATCCGGGTTGTTGATGGTGGTTTTTAGACAAAGGGTAAAATCGTAAAACCCCGAATAACTTAATGTCACCGGTGACACATTTATTAGAACATTCAATGCATGTAGTCAGTAATTAATAGGGGGTATTTTTTCAAATTAGGGTTACAACGAACAAAACCCTAATTCCCCTCCGTGCCAATGGCAAATCATGCCAGCCACACCTATCCCAAGCTAGTCGCGCCATGCCAAACGCACTCTGCCTTGGCCCTAGCTATGCTAGTCACACCAAATGCGCCAAAGCATGCCAACCATGCTATCCCCACCTCTATGCCAATGGCAAATCATGCCATCCACACCAAACACGCCAAAGCATGCCAACCATGCTAGCCGCACCTCAATGATGCTGACTTCCCAATTGTGCCAGCCTCCCGATTTGTGCAAAACTGCCAGAGGCAAGGATTCCAAATCCTATCTATAAAAAGGTCAGACAAGCCTCCTCAATTCTCTTTACGACGATGCGATAGTCCTGTCACCATCTTATGCTTACCTCGCAACAAAGCCCCTGTTCCGAACTAAGCAGGGGACTTAATGTTGATGGTGGTTTTTAGACAAAGGGTAAAATCGTAAAACCCCGAATAACCTAATGTCACCGGTGACACATTTATTAGAACATTCAATGCATGTAGTCAGTAATTAATAGGGGGTATTTTTCCAAATTAGGGTTACAACGAACAAAACCCAAATTCCCCTCCGTGCCAATGGCAAATCATGCCAGCCACACCTAGCCCAAGCTAGCCGCGCCATGCCAAAAGCACTCTTCCTTGGCCCTAGCTATGCTAGTCACACCAAATGCGCCAAAGCATTCCAACCATGCTATCCCCACCTCTGTGCCAATGGAAAATCATGCCAGCCACACCAAACGCCCCGAAGCATGCCAACCATGCTAGCCGCACCTTCGTGACAATGGCAAATCATGTCAGCTACACTTAGCCCAAGCTAGCCGCGCCATGCCAAACGCACTCTGCCTTGGCCCTACCTACGCTAGTCACACCACGCCAAGACAAACACCCTTACCTTGGCCCTAGCCGCACCTCTGTGCCAATGGAAAATCATGCCATCCACACCAAATGCGCCAAAGCATGCCAACCATGCTAGTCGCACCTCCGTGACAATGGCAAACCATGCCAGCCACACCTAGCCCAAGCTATCCGCTCCATGCCAAACGCACTCTGCCTTGGCCCTAGCTATGCTAGTCACACCAAACGCACCGAAGCATGCCAACCATGCTAGTCGCACCTCCGTGCCAATGTCAAATCATGCCAGCCACACTTAGCCCGAGCTAGCCGCGCCATGCCAAACGCACTCTGCCTTGGCCCTATCTACCCTTGCCACACCATGCCAAAATGGCGCCCGTGCCTAGGCTTGCAAACCGTGCAACCTAGGCCAAATTGGCCACGCATGCCATTGGCACATGCCAACACGCTCGCTGGTAGCTTTTCCTACCAGGCCGTGACCCAAATTGGCCATGCATGCCATTGGCACATGCCAACACGCTCGCTGGTAGCTTTTCCTACCAGGTCGTGACCCAAATTGGCCATGCATGCCATTGGCACATGCCAACACGCTCGCTGGTAGCTTTTCTTACCAGGCCATGGCCCTAATGGCCGAGCATGCCATTGGCACATGCCAACACGCTCGCTGGTAGCTTTTCTTACCAGGCCGTGACCCAAATTGGCCACGCATGCCATTGGCACATGCCAACACGCTCGCTGGTAACTTTTCCTACAAGGTCGTGACCCAAATTGGCCACGCATGCCATTGGCACATGCCAACACGCTCGCTGGTAGCTTTTCTTACCAGGCCATGGCCCTAATGGCCGAGCATGCCATTGGCACCTGCCAACACGCATCGCTGGTAGCTTTTCCTACCAGGCCGTGACCCAAATTGGACACGCATGTCATTGGCACATGCCAACACACATCGCTGATAGCTTTTCTTACCAGGCCATGGCCCTAATGGCCGAGCATGCCATTGGCACATGCTAACACGCATCATTGGCACATGGGGTAGCTTTTCTTACTGCATCAGTGACCCAAATTGGCCACGCATGCCATTGGCACATGCCAACACGCATCGCTGGTAGCTTTTCTTACCAGGCCATGGCCCTAATGACCAAGCATGCCATTGGCACATGTCAACGCGCATCGCTGGTAGCTTTTCCTACCAGGCCGTGGCCCTAATGGCCGAGCATACCATTGGCACACGTCAACACTCTTGCTGGTAGCTTTCGTGGACCTAATGGCCATGCGTGCCATTGACACATTCCAAAATCCACGCTGGTAGCCTAACTTGCAAACCGTACAACCTACCACCAAGGCATTATGCACATGACATTGGCACATGCCACACACGCCACTAGCAGCTCTGGCATTGCCACTTGCACTCAAGGTGTAACCCGCAACAAAGGCATTCCGCACATGCCATTGGGACATGCCACACGCTCCACTAGCAGCGCCACTTGCACTCAAGGTGCAACCAACACTCGAGACATCAACACAAACTGGGGGATGCTTTCAAGGGTTTTGGTTTGGCGGTCACAAAGACATGCAACAGACACTACGCTCACATTAAGAAAGTGTGAATAGGAATAAAGCGGTCAAATAAATGAAGAAATAATGGTGAAAACGTTTTCACCCATAAACACCATGCGGTTACCACCTCCTCCCATTATTTCACCCTTTACTCTCTTCCTTCATGAGACCAGGGTACGTTTTAATCTCGACTTGTATAAATAGGTCTTACCTATTTCCACCAGACAACAAGTCTCCGTCAGGATAAAAACACAACACTCTCAGAAAAGGCAACTTTGCAAGCTCTCCAAAAAAGCTTTCATCTCTTGCAAGCTTTCGAAGCTTTCACTTTCCGATACAAGTCGAGACACTACTCTCCCATAATTATTCTGGTATCAACACCTTTCTTTGCTGCCCTCTCCAAATCAACCCTTCTCCTCCACTTTGTGACCGAAGCGAGTTTTGAACGGCCATTTCTTGGTTTAGGCCGAAATTGTACAGATTGATCTCTCGAATCTATAAAGTGCTCACGTGCAACACATTTGTTTAGGGTTTAAACCAGTTTCTCACTCACCTACAGAATTTACCGAAATCGACGGAAACGATTTTTACCCATAAACAATTGGCGACCACAGCGAGAGGTTCGATCTTTCGGTTATAATGTCAATTTTCAACCAGCGATCTCATTCTTCGACCCAGACGTCAAGATGGTAGAGGAAGGAGATCCACTCCGCTTCAGTTACTCGAAGGCTCGATTATCAGTCATGACATGACAAGGGATGACTGGGGACTTCTCACAGGCTAAAAGCAAAACGATTCGCCCAGGGATTAACGGCACAGTTATCCGACAACTTAGCAACGATTCGGAAGACTGGGGACTTCCCATGACCATGTTTCTCAAAAAGAAAAAAAAATTGGTCTTGCACCCGGAAAGTTTATTCTCATCAGAAGACCTGAAAAACCGAGTAAGTCTTATCTAGACAAAAATACGTGGTTTGCTTTTTCAAGTTCTGATAAAACCGATAGCCATGTTATGTTTCATCCCATGTCATCTACCAACACACGGTTCCATGGTTTTCCTGGGATGTTTGCGTCACTTTCAATCATAACTAAAATAATCAACTCCTAAACAATTCATTCCAAAAAGAATAACCCAAACTGTCAAGGTAACATTTATCTATCAACCCAAGAAATCCAAGAAGACAAAAACCATAAACCAGGCGTTTTGTTTGCCTTTCAAAAAAAAGTCACCTACCCGTACGTGCCTACTTTGCACAATAATAATTACCTGTCACTATTAGCAGACGTTACTACAGTGACATTCAAAGAATTATTTATGATGAAGTATTTCCATAAGTTTATGAAAGGCATACATATGGCTATGGTTTACACCAGCACAAGAAAACAATAAAACAAATTGAAAGAGAAACGCTTGAGTACATAGCTGGAATATTCTCGCCCACTTTATCACTACCGCGCTACCACTAACACCATGATGTGATAACAAAGATACGAGGTAAAAAGGGGAGCCAACCCATTTCATGAGCATAACACTTTTTGGAATTTGAATAAGGAAAGGATTTCCTGTTTGAGCTACGTATGGGAAGAGGCAACTGGGCCCACAAGAACAAGTCCAAGACAACGGTCCACACCATGCCGAAATCCAAGCCAGCGTCCATGCCTAACCAGCGTCCACACTAAGCCAGCGCCCATTCTAAGATAATCCAACGCCTACCAGACACGCATGCTAGAAGCGCTTGCCAGACGCGCTTGCCAGACGTTCTTACCAGACGTTCTTACCAGACACGCTTACCAGACGCACATGCCGCACGCGCATGCTAGCCGCATCACCACACTCTGTGCTAACAGTTTGCATCCTTCCAGCGCTAACATCTTACGCCCTTCCAGCACCATCCTCGCCCTTCGAAATAGCGCCATGGCTCCAGCACTTCGTAATCAAAACCGTGTCATCTCTCCACGATACACTTATGATCACTAGAACCAGAGCCGCTTCCGCCACCCCAATGGTCCTTCAAGCATGGCAGCTCCAACCGTCACCAGAGACGCTACTCCACCATCAGGGCAAGATACTGAAAGATCCGGAAGAAGCCGATCGTGACCTCCTTTTAGCACTGTTGATTTGATAAAAAGACAAAAGATACTTCAGCAGGACGTGCGTTTATAGATGAATAGGCTCGCGTTGCTCTTGAACGCCCAGTAAAAGGGGATAAGCAATCCAATTTCGTCACACGTAAAGATCAGGAAAGACCTCTCCAAAATCGAAAGAAAAGGAAATCAACAACTCTCCTGAGTTCACGGAGACCCTTCTCCCATCAGGACCCGCACGATGGGAACTTCGCCCACAAAGTCATACAGTCTATGATGAAACAGTTATGTGAGATTCTATGTTTCTCCAAGGCGTAGCATCAAGACATATTTGCACCCCTCAACTGCACTGCATCAGGAAAGCATGCGTTTCCATCCAGGGAAGCCGTTCCCAAACCCCAACCTCTCCTAGAAAGCACGATCGATAGATGGAACTGGGGACTCCTAACCTCTGTTCTCTTGAGGGATGTCGAGTTTGATGAACGTGACGCGGCCTCCGACTTCAAAATGGTAACCTTCAAGGGCTCGAGAGTTTCAAGATGTCGTTTCAACGTTCTCTCCAAGAGTAGCTCTGCATCAACGTTCTCTCCAGAAGTAGCTACGCATCAACGTTCTCCAGCAGCGGCTTCACTTCAACGTTCGCTTCAACGCCACTCCTTCCTGCAAAGGGTCGTGCTGCCACACTCCCCATATCAAGGAACGTAGTCCTGACCAGCCAATCTTCGTAGTCATGGAAACCTTTTTAATCCATCTCACGAAACTCGTGATCATGGACAGTTTGTTTCGCCACGCATCCATCCAATCCTTTTACTTCCACGAAAGCCCATAGAATATCATCCAACCTACTTTGTTACCACGACAATGTAGTCTCTCCTGATTACATCTCCTACTAAGAACTGTTGTCCCTTATTCGTTGATACCAGCCAGAGCTTCACCGCAGCAACAATTACTACAAAGATGGAAACACGTAAACCATACTTGAGGACGGAAGATATACACGGGATACCTTCACTGTCAAAGCTCCGAAGACACAGTCCACCAAAAAGTCATACCCACAACAAGGTCCTCTACTCTTCAAGGGTGCAGCGCAAGAATATCATCACCTCTCTGTCTAGAAGACGCCTTCAACACTTTACGAGGCCGTGGAGGATCCCGAGCGTGCACTATCCAGAATATGTCATCATGTAATTTCTGAGCATCCCAGTGTCACATCCAGAAGAGTACGATAGGCTTATATCAAATCCCGTGGAGGGGGATTCAAGGAGATGTAATGAAAGTAGGTTTATGCATGGGGACTACCAGCGTGAGATGCTTTCACTCCCCTCAACCAGTTTATTACTGATTTCAACATCATCACTATCGGGGTTTTACGAGCTGCGGGAATTTCTCAACATGAAGCCGTACATGTGCACTAAAAACTCCAAAACCACGCCAGAAGGTTATATTCACGTATTCATCCATGCCATCATATCAAACCGAAGTATGACCGAGGACTTCTCACCGCATCCCATTCCATACGATAGTCCAAGATTCAGAAGATGGTTTGAATGATTAACTTGGAACAAAGTCCCGGAAGACTTGACAAAGAAATAAGCATCGGCAATGGAACGTCTCCCTATTTCATCCCGGGGCGCCAGAAGTTTTCGACCATGCAAGCATTCACAACAACTTGAACATGTCCATGCCGAAGTCTGTGAAATAACATCAGTAGTAACCCTCTACCGTCGTTTACAACGACGTGGATACTATTGCCGGAGATGGAAGCCCAATCTCGATTACTCCAGAAGGCGTGTCCCAATTGCCAGGCACCCTCATGTCATACAGAGGTCCTCAACATCAGTCACACCGGGGACTGGCGGGAGCCGTACATCAGCTTCCTTCACGACGGTATTCTCCCTACTGACAAAGAGGATGCGTCCAAGCTAAAACGAAAGTCCAAAAGATTCGTGTTCCATGATGGGGTTTTATATCGCAAGAGTTTCGGAAGAAGTCTACTGCGGTGTTTGGGCGATATAGAAATCCCAGTTATGTTAAGAGAAGTGCACGAAGACGAACACCAAGGGAAACAGAAACTGTTCCTGCAGATACACGAGAAGTACTATTGGCCGACCATGGAAGACGACGCGGCTACTTTCGTTCAGAAATGCCGAGAATGCCAGATTCACGGAAACCTCATCCACGCGCCTCCAACACCCCTGCACTTGATAAGTAGCCCGTGTCCCCTTTTATAGCTGGGGACTCGACATCATTGGGAAGATCAACCCGCCATCCTCAAAATAACATGAATACATAATAACCGTGACCGAGTACTTTACCAAGTGGGTTGAAGCTGTCCCGCTGAAAGGAACCACTGGAGCCACGATCACGGCGTTCTTCAAGGAACACATCATCCGCCGTTTTGGCGTACCTAAACACGTCATCACCGACAACGGCACGCCTTTTGCTAACAAGCAAGTACAAGAACTACTTGAGAGCCGAACAGTACACGACAATCCCAGGACCTGGCACGAGCAATTGCCAATGTCTCACTGGGCGTACAGAGCATCTCCTAGAAGCTCCACCGACATGTCTCCCTACTCCCTCGTCTACGGTACAGACGCGATCCTCCCAGCGGAAATCAAGATCCCGTCTGCCAAAATCGCCGCAGCAAGTGGACCTCAGTGGAATGAAGCCGAAACACTCAATGCCAGAACGGCGGAACTAGATACTATAGACTCCAGAAGATACCGGTCGGAGGAACATGCACAAGCATACAAAAATAGGATTTCCAGGGCGTACAACAGCCATGTAAATCCAGGTTTTTTTAAGGAAGGAGATCTGGTGCTAAAAATCGCCAATCACACCAAAGAAGAATACCAACTCATCGACTTTCAAAATATCGAGACGATGCCGCAACCAGCTGATATTAAAACTCCAAGGATTCACAGGTGGACACCATGTTCTCCCACCTTTGAATGGCTGACTCTGCAGCAGCACGTGTAACACTCCGTGTTTTTAGCATGGCGCATGCTAAAAGATGCGCCATTTGCTTGTGATGAAGCTTCATCCAAACCTTCCTTTGCATGGTGAGATGCATTTGGCCCTGAGCCATATATGGTGCCAAGTAAGGCAGATCGCATATGCATGGTTGGAAGCTACATTGGCCAAGAGCCAATATTGCATCAAATGATGCATTAGGTCAGTTGGGTAGATGACCTTGGAAGTGGACGGCCAACATAGCCGGACATCGGGTTGGCAGAGGACGGCCAACATGGCCGGACATCGGGTTGGCAGTGGACGGCCAACATGGCCGGACATTGGGTTGGAAGTGGACGGCCAACATGGCCGGACATCGGGAAAATACATGGCAACGGCCATGAATAGTAAACGGGGAGTTGATGAAATATTTTTGGTCCCCCAAATTGAGTTCTAAAAATGTCAAATTAACATATATAGGGAGGGGTAGTTGGTTGATGGTGCATATGCGGACTATGCACCAAGTAAGCTTCATAGCTTAGTAGGAAGAGTATAAATGAAGCCTAAGGGTCATTTATAGTTGCGTAGCCTCGCGAAGAGGGAATTTGATGCTTAGGCATCGTTATGCCATATTGCGGACCAAACATGCATCACTTGGATGCATTTCGACGGAACGGCCTATACGGACTAGGCCACTTCCATTATTGCTTGGACACACCCATGCAAATGAGTTGGCTTAAGTTTCTGTCCCTTTGGGATGAACCACGGTCTGTGCTTGATCCCTTTAGAGTAGGGAAGGGTACGTAGGCAGCCGCAATGAGTTGGAGCATTGCCGGTCCAGCACTTTGTCGCTCATATCATCTAATCGGAGATGATTGCGACATTCTGGCCCCTCATATCATCTAAGCTCGGTAGCTCGATGCCAGAGATGATTGTGGCCATACTTGATGAGGCTTAGTTGCATGCCAGCAAGTGGATGCTCATACTTCCTATCAAGCTACAAAGAGCAAGCTATAGCCTATCTGGAGGCGAAAAACCCGAATGTCGTAATTTAGCTCAAGAGGAGTCCATTTTGATGGGAAACGGCCCAAAGATAAAGACATGTAGATCCACATGGTCACCAAAATTTAGCCAAATTCCATCGTTTAGAGCCTCAAAAGGTCAGTTTCGCCAGATAAGCAAGTTTTTGCTTTCCTTAATAAACCCTTTGCGGAACAAGGGTAAGTTGGAATGGTGTGGAAGTTAAATTAGATGCATCATGCTCCACGAGCATGCTTGAAAGGGCAATTGAACGTGCATTTGCCAAGATTTAAAGTCCCGGATCGTAGCTTCATCATGGCGCACCGGGGAGATTACTGCCTGCGGGGCAACGCGCCAAAGGAGTAATTTTCCGGTCCGTCACAGCACGGATGGACATATTCTCCATCTCAGCAATCATTGGCAAAAGACAGTTCACTACGGAAACCAAGGCGGACGAATAGCCCTTCACTACGCTCCTAGTAGCGATATGGCCGTATGTCTTCCATATCCTCGTATAAAGGACCACGAATTCTTTCTGTACCAGGAAACCGCCAATATTCCGGTAATTGGAGGAGAGACACCTCATACGAGTCCCAAATGACAAACCTGCATAGGGGTATTCATGACAAGAGAGCCCTAAATCAGCGTTCTCCAAGTCTGCAGCAGTCAACAAGGTTGGATTTGAAGGGAGGGGAACGACTAGGTCATCCTCGTCGATAACAGTAACGCCTGCTCCAACGGGATATCTCTGCACAAAAGGGAAATTTTCCATTCATCAAACAAGCGGTAAAGCATACGTTAGTCCACCAAAGAGGAAGAAAACATACCGGTATGATTTTCTTAACCCGAATAACCCTTATTGGGATGCTCCTGCAAGAGTCAGACCTCGCGCCTTCACCTGGAGAATCTGGCTCGTTAAAAGATGATTCGTCTCTGTGCGACATGACAAAGAGAGAAACTCAACAAGAAGAACCCTTTCTCAAACGAGGGAGATGATGCAATTGCGCTGGGTGTGAATACAGAACCTAAAATAAAAAAAAAAAAAAAATAAAAAAAAATGAAAGACATAACGCTTCCAGATTTTAGCACGGGTGATGCCCCGATAGAAGCCGCGTGTGAAGGAAGGCAAAATAAGGAAACTTTGCTATCTGTCGAAACGCCTGCTCCCTCCTTGTTTACATCGGCCCCACCAATTGCGCCAACTTCCCAATGACCGCCCAAGTCACGCCAGCTAGCACGCTCAGCTTCCCCACCTTGCGTCGGTCCCGCCAGCTAGCACGATCAGCTTCCCCACCTTGCGCCGGTCCCACCAGCTAGCACGATCAGCTTCCCACCTTGTGCCAGTCCCGCCAGATAGCACGCTCAGTTTCCCAACTCGCGTCAACTTCTCAATGCCGCCCAGCTTCCTGTCTCTCAATGATGCTGACTTCCCAATTGTGCCAGCCTCCCGATTTGTGCAAAACTGCCAGAGGCAAGGATTCCAAATCCTATCTATAAAAAGGTCAGACAAGCCTCCTCAATTCTCTTTACGATTTACTGCTGATAGTCTGTCACCATCTTATGCTTACCTCGCAACAAAGCCCCTGTTCCGAGCTAAGCAGGGGACTTAATGTTGATGGTGGTTTTTAGACAAAGGGTAAAATCGTAAAACCCCGAATAACCTAATGTCGCCGGTGACACATTTATTAGAACATTCAATGCATGTAGTCAGTAATTAATAGGGGGTATTTTTCCAAATTAGGGTTACAACGAACAAAACCCAAATTCCCCTCCGTGCCAATGGCAAATCATGCCAGCCACACCTAGCCCAAGCTAGCCGCGCCATGCCAAAAGCACTCTTCCTTGGCCCTAGCTATGCTAGTCACACCAAATGCGCCAAAGCATTCCAACCATGCTATCCCCACCTCTGTGCCAATGGCAAATCATGCCACCCACACCAAACGCCCCGAAGCATGCCAACCATGCTAGCCGCACCTTCGTGACAATGGCAAATCATGTCAGCTACACTTAGCCCAAGCTAGCCGCGCCATGCCAAACGCACTCTGCCTTGGCCCTACCTACGCTAGTCACACCACGCCAAGACAAACACCCTTACCTTGGCCCTAGCCGCACCTCTGTGCCAATGGAAAATCATGCCATCCACACCAAATGCGCCAAAGCATGCCAACCATGCTAGTCGCACCTCCGTGACAATGGCAAACCATGCCAGCCACACCTAGCCCAAGCTATCCGCTCCATGCCAAACGCACTCTGCCTTGGCCCTAGCTATGCTAGTCACACCAAACGCACCGAAGCATGCCAACCATGCTAGTCGCACCTCCGTGCCAATGTCAAATCATGCCAGCCACACTTAGCCCGAGCTAGCCGCGCCATGCCAAACGCACTCTGCCTTGGCCCTAGCTACCCTAGCCACGCCATGCCAAATGGCGCCCGTGCCTAGGCTTGCAAGCCGTGCAACTTAGGCCAAATTGTCCACGCATGCCATTGGCACATGCCAACAAGCTCGCTGGTAGCTTTTCCTACCAGGACGTGACCCAAATTGGCCACGCATGCCATTGGCACATGCCAACACGCTCGCCGATAGCTTTTTCTACCAGGTCGTGACCCAAATTGGCCACGCATACCATTGGCACATTCCAACACGCTCGCTGGTAGCTTTTCTTACCAGGCCATGGCCCTAATGGCCGAGCATGCCATTGGCACATGCCAACACGCTCGCTAGTAGCTTTTCCTACTAGGTCGTGACCCAAATTGGCCACGCATTCCATTGGCACATGCCAACACGCTCGCTGGTAGCTTTTCTTACCAGGCAATGGCCCTAATGGACGAGCATGCCATTGGCACCTGCCAACACGCATCGCTGGTAGCTTTTCCTACCAGGCCGTGACCCAAATTGGCCACGCATGCCATTGGCACATGCCATTGGCACATGCCAACACGCATAGCTGATAGCTTTTCTTACCAGGCCATGGCCCTAATGGCCGAGCATGCCATTGGAACATGCTAACACACATCGCTGGTAGATTTTCTTACCAGGCCGTGACCCAAATTGGCCACGCATGCCATTGGCACATGCCAACACGCATAGCTGATAGCTTTTCTTACCAGGCCATGGCCCTAATGGCCGAGCATGCCATTGGCACATGCCATCACACATCGCTGGTAGCTTTTCCTACCAGGCCGTGTCCCTAATGGCCGAGCATACCATTGGCAAACGCCAATACTCTTGCTGGTAGCTTTCGTGGACCTAATGCCCGTGCGTGCCATTGACAAATTCCAAAATCCACGCTGGTAGCCTAAGTTGCAAACCGTACAACCTACCACCAAGGCATTCCGCACATGCCATTGGCATATGCCACACACGCCACTAGCAGCTCTGGCATTGACACTTGCACTCAAGGTGTAACTCGCAACAAAGGCATTCCGCACATGCCATTGGCACATGCCACACGCGCCACTAGCAGCTCTACTTGCACTCAAGGTGCAACCAACACTCGAGACATCAACATAAACTGGGGGATGCTTTTTAGGGTTTTGGTTTGGCGGTCACAACATGCAGCGTACACTACGCTCACATTAAGAAAGCGTGAATAGGAATAAAGTGGTCAAATAAATGAGGAAATAATGGTGAAAACGTTTTCACCAATAAACACCATGCGGTTACCACCTCCTCCCATTATTTCACCTTTTACTCTCTTCCTTCATGAGACCAGGGTACGTTTCAATCTCGACTTGTATAAATAGGTCTTACCTATTTCCACCAGACAACAAGTCTCGGTCAGGAGAAAAACACAACACTCTCAGAAAAGGCAACTTTGCAAGCTCTCCAAAAAATCTTTCATCTCTTGCAAGCTTTCGAAGCTTTCACTTTCCGATACAAGTCGAGACACTACTCTCCCAGAATTATTCTAGTCTCAACGCCTTTCTTTGCTTCCCTCCCCAAATCAACCCTTCTCCTCCACTTTGTGACCGAAGCGAGTTTGGAACGACCATTTCTTGGTTTAGGCCGGACTTGTACAGATTGATCTCTCGAATCTATAAAGTGCTCACGTGCAGCACATTTGTTTAGGGTTTAAACCAGTTTCTCACTCACCTACCGAATTTACCGAAATCGATGGAAAAGATTTTTACCCATAAACACGGGTGTATGACCAATTTTTTTTTATTTTTTTTTCGAGAAACATGGTCATGGGAAGTACCCAGTCTTCTGAGTCATTCCTGAGTTGTCTGATAACTACGCCATTAATCCCTGGGCGGATTGTTTTGCTTCCATCCTCTGAGAAGTCCCCAGTCATCCCTTGTCGTGTCATGACTGATAATCCAGCCGTCGAGTAACTGAGTCAGAGTGAATCACCTTCCTCTACCATCTTGACGTCTGGGTCGAAGAATGAGATCGCTGGTTGAAAATTGACATTGTAACCGAAAGATCGAACTTCCTGCTGTGGTCGCCAATTGTTTGTAGGTGAAAATGGTTTCTGCTGATTTCGGTAATTGCGGGTGTGCAGGTGAGAAGCAATTTAAACCCTAAACAATGTACTGCAAGGGAGTACTTTAGATTCTAGAGATCAATCTGTACAAGTCCGGCATAAACCAAGATAAGGGCGTTCCAAACTTGCTTCGGTCACAAAGTGTAGGAGAATGGGTTGGTTTTGGGTAGGGAAGCAAGGAAAGTGGTGAGACCAGAATAGTTGATTCTGGAAGAGTAGTTGGGTTACTACGACTTGTTATCAGAAAAGTGAGAGAGCTAACAAGGTGAGATAGCAAGTAAGTATTTCTGAGTGTTGTATCTCCCGTATGAACTTGTTGTTCAATGGAAATAGGTAAGACCTATTTATACAAGTCGGAGTAAAAATGTACCCTGGTCTCATTAAGGAGTGGGGAAGTAAATGGGAGGAGGTGGTAACCGTATGCATGGAATTGATCTTCCATAAAGTGGTTAACGCATGAAACTGGTTTTCATGAAACTGCTAGCGTTATGAAATTGATGTCCCATAAAGTTGTTAAAGCATGTGCTTTATGTCCCATGAACGTTTCACACATAACTTCTCGTATTTACTAACCGCCTCACCCTTATGACACTTCCTTATGATGGGCGTAGTGTACGCCGCACGCTGTAAACCGCCAAACCAATACCCAAAGAGGATCCCCCAGTTTGTGTTGATGTCTCGAATGTTTTGGAAAACATGTAGCACATTGTTCCGGATTGGCAAGTCAAGCTCGGGAAACTTGCCAGCCTGGTGACCTTAGACGGTCGAGATTTTTCATCTGGAGAGGAGGGGCAACCGTTGATCGTTGCACGCCTTCGTTTTGGTAGCCGCGTAGTGAGGGCCAACGTGGTGGCGCGGCTAGGTTGTCATGCCGTTGGAATGGCAAGGTTTGGCATGGCCAAACTTAGGTTTTTGGTCCAAAGTTTACCATGTGTCGTCTGGTAACCTTGGATTGCTAAGATTTGCTCCTGGGATTGAAGGGAAACCGTTGATTGTTGCACTCTTTCGTTTTAGTTGCCGCGTAGTGAGGGCCAACGTGGTGGCGCGGCTAGGTTGGCATGCCGTTGGCATGACAAGGTTTGGCGTGGCCAAACTTAGGTTTTTGTGCCAAAGGTTACCATGTGTTGTCTGGTAACCTTGGATGGCTAGGATTTGCTCATGGGTTTGAAGGGAAACCGTTGATTGTTGCACGCCTTCGTTTTGGTGGCCGCGTAGGGAAAACCAACAGGGTGGCGCGTCTAGGGTGTGCTTAGGCTTGGCATGTAGGGCCAAGGGTTCTCCTTGGGCATGGCTATCTTTGGCTAGGTGCAATTTTGGCTTGGCATGTGGGGCCAAGGGTTTGCCATAGGCGTATAACGTGGCTAGGGCCAAGGCAACGGCGTTTGGCTTGGCAAGATGTGACTAACATGGCTAGGGCCATGGCAAAGTGCGTTTGGCATGGTGCGGCTAGCTTGGCTAGGTTTGGTTTGGCTCGGTATATATGTAGGGACAAGGGTTTGCCATGGGCGTATGGCGTGCCTAGAGCCAAGGCAAGGGCGTTTGGCTTGACTTGATGTGACTAGCATGGCTAGGGCCAAGGAAAAGTGCGTTTGGCATGGCGCGGCTAGCTTGGCTAGGTTTGGTTTGGTTTGGCATGTGGGGCCAAGGGTTCGCCTTGGGCGTGGCTAGCTTTGGCTAGGTGCGGTTTTGGCTTGGAATGTGGGGCCAAGGGTTTGCCATGGGCGTATGGCGTGGCAAGGGTCAAGGCAAGGGCGTTTGGCTTGGCATGATATGACTTGCATGTCTAGGGCAAAGGCAAAGTGCGTTTGGCATGGTTCGGCTAGCTTGGCTTGGCTAGGTTTAGTTTGGCTTGGCTTGTGGGGCCAAAGGTTCGCCTTGGGCGTGGCTAGCTTTGGCTAGGTGCGGTTTTGGCTTGGCATGTGGGGCTAAGGGTTTGCCATGGGCGTATGGCGTGGCAAGGGCCAAAGCAAGGGCGTTTGGCTTGGCATGATGTGACTAGCATGTCTAGGGCCAAGTAAAAGTGCGTTTGGCATGGTTCGGCTAGCTTGGCTTGGCTAGGTTTAGTTTGGCTTGGCATGTGGGGCCAAAGGTTCGCCTTGGGCGTGGCTAGCTTTGGCTAGGTGCGGTTTAGGCTTGGCATTTAGGGCCAAGGGTTCGCCTTGGGCATGGCTAGCTTTGGCTAAGTGCGATTTTGGCTTTGCATGTGGGGCCAAGGGTTTACCATGGGCGTATGGCGTGGCTAGGGCCAAGGAAAGGGTGTTTGGCTTGACATGATGTGACTAGCATGGCTAGGTCCAAGGCAAAGTGCGTTTGGCATGGCGCGGCTAGCTTGGCTACGTTTGGTTTGGATTGACATATGGGGTCAAGGGTTCGCCTTGGGCGTGGCTAGCTTTGGCTAGGTGTAGTTTTGGCTTGGCATGTGGGGCCAAGGATTTGCCATAGGCGCATGGCGTGACTAGCTTGGTCTAAGTGCGGTTTTTGGCTTGGCATGTGGGGCCAAGGGTTCTCCTTGGGCGTGGCTAGCTTTGGCTAGGTGCGGTTTTGGCTTGGCATGTGGGGCCAAGGGTTTGCCATACGCGCATGGCGTGACTAGCTTTGGCTAGGTGCGGTTTTGTCTTGGCATGTGGCGCCAAAGGTTTTCCATAGGCGCATGGCGTGGCTAGTTTGGGCTAGGTGCGGTTTTGGCTTGGCATGCGGGGCCAAGGGTTTTCCATAGGCACATGGCGTGACTAGCTTGGGCTAGGTGCGGTTTTTGGCTTGGCATGTGGGGACAAGGGTTTGCCATAGGCGCATGGCGTGACTAGCTTAGGCTATTTGCGTGACCAAGCTAGGGTTTTGGGGCAAAGGTCGTTTGGTAACCTTAGACGGCCAGGATTTGCTCTTGGGATTAAAGGGCAACCATTGATTGTTGCACGCCTTCGTTTTGATAGCCGCGTAGTGAAGGCCAGTATGGTGGGGCCATGGCGAGGTACGTTTGGCATGGCGCAGTAGGTGTGGATGGCATGATTTTCCATTGGCATGGAGGTGCGGCTAGCATGGCTGGCATGCTTTGGCGCGATCGGTGTGGCTGGCATGAGTTGCCATTGGCACAGAGGTGCGGCTAGCATGGTTGGCATGATTTTGGCGCGGTCGGTATGGATGGCATGATTTTCCATTGGCACAGAGGTGCGGCTAGCATGGTTGGCATGCTTTGGCACGGTCGGTGTGGCTGGCATGATTTGCCATTGGCACAGAGGTACGGCTAGCATGGTTGGCATGTTTTGGCGTGGTCAGTGTGGCTGGCATGATTTTCCATTGGCACACGTGGGAATTAGGGTTTGGCTTGTCGTAACCCTAATTTTAAAAATATACCCCGGTAATTATTTAGGGACACATTAACGGTTTCAGTAAATGTGCCTAGTAAATGCTTGTTACTTTAAATGTTGTGACATCATTGTCTGCTAGGGTTTAGTGTTTTACGATTTTAACCCTAAGCTAAAAACCACCATCAACATTTGTTAAGACGCTTTCTTTCCCGTTTTTTGTTGTAGTATTTTGTCAGCTTCGGAACCTAAAAATTTCGCAAGAAAGGAAAAGAATGGAGTAGGAATAAATGGAGAGTTACACACTGAGCGAAGTTTGAAAATATACCTCTGTTTCCTTTTCGGGCCAATTAAATACCCAGGGTTGGTACGTAGCGAGATTTTCGGGTAACACATTGGAACTAGAGATGTAAGGTCCTTTCAGAGTCAATTAAAGACGCATCATTTGTCGTCTTTTGAGTGACGTAGAGTTTTATTAGAACCCGAATGCCAGTCAATATCTTGCATTAACACCTTTTCGCTGGCAATATTCTCTTTCTTCTTCAAACGAACTCCCCAGCGAGTGCTTTCTTTCTTGATAGTGATTACTTCATAATTATCGAAGAAACTCTCCATAATATATTTCTCAGGGATGATTTCTAAATCAGCGAATTTCGGATCTCTGAGTTTCGACGGATAAAGAGATCCCAAGCCCGCACCGCGATGGGAAAACTCAAGTATAAGTCGAATGCAATCTCCACACATTTGATAGATGGCTCACAAAAAGTTCGCATGGGAAAGGATTTCGTAAAATAAAGGAAAATCAGGGTTATAAAGAAGGATAGGGAGACCAGCAAGAAGTTGACCGAGTGAGATTATGATTTCTTCATTGCTGCATTGATAATCAGAAAATAACCTAGCGGAAATAATGGATTTAGGACCATGATCAGGAATGGTGGATAATGTAAAACCTTTTTCTTTAAAGTCTTTTTGAATTTCTTCAAATTCATTGTCATATTTATGACCACTTGGAGGCATTTTTGAGTATGGGAATGGAGAAGAACAAAGGATCTAAAAGGAGAAGAAATTAAAAAATCTTTGCAGTAGCAGAAGCGGAACTTGCGGAAGAACAATGAAGAAAAGTTGCAGAGGAAATAAAAGGAAAAGTAAAAAGAAAGCAAAAGAAGACAAAGAAGGATATATATAGAGGGAAAGAAATCTCGAGAAGAAAAACTCATTAATGCGAAGAGATGATATGAACGGTTAAGAAATGACGGTTACTAAAGACGTGTTAAGAAATAAATGGTAAAATAAACACAGGTAATTTGTTTCGCAGGAATCAAGGTAGGTTGTCGGTGGAAAAGGATAGGGAAAAATAAGCGGCTGCGGAATTTAGAGATAGAAATTCTCATATCATTCTCTTCTTCTCAGAGAAGACATGAGAAGAGGCAAGATGTAGGAGCAGAATCTCGCAACAGTTATGTCACAGCGAAGTTTTAACTAAAAGGTAGTTGTGAAGGCCATCGCAGAGTGTTAGAAAAGTAATGTAGCGAAAGACGTCAGCTTAAGCATGAGGAAAGTGTGAAGATTCTGCGAAGTTCGAGATTAACTTGCGAAGAAAACCTTTGTAAGCTTGCGAGAATGACGCAGATCAAATCTGAAAATAAAGGTTAGCTTAGCTATCATCCACTATGTAATATCCTATATAAAGGACCAAGCAGAGTCGAGATGAGATAGATCTTTTTGGAGAGATAGAGGAGAGCAAATAAGAGAGAGAAAGTCTAGAGCTAGTTTGATTTCCTTGTATTCTTATTACTCTTATAAGATTCTTCAGAAAAATAAATAAAAATTTGTTAATTGATCATGGAATTTGATTAGAGCATTGTATAATCTTGGAGGGGTGTGGTTGTAGGACATCCTGCAACCACAGAATGAAAACGATTTTGGATTTTGGTTAGTCTAGGTCTTATGTTTTAATTCTAGGTATATAAGTTGATAATAAAATAATTAAGGGTAACTTAGTAATCTACCTACTCCTAGGACACCCTTTATAGGAAGTAGAGCTGTCAATTTCTAACCCGGCTTGCGGGTTGGACCTAGCTTGGCTTGTTTCAACCCGGCTCGGCTTGGCCCGTTGTCTAAACAAGCCGGGTTAGGGTTGTCATATCCAGCCCTAGTAGAAATCAAGCCAGCTAGGGCTGACCCGCGGGTTACCCGTTAACCCGTCAAAATAATATAATACAGTTAATTTGATAATTTCTAACCTATTATCGGAGGTTAATGGTCATATTATACCTACTACTGGGTAATCGGTTACTATCTTATCCATCTATATTTCACGGAAGATAGAGAAAATAGAAGAAAGAGTAAAAGAGAAGATATTTTCTCTTCAAGTTTTAGATCTGGAAGATGTGGTACTGTACTCGTGTAAAATGGTAAAGTTAAAACTGAATAGGGGTTAGGGATTTACCTTTCTGGTTGTTTTTTCACTTCTAAGTTCTAGATTAGATTTTTATCTTAAAACTTTAAATCTTTAATGATTTTTTTTTTAATTTTCTATCTATTTGATTTTCAGGGGTTAGGGCTTTAACTTTACACTACCGTTGAAGAAGAATCGGAAAGGATTGGCCGCTTCCATTGATTTTACCTCTCATTTCCATAATCTAGGTGGGTACTTCTACTGAAAATAACTTGAAGCTTTAATTCGATTGATTGATCAAATAAATGAATTAATGTGCTTTATACAAATGTATAATAATATAAGAAATGTGGTTTGTTGAATCATTAGTGTTAGTCCTCTCGTAATCTAATATGCATTTGTTGATGATCCAATGCACTTGTAAATGTACGCATATAGGGAGTCCGTGACTGTGTAGTCTATATAATACATAGCTTGTCTTTTAAGTACTTGTTACATTAGGTGTTTGTGGAAATGATTCTTAGAACCCCAATCCCCTTTTCACGAATTTTTGGAATTTATTGTTAACTTATGTCTCTTAATGTCAATCTATAATAAATTAATAATGCATAGTTTTCTTGTGTTATGCCTGTGAATACTTATTTACTGATTCTCAAAATGGAAATGAATCCCATATGCAGCATGTCAGAAAGCACTTGGTTTATTTTGGCTTACATGAAAAATGTAAATAAAGCATACTTTTGTTAGCTTTGCCAGTTTGGATGTACACTTGTTGGGGTTTTAATTATTGACAGCTCTTGTCACCTTGTCCCTTGTGATGTAGCTCAAGGCTTACTAATTTTGATTCTCGAATTCTTTATGTAGATTCATAAAATATCTGTTGAAGAAGACCATGACGATGTCATGAGTGAAGAGGATATCACAGTAGTAGAGTCAATGACATGTGAAGAGCAGGCTACAAGGAAAAGGAAACTTACATCAAAAGTTTGGAAGGATTTTGTTTGGGCACGAGACAAAGATGGTAAAGAAACGGCTACGTGCAAGCATTGTGGGCAGCCATATGTTTATCACAGTGAGAAAGGAGGAACATCAACTATGGCAAGACATTTGACCAAGTGCCCTAGACTGAAAATGCAAGATGTGGGGAAACTTTTGTTATCTACAAATAATGGAGAGCTGGCTACTCGTGCACGCCAAATAGATCAATCAAAGTTTCGGGATTTAGTTGCAAGACTAATTATTGGTAAAAATCTCCCCTTTAATTTTGTAGAATAGCCTGAATTTAGGGAGTTATGTAGTTATCTAAATGTTGATGTTGAAACCATATCGAGGAATACTACAAGGTCGATATTCTTAAAATGCATAACTTCCAAAAAGAAATTATTCGCAAGAGATTGCAATGTGCTCCGTGTAAAATATGTCGAACATCGACATGTGGACCTCCGTCAACACCACCGGATACATAAGTTTCACATCACACTTTGTTGATCAAGATTGGGTATTGCGAAGTTTCTTTTAAATTTTTCTCCACCGCCACCACCCCATACCGGTCAAGCACTTTCGGATAAGTTATTTCTTATGTTAAATGATTGGGGAATTGAAGGAAAGGTAATGAGTATCACTTTGGATAATGCAGCATCAAATACTTCATGTGTTAAAATAATGAAGAGTCGATTCATTGCAAGGAAGGTTATGTCAGATATTGGGAAAAAAAACTTTCATATCCGTTGTTGTGCTCATATAATAAATCTTATTGTAAGAGATGGATGACAGAGATTGATCCAAGCAGTAATCAAGATAAGGTCAGCCGTGAAGTACCTTAAAGGTTCACAAAGAAGAAAACAAAATTTCTTGGGTACCATCGCGATTTAGGAATGTCAAGTAAGGATGGGTGTTCGGCAAGACGTTAAGACGAGATGGAATTCTACTTATCTTATGTTGCAAAGTTGTATTTCGTATGAAAAAGTCTTCACTCATTTGAGGTTAGTCGACCCTGACTATGCAGAGGCTCCCAATGGGGAAGAATGGGAGCAAATCAAAGAGGTCACGAAGTTTCTCAAGGTCTTTTATGACCTTACGACTCTATTCTCTGGAAACAAGTATCCTACTTCGAATTTGTACTTTGATGGGGTTTGTGAGATTAAAGTCTTATTGGAGCAAGAGAAAAATAATCAAATTGAGTTCATCAGAAACATGGCGAAGAAAATGCAAGAAAAATTTTCCAAGTATTGGAAAAAATTGAGTCCAATATTGGCAATGGCGTAGTTTTAGACCTCGATTGAAGTTTGAATATGTAGAGTTTACTTTAGGAAAGGTGTATCCTGTTGAGCGTGAAATGAAGAAGGAAGTTGATACTATCAGAAAAAGGATGGCAGCACTCTATAAAGAGTATCATACGGCGTCAACTTTAAGAGGTTCTACAACCAATGTAACTCGAAATTCAGGTATTGTAAATGGTGGGAATTCGGACGCAATGGAAGTGCTTTTATGCGGTGTGATGTTTCCTTATGTTTTAACATTTCTATAATTGTTCATTTTTACTATTATACTATGTCTAGCCAAGTTACGTTTGACATATATTAGTCATTATTGTGGAGTACTTTTTATGGTTTAGTATGTTCTCAAGACCCGATAGTGGATGACTTTGTAAAGTGGTAGTTAATTGTTGAAGCTTTTTGATGCAGGCATTTGTCGGCAAAAAGAAATGGTGGTCAACAATCGACAAGTCGAATCGGAACAATATCTAAGTGATTCATCAGGCGCAATGTCATCCGATTTTGACATCTTGATGTATTGCGAAGCCAAGAAATACGATACCCTAATCTCACAAGAATGGCGGTCGATATTTTAGCAATTCCCATTTCAACCGTTGCATCGGAATCGCCTTTAGCCTTGGAGGAAGGGTACTTGATGAGATATCGCAGCTCCTTATCTCCCGAAAGTGCCGAGGCATTGATAACAACTCGTGATTGGATATATGGAATCTGTAAGTGGCCAAGTCTTGACTAATTTTTGAAGTAATTGCAAGTTTATTTTACAATACACATGAGAATAATATTTAGTTATTTATATGTAGGAGCTGCATCAACGATGTTGAGGAAGTGAAAGATAATGATATTAGTGAGGATGTCTTGGCATTTGAGCCAAGCAAACAACAATGAGGCGGTAAGTTCTTATGCGTCTAATTAGTATCCGTACTTCAAACGATATAAAGCGGGTAATTATGCAAATTCTATTCATTTACAAGTAACACATCCTTTTGTTTGATATATTTTTTGCTGGAAATTACAGATTCATACTTTGGAGCGTCTTAAAGTGATACACTTCTAGACAGAGACACACAAAGAGACATGGAAAAAAGAACATTTTTGGGCACCGATTTACGAAATATTTTGGACTTGCATATGATATCGGTGTCTCCTATTTTTGTATGTATGAATGGAGACACAGACACTAACAATATATGGTGTATATGTGACTGCATATGAGGGTTTAGGTTATGATTCAAGAATTCAAAGTCAGAGACGGTAGTTTCGGTTCAGTTTGTCCACTTTTGTATATGAAAGGACAGACATAGTCACATAGTGACATAGATAATAGGATTATATTTTGACTTGGTAACTTTGAGGATTCTTATATGAATCACAAGCCTATATCCTTATTAATGAATATGATACTTTTTGTGCAGGGAATGGTTGGTATTATATGGTCTCCTCTTCACTAGTAGTGATGAAGTGTTTTAGACCTTTGTAGGTGGTAATGTGGTAGGCACTTGCTGTAAAAGTGGAAGTTTGTATTTCTCTGGTTTTATAAATGTATGCAACTATGTAATCCACAACTATGGTTTGGTTCATTTCAATCATGTTGTAGTTGCATTTTGGAATCAGAATACGTTTTTCGTAGCACTTTTAAAAGTTTAGACTTGCGGCTGTTTACTTTCTAATTAGTGCAAAAATAGTAAAATTTACCAGCCAACCCGTAACCCGTCAGAGCCAACCCGTCTAGGGCTAGGGTTGGGGTTTTCGGCTTGTAGTGAACAGTACTAGGGCTAGGGCTGACCCTAACCCGTCCATGGCTTGTCAAGCTAGGTCCGGGTTGACCCTAGCTTGCCCCGTTGACAGCTCTAATAGGAAGCATATTTTACAATTATGAGAGGAGAAATCATATTGCTGAATAATGTGAATTTGATTTGGTAATGCTATCGAAACCGTCGATTGCCATGATCTTTCTCTTTTGTTACGAAGTTGTTTTCGCTTCTTCCTTTCATTCTCTCTACACAGATTGGAGGGAGGGAGGCGCGGTTTGGCTTCTTCCTATCATTCTCCATCCCCTGTATATATACACTGCAAATTAGGGTTAGAGATATGTCCGATTAATTTAGAATTATTTTATGGTCGTTGATTGCATTGATCTAACAGCTCACTCGTGAATTTGACTGCCCGTTCTATTTGTTTGACTGACCGCTCACGTGAAGTGATTTCAAGGCTGAATTTCTTTTTAAGAAGGGCCCAATGATCATGGCCAAACAAAAACTAAATTGCAGACTTCAACATTGTTTTGAACTTTGAAGTGTGTATGTTGTTGCATACTAAAATCGGTTTCCTGTTTCTATAAGGTTGCATAGTAAAAATGATCAAGTATATATCACTCAAGAATTAGACCTATCTGTTGGCTTTTCATCTCTTCTCTTTGCCGAAATGGCCCTGTGATAGTTAAGTTGTTATGTTGTTCTCCATAGAAGTCAGTACCGATGGCAAGTGTGAATTATGGTTCTGGTGAATTTGTTATCTAACACCGAAAAAAAGTTGTGATTTGGAAGAGTGCCGGAAGTGATGAGATAGAAGTGTGGAAGGGACCTTTCCTGAAAGCTTATTGTAGATCAAACAGATTTAAGATGTGCTTGCACATCTCAATCTGCATTTTGTTGCCAACTTGCCATTCTCCTCACCAACAACAGCTCTTTTTGCCAATTTGTACTACTATACATAGGCTGTCTAGCTTTCAGCCTCACTCTACTCTCATAAATTTTCTACTTTGAAAACCGTAAGCCTCGCACCTTGAGTAAAGACACTTGCATATCTTTGGTTTGACAGAATCATGCAGCAAAGAGATAACATGGCAGATCTGACAACTCCAAGAATGTGTCTCAAGTCCATCTTATTTGAGCTAATAACTAGTATTACCTTCTCGAGAACCAATGTTGCCTCCGTACTTCAGAGACATCTTCTTCGGCCATCAGATCGTTCTAGAGGCCATCAGATTTAATTTAACGACATAGTTATAACAATGCATCGAAACAAAATTTGCTGGAAACATCGATTACATTCTTTAAAAAAAAAAAACGATAACAGAAGTATAACCATAGCATGTTGCAGATCTAAGTTTGGTCATTAAAATGCATATCAGGTTTGGAAATGGTAGAATTCAGTACAAATTAAAGAAAGAAAAAAACTAACATTACACCATCCATACATTACAACTTCATTTACTGAAGCACATTAACAACTTGACAACAATTTTTTTTTAAAGCACATCACCCATGCATATATATACTTAGCACATATTTTTATCTTCTCTTAAACAAATTTCCTAATTTACCAGATGCTTAATGGGTACAAGCTCAAGTGGATATTTTTTATGAATATTAATCCCTGACGATTCCTGCATGTTTAGGTCTTCCTTTTTCATTCCTTCTGGTAATTCCCAATCGAAAGCATACAAAACATTGGCAAGGACGAGCTCTATCAACACAAGTCCCATGTTCATTCCAGGGCAAACCCGTCGACCTCCCCCGAAAGGTATGTATTCAAAATTTTGACTTCCTACGAAATCAATCGAGCTATCTTTGAACCTATGTGGAAAGAATTCTTCTGGATTTTGCCAATACTTGGGATTTCTCCCCATCGCCCATGCATTTATTAGGACCCTTGTTTTTGGGTATACATCATATCCATCAATCTTATTATGTTTCATGCATTCTCTTGGAATTAGCAATGGAGCTGGTGTGTGCAACCGTAGAGTCTCTTTAATTACCATTTTCAAGTAGGGGAGATTATCAAGGTCTGATTCTTCTACCTTTCCTTTTGATCCCACATGGTTTCTAATCTCTTCTTGAACTTTCTTCATTGCTTCCGGATTTTTAGCCAGTTCTGTCATTGCCCAATTCATCGTTGAAGCTGGTGCGTCTACTCCAGCAAGAAATACATTCTGAATGCAACCAAAAATTATTTAACATCCAGCTCAGGACGAGTTAGATGCCGGGTCAGATTCAGGTCCCGAGTTGGATCCAAACAAATAAGGTGGTAGGGTTCAGGACTGCTGACTCAAATAATAAGTCAGATCAGTACAACTAAAAACTTGGACGAAAAAACAACACATATGCATGGCAGCGGAATAAGAAAACTAGCTAGTTACCATAAGAATTGCTTTGATATGTTCATTCGTAAGACGAATTGTACTCGTCTGATCCTTCTCTAGTTTCAGCAGAACGTCTATAATATCGTGGTGCTCTGGTTTGAGTCTCTCCGGGTCGAGATGTTGGTCTACAATTTGTTGAAAAAATTCATCCAAATCATGAAAGCATTTTTCAATTATACCATGGCTTCCAGTAATCCTATCGATAATCCAACCGACCTTGGGAAAGAAATCGGACCCAGAAAAACCACTTAAAACAACCATGACCTCATAAAGGATTTCCATAAGCCTGCCATTGACCAGTTGATTCTTACTATGATCACCAGTCTTACTCCCAAAAGCAACCCTACAAATTGTTCTATGTGTAAAACTTAGTAACTTTTCGAAAACATCAATGGGAATATTAATATTTGAAGAAAATGATATGGAATCAATCAGCACATCAATCTCCTCTGCCCTGACAGCCTTAAAAGACTGCACACTTTTTGTACTGAAAAGTTCAAGTACGCATATTTTCCGAATCTCTCTATTATACTCTCCATAAGGTCCAGAAGCAATATCCAAGTGATTGTAGGATAAACGTTTATGTCCAACAAGTGAAGGTCTAGAACAAAACTCAAGATCATACGTTTTCAAGACTTGTTCGGCAGCTTCGGCGGAGGAGATTATGAGTGTTGGTACCCGACCAAGTTGTAGAAGCATGACTGGACCATATATTTTAGATAGTTTGTCTAGTACTTGATGAATCGGTTTTCCAAGTTGATGTAAGTTACCAATGAGTGGAAGCTTAGGAGGACATGGTGGAAGTTTGTTTTGATACTGGTCATCCTTTCTGGTTCTTAATGGAATTAGAAAATATAGAAATGGGAAAAGCAGAGGAAGAAGGAGAAAAAAAGGATTACAAGTTAGTATCTCCATGCCCAATTTTGTTATGAAAATTAATAACGGTGGTGTGTTTTGTTGTTTGTTTTATAAGGTTACTAGGTCTTAACCCGTGCCATAACAGCACGGGATATTTTGTCACTAATACGATATTGTTCACATTCCTCTTGCTTCATTTTTTCGTGGGCAATTATTTTGATATCCAAATAGGTTTTGGGCAGATAAATAATAGGTTACCTAATCTTTTTATTTTACTTAAGCATGTTATTTTAATTTATTTTCTAGACGGAGTAATAATGTTGTGCCAACATAAAAAAATATAAAAAATAAATAGATATTTTCCCCATTTATTGTTCCATCACACCATAATTTTAAATTTCATCTAACAATACATATACCTAAACTGGCAATCCAACTCCATGATGTTTATGACTACATTGGTTCTGAAATTATTGATAACTAAGGCTCTGAGGAGTGAAGCAAAAACCCATAATATTTTCCCTGCTATAGATATAAACTATTTATTTATTTTTTGCAAATGTGAGAGTTATAAAAATGAAACCCTTGGATATTGGAAGGCTGAGATATACATATGTGAGCTGAAAAAGTAAACTTATAAAAGTAAATCAAAACATGTGTAAGATTCTTTCTCAATCATATTGATAACATAAAATTGAAGAAACTCGTGGATAAAAAGATTTCACACCAACTATGCTAAGTAGTGCATGAATGGCGTTCTCACATCTAGTGTTACTTAAATAATTTGGAGCAATAAAAAGCATAGTCATATTGATATTTGTATCTACATAAATTCAACTAACCTTCTGAAGAAAAATTATTAGTTTCAAGGTAGAGCCGACACAAACTTCTGTCCCCTTCAATGTGTAGAACACACACTGGGTTTAATCGTCCTTGAGATTAAACAAATACCCCAGCATTAGTCAAATAATGTCTAAAAATACGGGATCGAAACAGAGTGCTAACGGGAAAAATGAGAGACTAACATCAGTGTTACAAAGAAAGTACCCTATATGTATCAAATTTTGTTAATCAAACATGTATTCAAATTAAAAAGTCATCAACTTAAAGCAAAAATATAAAAGAACCCAATTTAAATCAATACTTGCGTAAACAAAACCCATGAGAGAATTTCATAATTATTATATACCTTTAAAATCACTATTAGAGATTTAATTGCATGCCTCGTTAAAAATTACGGTAGGACGAAATCACCAAATTAATCTATAGAATTTCACTGGATATGTAGCAATTCAGAGAAGTTTACACTGGTGATGATGCGCTCCATCTAGGTGTTGTTCGATTGGTTAATTTTTTTTAGAAGGTTTCGGTTTTCATTGGAGAAACCGAGATGGAGCGTTTCATTATATTCATTATCATTAAAAAATCCAAGACCAACTCGCGCTCTGCTTACAGTATCTCAATACAACCCTAGATTTATCTATTGGAGGGAGAAGTCTTGATACTAAATATGTAATTTTTAGTATTTATTATATAACGTGACATCCAAATAATTTTTTTTCTTCTTAATTTTCATGTATTTTAACCGAGTTTATATTAGCATTAAGAAGATCAACTACATTTCTACTTTATAGTGTTACCCTTTTGTAGTGGCACATAATTAATATAGTCAATTATCGCTCATCAATACCAAACAAAGACCACAAAACCACCGGATATCACTTCTTTCTCCACCACCACCACTGCCCATCCCTCGTAGAATATTGGGCACACTCATAACTTTCAATCCCAGACGTCATGTATAAAGTTTAGGTTTAACAAACTTAGGTCGTCAATTAATTCAACTATACGTTTTTTGTTAATACTGAAAATCATGCGTACGAACGGTTACCAAAGATAGAAGTGGTACCATAAACAACTATTTTGTCTTATATGATTTGGTATCATCCCAAAAAAAAAATAAAAAATTACCTACCTTTATTGATCGTGTCAAAAAATACCAACTATATTTTACACAATACAATGTTACCCGTCATGTAAATTTTTTATTATTCTTATTTTTGATTCAAAAAGAAAAAACCAATATCACCACCATTAAAACCATCCAGCGCCACTATTTCTTCCACCAAAACTAATGTTACCGCCTCCACCACATAGTAACACCTGCCACCGCTTCCACCACCTACTTCTTCTTTTACTACCACCGCCACCTTTAATATCTATTGAAATAATTTTTGTCAAAATAATTTATTGATGGAAATCATGAGAAATTAATGAGACACCAATTAATAAAACACTTATACTAAATAATATTTAAGTTGAACAAACCACGACCATAGATTTATCTTCTCTCTAGACAAATCTGGACCGCCACTTACACAGGCTAAGTTAGCCAAACTGTGCTTTATACTCTTGATGGTCCTTATGGATTGGATGGATAGACTTTGATTATCAAGCATGCTAACTTCAAAAATGTGACCAAGTCAGACAAGTCTGACAGACGTACTTGACATGCGCACCTAGCTAAAAAGAATTTTTGAAAGAACGAAAAGTTTACATTAAAAAGATGGCTTGAATAGTGTTTACAAGAGATGAATAACAATCCCAATGAAAAGAACACGATCTGTCTAAACGTCTTTGAACGACTCTAAATTAGAGCATAATATAATGGATAGAAAAAAAAACAGAGTTGAGCAAGATTACCAAAGAAAAAAACAACAACTTATTTTGACGCTAATCTAAAAATAAATGGATAGAAAGAATTCCAGAAAACCCATTTTACCTGAAAAGACAAAAAACCCTTATGAAGAAATTCCAAATCTCTCACGCAAAAAAGAAAACGATGAAAAGAACATGTGATCCACCGTTTCCTCCTAACTATTCAAGATTTGACTAGTGGTGGTATATCAATTTATTTGACATAGACGTACGATCAACTCCCCTAAATCTGATAAAAATGATAAACAAAAGATAAGATGATTGACAGAGAGTTACGACCAATTTCTTTGACATAGACATAATTTATTTGGCAGTTAATTAACTAAATCTCATTACTGATCATATCTTTTATTTATTAAGAAAAAGAAGAAGAAGAAGAAATTACATACAGATTTATCAAAACCTATTAGCAGTTGGTAGAAGCAAAATCTCGGTGGTTGAAGTGTCCGTGCTACACAGTCACAGATCTACAACCTTTGCAGCATGCATGAAACTCGGTGGTTGATTCCACTACCGTGTCATGTTGGAACCCCCTGTTGGTGCAAAATTAATTACCCCAACACTCCTCGAGATGCGTGCTTGAAGATTGAATTGCCGCCGTTTGGTTAGATTCTCCAAGAGTTGATGAAGAAAATGGGGGTACCTGCAAAGATACTCCGATGCTAAAGTCAGAGGATAATCAATGCAAGTAATTGTGAAGAAAGGAGTAGAATTGTGTACCTGGTGGGTTGGATTTTGGCCTCTATTTATAGGCATAAAACCTAATCTGGTTCCATAATAACCTAGATTTGTAGTCATCCAAAATAACCACATGGATTTGCACATATCCTTTAATATTTGTGTATATCCTTGAAGATCCATGTCTATCTTGAGAGATCTTTGTATATCTTCACATGATTTGAGTTTATCCTGAAAGATCCTTGTTTATCTTCCAAGATTTGAATATATCCTGGAAGATCCATATTATCTTCACAAGATTTACAATTATCTTGGAAGATCCTTGTCTATCTTCCAAGATTTATGACTATCACCAAATGACTTCCCGGTCATCCTGGGGCTTCCTTATTTAGTCATGCGGATTTTATAAACCCGAGCCTGGTTTCGTTAATAAACCTTCTGACTCATCCCAATCCACCTTGATGAGCCTGGGTGGGTCACCTTGATAACCCACTGTCTGTTTTGATAAACCTGGGACTCAACCCGGATCCAGCTCTGATGAGCCCCGTGGGTAACCTTGATAACCCACGGTCTGGTTTTGATAAACCTCCGGACTCAGTCCGGATCCAGCTCTGATGAGCCCCGTGGGTAACCTTGATAACCCACGGTCTGGTTTTGATAAACCTCGGACTCACCGGATCCAGCTCGATGAGCCCCGTGGGTAACCTTGATAACCCACGGTCCGGTTTTGATAAACCTCCCGGACTCGATCCGATCCGGCTCCGATGAGCCCCGTGGGTAACCTTGATAACCCGCGGTCTCGGTTTTGATAAACCTCCTGACTCGGTCCGGATCCAACGATGAGCCCCGTGGGTAACCTTGATAACCCACGGCCTCGGTTTTGATAAACCTCCGACTCGGGCCCCGGATCCGGCTGATGAGCCCCGTGGGTAACCTTGATAACCCGCGGTCCGGTTTTGATAAACCTCAGGACTCGGTCCGGATCCCGATGAGCCCCGTGGGTCACCTTGATAATCCACGGTCCGTTGTTATTAAACAGCTTGTGCAGTACGCACGTACTCTATTTAAATAGGGTACAAACATCGCCCCCTCTTAACTGCTCAACTTGTTGAGGAGTTAAGAAGAGTAAGGCTTCATGTGACGGCGGTAGGTACATAGCACGTACAAATGTATCCAGACACTCTGTAGTGCACACTCGACATGGTTTCTCCCGCAAAAACATGCTCATATTAACTTATTATTCTTAAGTAAACTCATACCGAAATTTGTTTTCCTCATCTCGTCGGGATCGTTTGATGACGTAACTCGCCCCCAAGCGTGAGTAGAGACATTACAAAGACGCCCCCAATACTTTCCATGATGCTGAAAAAGATGTCTTTTATTTTTCGAATTCTTTAAACATGTTGCTTTTGATTGCATGCTCGGGGTCACTTTAGCCGCCCCAAATATCAGTAGAGATATTCCCAAGTAGAAAAGACGCCCCCATGTGAAGCAGGAACTAGATGTATTATATATCCTTTCCTCACTTGCTAGATGGCTCTGGGATTATGATCAGGTATCTTTTCCGTTGCCATCTTACTTCTGGCTCCATCGTGATTTTTCCTTTTCGAATCGCCCTCAAGCGTGAGTAGAGACATTACAAAGACGCCCCCAACTGTAATAACCTGCAATAAATTTTGCTCGCGTGTTAGACGAGACTTTTTGCCACGTGGTGGACTTGTGATGCTCGAGATCTAGTCGAGTCTTGAAAGGAATGTAGTGTGTGTTTGCTGGGGCAAGGCTTTTGCTCGCAACGTAATAAGGTCAAGCGCTCGTTTTCGGGGCAGTCGGCTGTTGCTTGTGTTGAGTACGAGTCTTTGGACCAATATCGGGAATTGGGCTCGTGGTCAAGACGAGACTTTATGCTTGCGAAGGTGCAAGTCTTTGTACTCACGTGAAAGGTGAGATTTTATGCTTGCGAAGGTGCAAGTCTTTGTACTCGCGTGCAAGGCGAGATTTTATGCTTGCGATAAGAACAAGACTTATGTGCTCACGTGCAAGGTGAGTCTTTAGGTGCTTGCGATATGATGCAAGGCTAAATATTGGTGGGTCTAAGCAATCCTCATCTCGGACCCGATCATGTCGCCATCTACGAACCTCGAACTCGATCATGTCGCCATTCCCGAACCTCGAACTCAATCATGTTGCTGCTCCAAGTGCACATAAAAGTTTCTATAACACTGGATTTTTCGCTTCTATGTTGTAGGAAATTCAAAGAGGATTCCAACGAGCCAAAAATCACTCAATTCGGACTTAAAACGAAGAAGTTATTGACAAAACAAGTTTTGCACGAATCACGCATGATAGAGACTAACATTACTGAGTCATGAAATATTGCACCAACAGACGACCGGATCAGTGGTTTAGTGCTTAGCTAAGAAGCTGGAGGTCGTGATATCAAATCCCACCGTATGAAATTTTTCTTCTTTTTATTTGGTACGCTATGCTGACGTGGATCCAAGTGCTGACATGGCAGTTAACAAGGCGCTGATGTGGCACTAAATTTGCTGATGTGGAAGTCATTGGATGGGTAGCACTGCTGACGTGGCTGCTGACTGTGCATAGATGACATGGCATGGTTGGCTGACGTGGCACTGTGAGGATGCCGACGTGGATACGCCATGGTAAACATATGCTGACTGGTCGCTGACGTGGCACCAGATGAATGGAAATTGCTCCGATGTGTCGTGACGTGGTGCTGATCAGTACATCGACAAGTCAGCGCCCGAGAAGCACTCGGATCGCTGATGTACGTGAGGCTGGATGAGATTTCAGCCTCTTGCAACGCTTTTCGCAACGCTATTTCGTTATCGTTTTCTCCACACTAGCTTCAACTATTTTCAACTTCGCAACAGCTGCTTCAATTTCGCAACAGCTTCGATTCTTCGCAACGCTTACGGAAGAACCCTAAAAAAAATTTTAATTTTTTTTGCCGATTTTTGCCTTGGATTTCGTAAGCATTTCTTCGGACTTCTCTCAACAGTAAAACACGATTGTTTTCACGAGTCCCCTTAGTCGGCGCCAAAAGATGTTGGTGCAAAATTAATTACCCCAACACTCCTCGAGATGCGTGCTTGAAGATTGAATTGCCGCCGTTTGGTTAGATTCTCCAAGAGTTGATGAAGAAAATGGGGTACCGCAAAGATACTCCGATGCTAAAGTCGAGGATAATCAATGCAAGTAATTGTGAAGAAAGGAGTAGAATTGTGTACCTGGTGGGTTGGATTTTGGCCTCTATTTATAGGCATAAAACCTAATCTGGGTTCCATAATAACCTAGATTTGTAGTCATCCAAAATAACCACATGGATTTGCACATATCCTTTAATATTTGTGTATATCCTTGAAGATCCATGTCTATCTTGAGAGATCTTTGTATATCTTCACATGATTTGAGTTTATCCTGAAAGATCCTTGTTTATCTTCCAAGATTTGAATATATCCTGGAAGATCCATATTATCTTCACAAGATTTACAATTATCTTGGAAGATCCTTGTCTATCTTCCAAGATTTATGACTATCACCAAATGACTTCCGGTATCCTGGGCTTCCTTATTTAGTCATGGATTTTATAAACCCGATCCCGGTTTCGTTAATAAACCTTCGGACTCGGTCCGAATCCAGCTACTGATGAGCCCCGTGGGTCACCTTGATAACCCACGGTCCTGGTTTTGATAAACCTCCTGACTCGGGTCCGGGATCCAGCTCGATGAGCCCCGTGGGTAACCTTGATAACCCACGGTCGGTTTTGATAAACCTCCCGACTCACCCCCGATCCGGCTACGATGAGCCCCGTGGGTAACCTTGATAACCCACGGTCCGGTTTTGATAAACCTCCGGACTCGGGCCCGGATCCAGCTCGATGAGCCCCGTGGGTAACCTTGATAACCCACGGTCTGGTTTTGATAAACCTCCTGACTCGCCTCCGGATCCAGCTCGATGAGCCCCGTGGGTAACCTTGATAACCCATGGTCTGGTTTTGATAAACCTCCGGACTCGCCCCGGGATCCAGCTCGATGAGCCCGGGTGGGTAACCTTGATAACCCACGGTCCGGTTTTGATAAACCTCCGGACTCGGCCCGGATCCACTCGATGAGCCCCGTGGGTAACCTTGATAACCCGCGGTCTGGTTTTGATAAACCTCCGGACTCAGTCCGGATCCAGCTCTGATGAGCCCCGTGGGTCACCTTGATAATCCACGGTCTTTTGTTATTAAACAGCTTGTGCAGTACGCACGTACTCTATTTAAATAGGGTACAAACACCCCCCATGCATTTAACAATAACGTGTTAGCAACAGAGTTTCCCTCCTTATACTAATAGTTCAATCTTCTATAAATTGACCTCTCAGTAGCTCTAACTTAATTCAACACAAATCTGAGACTTTATAATTTTCTGATAGCTGAATTTCCTCACTGATCAGTTTGTTATACTTTTAACTTTTTTTTTCTTGTTATAAAGTTTGGGTTTTATAATACGATGTCTCATCATCAGCCTCTAAGCCAACCATTCAAAGATCAACAACGATCTATCCATCTAATTACCCAGTGTAATTCAACGAGCAATGATTATAATCTGGAAGCAAGGCGGACTGCAAACTACCAACCAAGTCTGTGGGATTATGATTTTCTCCGATCTCTCAAGAGCCAGTATACCGAAGAAAAGTATACTGAACAAGCTGAAAAGTTGAAAGAAGGTGTTAGGCATATGTTTAAAGAATCGTCGCTACTATCTTTGCTGAAGCTTGTTGATGCTATTCAAAGGTTAGGAATTGATTACCATTTCTTTGATGAGATAAAAGTTGCTCTCGATACTATAGTTTCTACCAAGGAGATGGATATCTGTGGAGATCTTTATACAATTGCTCTAAGATTTAGACTCCTAAGACAAAATGGATATGAAATTTCTCAAGGTATGTGTATAATGAACAAATTTACTCTTTCCTTTACCTATAGTATAATATTTAAAACATTTTTATGTGTCGACTGCTTTCAGATGTTTTTCGAAGCTTTGGGGATAAATTGAAAAGAGGTGATTTGAAGCATGTAGAAAAACTTGAAAATGATGATGTTATGGGAATGTTGAGTCTCTATGAAGCCTCATTCTTTGCCTCTGAAGGCGAAGATATCTTGGATGAAGCTCAACAATTCACTGTCAGACATCTAAATAAGTTTATATGCGAGACAAATCCACACTCGATGATCAGCAAACAAGTACGGCATGCGTTGGAACTTCCTCTGCAATGGAAAGCGCCAAGATATGAGACTAGTTGGTTCTTATCCATTTATGCTCACACCACTACCGCACAAGAAATGGATCCTTTATTATTTGAGTTTGCCAAGTTAGATTTTAACATGGTCCAAGCAACGCACCAACATGAACTCGTTTATTTATCTAGGTAATTAAGTACACTCTTCCATAAGTTAGTTCATTCCATATCTGTCTGGCATAGGGCAGAGGTTGGGCTTGTTGTTGGGATGACATGCATATGCATGTTGGATCATCCAACTGGCTGAATCCGTTCAAACAAGCGCCACAACAGCAAATAGAAAAAGACAAGAAAAAAAATTTCACCCTGGCACATTAATTAGGAAAAGTCTCAGGTTTGGGGGCTCAGGTGCGGCAAAAGAAAAAAAAAGAAAGATTAGTCTCGGGTTTATTTTTTACTTTATTTCAAATCTGGCAGTTTATTGCAACTTATTTTAGTTAGGTGAAATTAAGTACACGGACACAGCTACATCACATATTAGCATATGGCCATTTAATTAGCATGAATTTTTAACCTCCATAGTGATTTCAGGTGCTGTTTTCAATCTTCTTCCACACTGATCAGATAATAGCATAAGGTAGCAGGTTTCAGATTTTTAGATTTCTTCCATGTAGAGAATGGAGTTTCCAGTCTTCAAGTATGTTCACTAAATTGTTTCGCATGCATTCACCGTGAAATATTCAAAGCTTTTACAAAATAGATTCAGACTAGACTTGTTTACTAACTCACAATAGAAGAAAATATGGTATCCATCTTCCTCCTCTTTGCCGCATAATTAGCTTGCAGATGACATTTTGTGTTTGTATTCTCCAATGCTGCAAGTTTTTTAAGTTGGGAATATAGTTGTGGAAGGTAGATACTTTTGGAGGGATTTCTTTGTTCCATACGAAGTTAGGTGGTCTATTGTAAGTCTCGTACGTAACATTTTCCACTTGGAAAATTTCCTTCAGTAACCCCAAAACAAGTCTTCCTAATTTTCCTGTTGATCAATGCACTCTTGGAATGTACTCAATGTAGAAATGGACTTTCACGACTGCTGTAGTCGAGATTTGTGCTAGTTAAAGTAATCGACATGTCTTTTTTCTGGAAATTAAAGGTGGTGGAGGGAGTTGGATCTTACAACATCATGTCACTTTATAAGGAACCGTTTGGTAGAAGTTTTCATGGCCCATGTAGGGTTCTACCATGAGCCTAGGTTTGGGAATTATAGGCAAAAAGGTGTGCAGAGCAGTATTTTTGTGATTGCCATTGATGATATTTATGATGTGTATGGTAATATGGATGAGCTCAAGCTATTCACAGAAGCAGTTGAAAGGTTCGTGTAAATATTTTCTTTTTTGTTTTCTTAATTTGATCGTAGTAATTACATCATAATTCAACTTCTTGGTACAACCACCAAATGTCTGGCATGTTCAATTATGATCGGAAACATCAATTTACTACGCTTAGAAATGCGTTTGATGATCCAACCTTTGTCAGCTTTGGAAAAATTGTGTTCATCCACATGCGCCTGTTAGCCATGTCCCTTTCCAGTTTCATGTCATAATCTTCGTTTATACTCTGACTACGGAGATGGTAATTTCCCAATCACCTAATACACCACATCTCAAAAACCTTAGTTCCGAAACAGAAGATAAAATATGAGTTTTGAAGATAATATCTAGATTTACAAACTTCGTTTGAACCACCATATCAAAAAACTCATGGTTACCCCATAAAAACTACTTTAGTTAACAAAACATTTCTGCCCGTCAGAATTTTTCAGGAACGTTTATCTGTTTTGTAAAATATCAAAAAAATACTTTTACAACTCCAAAAATTCTGAAATTTTACGTGGGTAACTATCAGGATGTCCACTATGTTGTGTCAAAAGGGTTCATCGAAATGCCTTCTAGGTTGAGAGATAAATTCGAAACTCTACAGCTGACCAAAAATTCGTTTTCTGTTTTTTCACTCCATAATTAACATCCATGATTCACAAACCAATCAACCATTCTTGATTATCACAAATTATAATGTCTTAAGATTGTTGGGTGCAATAATCAAAAACAAGGAAAAAAATCAAATAAGCAAAAGTTATTGATACTTAGCTCCTTTATAGTGGAAGTGATCGATTTGATGAAACAGACGAGCTCCCCAAATCTCCGCAACAGCAACAAGGTAAAACTTTGGAAAAACAGAGTGAGTCACGTGTTCAACACGCTGCCCTTAAGACATTAGCGCCCGGCTACACTCAAGAGTGATGCTATAGCCCTCACATGACGGATATCTCCAGGATAAAACACCCTACTACACCTACTACTAGCATATGTAGTAGATGCTCAACTTGAGCTTGGCAACTCCGAAAAAACCGTTAAGGAAAATCGCGAACGCTTAAGAAACGCTATAAAATATTTTCCTTTAGGGGTCACTCTAAAATATAGAACAATCCCTTTCCCATAGATTTTTACAAAAGTAGTGAATTTGTTTATATAATGGAACAAAACAACTTAAGAAGAAGAACTCCCCGATGTGGGACTAAAAAGCTTATATAGTCTCTTAAAACAACTAAAAAGTGGAAACTCCACGATGTGGGACTAATAATTTTTCATTCACAAAATAAAACAATAAATTATAATTTTATTAAAACCTTAAAAATCATTTTTTAATAATTGTTTTCCAACAATCCCCCACATGAATGAAAACTAAATAAAACACGAAAACACAAATAGATCTTGGTAAATCAACATCCCAATCTCACGACCCAAACAGACTGAACAGATAGACGGATCGTGCAAGTATTGAAATCATACTAGTCATTTTTACATCCTCTCCCTCACACAACAGTGTGTTGACCCCAGGGTCATACTATGGATTGCAAAAAATCATATAGTATAGAGAGCTTTCATCTTTAGTTCCTCACAAGTGAGACTAAAGGTTCCTTTCACCAAAGTGAAAAAGCATGAACTAGTGAACCCTTAGTGACCCTTAGGTCCTAAGCTCCAGTAATACCAAAACCATCAAAACGAAAATCACATAAAAAGCGCAGGAAATACCATTTTAGGCAGAGGTGTCCATGAGGTCTTGAACCTTTGCTTAGTGAGATATTACCGGAATTACTTGATAGAGACAGTGAACTATGTCTTGAACTGCTAGTGTTTGATGTAATTCGCGATAACAACCACGGATGATATCTCCAAGGGTGCTGCCAAGCTCGTGCCGTTTTGTCCAATTTGGCCCCTGGACATATCCCGTTTCTCGTAATGCTCTAGAGAATCAAACCTCATATTCTCATAGGAAGCGGCCCCACTTCCTCATTCGAGATAGGTGAGTTTCCATAAAGAGTGTTACTTGCTACACCCCACTTCAATCTTAAATTGAAACTATAGAACTCATTAAGACTTCTTAAAAGTCATCCTTCACATGCAGTCACACTATCACGTCTACACCATAGGGAAGGGACAGAGAATAAAATTCTTTGATAGTGTTTACCTTTACTCACCACAAATTAGTTGTCTCATTCGAAACCTTGATCATGGGATCTCCAGTAAGCAAGGTTGAGTATCCTTCATGGCAAGTTTAATTTATGAGCATAAGCCCCATCCCCCTCGATGCATTTCTAACTATCTCTTTGGATAAACCTTTCGTCAAAGGTTGCGCGATATTCTCCTTGGACTTTATCCAATCAATGGAAATAACGCCGATTGAGATTAGTTATTTTTAGCTTTAGCTATTATATCTTGGCTAACACAATGTATAGATATAGCTGGCACAGGCCTATGCCAGAGAGGAATGTCTTCTAAAAAGCATCTTAGGCACTTGGCCCCCTCTCGTGCTTTATCTAACACAATACTCTTAGATTCCATAATGAATTGAGCAATATATGTTTGTTTTGAAATCTTCCAAAAACAAACCCTCATGCTAGAGTGAAACCATATCCACTCGTAGACTTAGACTCCTCTGAGTCAACTATCCAGTTTGCATCATAAAGTCCCTCAAGGACAACAAGATACCTTTCATAAATCAAATAAAAGGTAATAGAGTATTTTAGGTACCATAATACTCTACTAAGTGCATCCCAATGCTCTTGCTCTGGACTACAAGTATATCTACTTAACTTACTCACAATATAGGCAATGTCTGGACTCTTACAGTTCATTAAATTTATCAGACATCCTATAACTCTTGAGTATTCAAGTTAAGATACTCCATTTTCCTTATTTTTCTTGAGTCTACAAGAAGAATCGTATGAAGTACAAGCAGGCTTACAATCAGAATGATTGTATCTCTTAAGCACAAATTTAACATAATGAGAATGACTAAGACTATAAATGTTTAATTATCTTTTAATCCTCATCCCTAAGATTACATCAAAAAGCCTTAGTCTTTCAAGTCAACGTTCTCATTCAGTGCATGGTTTTAGTGGAATTAATCACATCTATGTTTGTATCAAGAATAAACATATCATCAACATACAAGCATACAATCACACAGGCATCCTTAACAAGTTACTTATAAATATACTTGTCAGATTCATTAACTTAAATCCACTACACATTATCTCATGATCAAATTTTCCATGTCACTGTTTACGTGCTTATTTGAAAACCATACAAAGATTTGTTCAACTTACAAACTTTGTCTTCATAACCTTTCACTACAAAGTCCTCAGGTTGGTCAATGTAAATTTCTTTATCTAATTCACGGTTTTAGGAAAGCTGTCTTAACATCCATCTGATGTATCTCCAAGTTGTTTATGGCAATAACAATATCAATTAGCATCTCAACAGAAGTAATTCTCGTCACAAGTGAATAAGAATCAAGGAAATTTACACCTTCTTTTAGTTTATAGCCTTTATCTACCAACTTAGCCTAATTTTTTTCCACGGTTCCATATATCTAACGTTTCGACTCATTTACATCCCATGGTCTTACTCCCTAGAGGTAAACTAGCAAGCTCCCAAGTCTGGTTTCGACGGACTGAGTCCATTTTACTAAATGAAACTTCTTACCAGAATGGGGTTTCAATAGATGTTATGGCTTCTTTACGAGTCTGGAGGTCAGATTAAGCTAGGCTTATTAAGAAGTCAGGTCTATAAGAAGTCTCAGTTATAATTTTTTACTTCTCCTAGGATCAACTCTAATTCATCTTCCTTAAAGATAAGTTATGACTATTTGAGAATAAATCTAGGGGATCAACATCACATCTCTAATGAGGTACATGATTAAGAATAAACATGTTCAAAGAACTCAGCATCCCAAGATTCCATAATAGTATGCACACCAAAGTCAGAAAAAATAGAACTCACAACCAAAAACTATATGCAGTAGGGTACTCAGAATATCTTATCTAAACACCCCCACACTTTGACGTATGCATAAGAAGGTTGTCTATATTTCATAAACATGTGGAGTTTTATCTAATCCTTTAAAAGTTACTCTATTCAGGATATAACAAAATCAGAGGATGACCTCCCCCCCACAAGTTGGCGGTTAATCATTTATTCAACATGGCATAAATCATCTCCTTAATGGTTTTGTTCTTACGATCAACTATACCATTAAACTACGGTGAATAAGGAGGTGTGATCTCATCAATAATGCCATTTAACAAGTAAAGTTCTCCTATATGAATTTCATACTTGCCATCATGTTCAGACCTAACCTTTTTAGTGGTGACATATACTTTGCTTTCAATTTCAAGTTTATACTCTTAAGGATTCTAAGGCATCATCCTTACCCCTAAGTAAGTATACAAGATAGTACCTCGTACAATCATCTATGAAAGTTATAAAAACACCTTTTACCACCTTAGTTTGGTTTGATTTCATGTCAACTAGGTCTAACTGAATTAATTCTAAGGGCTTAGAATTACTCTGAGCAATTTTGCTAAAATGTTTTATAGCATATTTTGGTTCTACGAATATTTAACTTTTGTGTTCAATATCCAAACTAAATTTGGGTATGCGGCCTACACTTCCCAATTTATGCATTGACTTATATAAGTTTACGGTTCCATGTCTACCATGCAAAACATTCAATCACACAAAAGAAAACACAAGAATCAACTACTTCATCAATTTTTCGTTAAGCTTATATTGACCTTAAGTCTTATAACGTTTCCTTCAAAATCACATGCCCTTAGGTAAGACAAGTTTTCCATATTAAATTAATATCTTAAGTCTTTTACCATCTACAACAGAACAAGATACAAGATTCTTGCATATGCCCGGAACATGAAAACTTCATTCAATGTGAGAATATTACAGATATGAGCTTCTGCTCGACCTTTCCCTTTTATGCAACCTCTATCGCAGGTGAGTTACTCATATAGAGTTTCTCGACATCTCCTATCCTCTGATAGGAGGTGAACAAGTCTCTGTTTCAACAAACATGCTTGGTGGCTCCAAAGTCCACCTTTGGTCTCTCACATTAGTTATTAAACTAACTTCCGACATCATGCCACTGAACTCGTACTAGTTTGTTTCAACTAAATTAGCATTAACTATCTACTAATTAAGGTTTTTATGTTGCCTACAATTTACTGCCGTATGGCTAAGATTTTACACACATAAAAATCACCCTTAATTAAAGTAATGCTAGATTCAGGTTTATGAAACATACCTTTCTTAAGAAGACTACGCTTAGAAATGCGTTTGATGATCCAACCTTTGTCAGCTTTGGAAAAATTGTGTTCATCCACATGCGCCTGTTAGCCATGTCCCTTTCCAGTTTCATGTCATAATCTTCGTTTATACTCTGACTACGGAGATGGTAATTTCCCAATCACCTAATACACCACATCTCAAAAACCTTAGTTCCGAAACAGAAGATAAAATATGAGTTTTGAAGATAATATCTAGATTTACAAACTTCGTTTGAACCACCATATCAAAAAACTCATGGTTACCCCATAAAAACTACTTTAGTTAACAAAACATTTCTGCCCGTCAGAATTTTTCAGGAACGTTTATCTGTTTTGTAAAATATCAAAAAAATACTTTTACAACTCCAAAAATTCTGAAATTTTACGTGGGTAACTATCAGGATGTCCACTATGTTGTGTCAAAAGGGTTCATCGAAATGCCTTCTAGGTTGAGAGATAAATTGAAACTCTACAGCTGACCAAAAATTCGTTTTTGTTTTTCACTCCATAATTAACATCCATGATTCACAAACCAATCAACCATTCTTGATTATCACAAATTATAATGTCTTAAGATTGTTGGGTGCAATAATCAAAAACAAGGAAAAAATCAAATAAGCAAAAGTTATTGATACTTAGCTCCTTTATAGTGGAAGTGATCGATTTGATGAAACAGACGAGCTCCCCAAATCTCCGCAACAAAGAACAAGGTAAAACTTTGGAAAAACAGAGTGAGTCACGTGTTCAACACGCTTCCCTTAAGACATTAGCGCCCGGCTACACTCAAGAGTGATGCTATAGCCCTCACATGACGGATATCTCCAGGATAAAACACCCTACTACACCTACTACTAGCATATGTACTAGATGCTCAACTTGAGCTTGGCAACTCCGAAAAAACCGTTAAGGAAAATCGCGAACGCTTAAGAAACGCTATAAAATATTTTCCTTTAGGGGTCACTCTAAAATATAGAACAATCCCTTTCCCATAGATTTTTACAAAAGTAGTGAATTTGTTTATATAATGGAACAAAACAACTTAAGAAGAAGAACTCCCCGATGTGGGACTAAAAAGCTTATATAGTCTCTTAAAACAACTAAAAAGTGGAAACTCCACGATGTGGGACTAATAATTTTTCATTCACAAAAGAAAACAATAAATTATAATTTTATTAAAACCTTAAAAATCCTTTTTTAATAATTGTTTTCCAACATTTAGTGTCAAAGGTTTGTTGCGAAACTGGCTACTGAGTACGAAGATAGTAGCGCACCACCGAAACTATTGATGTTTAAATTCATATTGGTGAAACTGACCATAGTAGTAGCATTGAGGAAGTTCAGATCATTAACTTGTCCAGTTACAAGGTTATTTTCCCCCTAAAGCATAGCAAAGATAACATGGCTTTTCAAGTATTTCACGATCAAAAGGATTGAACTGAATGACAAACTAATAATAATGCATCGAAACAAATTTTGCTGGACACATTCGATACATCCTAAAAAAAAGCGATAAACAGAAGAAGAACAACAGAAGTTGTGAATCTCAGTTTGGTCATAAAACAGTTTTTAGTGTTAGACTTCAGTATAAAACATAACAATTAAAAATACATGAAGGAGGCAAATATCTTTTTCTCCACTTACAAGAAGGATTAAGATTAGTACTCACAAACGAAATTACAAAATTTTATCGAAATACAACTTCCTTTTTGTGAGGGTTATTAGTACAATAACTATGAATGAAATTGTGGAGAAGTAGCTGGAATTTTGAGAATATTTTTGTCATGTGGAGACACTTTTTTCCTGAGGTGAGTCATCCAAACTAATTGGGGTCTGTGATTTTTGTTATTTTGGACAATGCTATCAAGAAATACCTACGAGATTCTGAGTACTATCGGTATATTTGATTCCTTTTGAAAATTTAGTGCGTCAATATGGTCAGTTGCACCAATTCATATTGGTGCAACTGACCATAGAATTGAGGAAATTTTCCCCAATTGGTGCACCAACTGACCATATTGGTGCCTACCGAGTGAGATTTTTCAAGTTCCCAAGGTTATAAGGTTACTAGGTCCAAACAAATTATATAACTATTTAACTCCCGGTTGTAAACTTTTAAGTGTAGTTGAATTGGAAAACGTAGTGGGAATTACGGTTCTGGTGAAATTGTTATCTAACACCGAAAATAAGTTAAGATTTGGAGTGCAGATCTAAGGTCGATCTTCTAGACATGTTTAAGTTGTGTATTAATTAGTGATTAGTTTCAGTTTCACCAGAACTCACACTGTGCATCTCCTGAATTCCTCCTTCAACGTTCATCGATCCCAGTCACACCATTTTGTCGCCAACTTGCGTATCTCATTATCCACAGAGAAGAACAATGGCAGTTGTGAATCTCAGTTTGGTCATAAAAATTCACAACCATCCATACATTTTTTAACTTCATTTAATGAAGGAGCACATTAACATCTTAGAGAAAATTTGTTTTTCCCCTATTAAAGTATTCATAGATTACAAATTTCATTCATCTACTAAAACCTCAGCCCCTAAGATATTATAGGTCTTTGTAAGGACAATATTATAAAAATTTTGAGAGGAGAAAAAAAATACTTCTGAAAAATCAACTTTGAGGCAACAACATCTTCAACTGCTATACCACTCGCACTACATTAGAAACCAATAAGTGCAGCAACTCCAAACTTAGACATGAAACTAGCTAATCACTAATTCATACACAACTTAAAAACCATTTGGAAAGATGATGAAAGATTACCAATTGGAAAGATGAAACTAATAATAAATGGAAACAATTTTTGCTGGAAACATCAAGAATAACAATAGCAGTTATGGATCTGGGTTTGGTCATAAAAAACAATTATCATTACACCATCCATACATTTATAATTTCATTTATGAAAGCATATTAACAACTGGAGATAAATTCTTTTTTATCTTCTTACATTACTCATCTATCAACAATTATGAACACCGATTCAAGCTATGTTGTAAAAGGCGCTAGGCAAGGCGAGGCGCCAAGCGCCCCAGGCGAGGGCCTTTTTGTTTAGAAAAAAACAAAATTAGGTATAATTTGGCGACTGGGCGCCTTTTTTTCCCAGGCGCTAGCCTTGCGCCTAGTGCGCAACATAGGATTCAAGAATCAAGATACAACTTCCTTTTTCTCGTTTCGAATCAACATTTCTTAACAGCGAATAATCACCAAGATACCACAAACAAACTTTTAAGATTATTGAGGGTCCTCGAGTCTTCATTTGATTTTTAGAAGACATGTTACACACCTTTGAGAGGAAATACCATAATGCTCAAATAATTTGTAGTTGGTGATGCTATCAAACCGTCTGATTTTTCTGGGATGACATATGTATCATCAATTAACAGATCGATCGTTTTCAAGGTTAGGGTTTGGTCTCTTCCTATCATTCTCTCTAAACAGACTGAGGGAGGCGCGGTTTGGTTTCTTCCTCATTCTCTAACCTTTCTATATATACTACTGATAAGGGTCAGAGATATGCCCAATGCATTTAGGGTTAAACTTATCATCATTGATTTCACTCATCCAACGGCTGATCTGTGTATTTGACTGACCATTCTTTTTGATACATATTTGACTGACCGTTCTTGTGGACTGGCGATTGCAGACGGTAATTTTAGTTCCAAAGAGAAATAAGACCGCCTTTCAGGAACTAAATTATTGCCCGACCAGCATTCCCGCATATATTTACTACGACACTAGCTATAAGGAAAGCCTACAGTTACCACTATAATTATTAAGGAACTCTATGAAGAGAAATCAACATAATAGCAATAAATGAAATATTACAAGTGAAGACGGATCAAATACAACGTGCAGCTGGTGCAAATACTTAAGTAGTCACCTCTAGCCTGTGTATCTATAATGAAAATACGGTTTCCGACGAACCGATGATCACTTAATTCTGAAACCAAACGATACCTCGGCTGTAGAGAAAGAGTTTCCTAACGACTGTGATATCCTAACAAAGCACCAGGTATTGGGATCCCACCACTAGGCTTTGCTGAAGCAACAGAGCCATTACAAGATGTTGTTGTCTTTGATATAGACATACATTAATTGTGGTTCATTGTCGAATACCCATGTTTTAAGTATTTGGCGGAATCCATTGGCATTGAGATAAGATGCACAATCCATGGTTTTGGAAGCGAAATAGTTCTTTTATGTTGGATCAATCATCTTTGGCGAACGCAGTTCAAGAAACACTTAATTGATGCAAAGTTCCTGTATGATTTATTGGTTGATGAATCATGCAATCCGCTATTAATTAGCTCGTTGTTCTTCGCATCAATTCCTTGGTAATCTTCTTCTTTTTCCAGCAAAAACTATCGAGTCGTCTGAATGACAAATAGACTGAATCAGCTAACTCTTCCAATCTTCTGCTAGTTTGTCGAATGTAACCCATGTCTGTTGCATTTCCGACAACAACAGTCATTTAGCTTGTAAAATTGTGTAGCATGTGTGTGTCTGCTCTATAATCTGTAGTGCAAGGGCGCTTTGGAGAGAATTTGGTTCTCTTCATCGACTGCCCACAGGGCCGGTCCCGAAGGGGAAGCAGGGAAAGCTCCACTTCGGGGCAGCAGGCCTAAGAGGGCAACAAAATAGCAGTTTTCTATCATATTTAGCCGGTCAATTGCCAAAAGAATACAGATCGACTTCCGATGTTGTTAAGCTTTTTGATCCATCTCTCAAGTCCATTTTTAGGGTTTTAGGCTGAGACAAACTGCTATTTTGTTGCCCTATCTCACAGGTATTTCTAGACTAGAAAACAAATATGAGAATACAAACTATTCGTATTAGTTTTGGCATTTTGGGTTTCCTTCTTCACCTTCCTGGGTGAATACTTGGACATGATACATGCCTTTGTACGATATTCATCTACAATGGATCATCGACCATCAAATGTTAATGAATATGTTGGATGTTTAGAAAGAAAGTAAAATTAAAACATGGATGACCATATAGTTCTTATAAGATAAGGGGGCAACACTCCTTGGGTTTGCTTTGGGGCAAAAAAACTCAGGACCGGCCCTGACTGCCCATCCAGTTTTAAAAAAGATTAATCCAAACCACCTAAAGTTCACGTGTCACAACCATCAATAACACACAAATTGGTCAGCAACTACGGGCAGTTATCGCAACAGCCGTTAGATAGAATAATCAATGGTAATAAGTTAAACCCTAATCTGAGAGGGCAGATGTTAATCCTTATAAATAGTATAGGTTTCTCTTTAAGAATGAAACCAAACTGCGCCTCCGCCGCTGCTTTGGGCCTCCGCCGCTGTGTAGAGAAAGCAAACCCTAACCCGTATTAATTAAACACCAACAGTTCTCTTCAACGGAAACAAAATCTGATGCAGGGCCGTACCAAGCCTATAGGAAACATAGGCAATTGCCTAGAGCCCCCGGAAGATAGGGGGCCCCATTTTTTTACTATATGTATACTACTAATAGTTGTGTATTTGTCCGCCTGCGTGAAAGAAAAAGAAAAGAAACTACTGTCAGCCCATATCTAAACTATTTTGGCCCATTGGAGCATTGTATTTTTAGCCCATCCGACTGTCTAGTATATACGAACGTAAAAACCTATCGGTTAAGTCCATTCACACAAATTGATTTCGTCATTCGCAGAACAATTGTCTCTGCATCTCTCAACATTCACCTCGGTACCGTAAGTTTATCGATTAGAACTATTTCAACAGAGGATTCTGCAAAAAAAAAAAAAAAAAATTATTTATGTTTAAATCTGCATATAGATTTTTTAAGATCAGAAGTAGGCAGTACTCAGGGGCGGAGCCAAGGGTTGACTAACCCTGGCTCTAGCCCCCCCTAAAATTTCCGAAATCCATATTTAGTCCTTAGTTTTCTTAGGTTTTTAGGTTTAGTCCTCTTGTTTTTAAGATTTAGCCCCCTGATTTTTATAGTTTAGTCCACCTAGTTTATCAAAAAAAAAAATTTAGCCCCCCTTAAACTTAAAAGCTAGTTCCGCCACTGGCAGTACTAATTTTGGTCACTTGCTATTTGTTAATTAGGATTTCATAATAATAACGCTTTTAGAAGAATTGATTCACAATCGGTCTTTTTATTTTAAACAATCGTTGAAAAAAAATTAGGGCCCCTATTTTCCGTTTTCGCCTATGGCCCCTAGAAATCTTGGTACGGCCTGATCTGATGGCCGAAGCAAGTGGTGGTTCAGCAGCATCACAAACATAAAGTATGATGATTTCTCCTCTCAAGATACCGATTTAGTTTTTTCATGGTAGTGTGTAATTCTACTCGGGAACTACTAATCTGCTGGATAGTCAAGGATACTATCAGGGTTACTAGAAATCAGCTGCTTCATCATTCAATTCATTATGCTAAATTCGTTTGAGATCTGAGAAACTCTTTCAGGAAAAGAAATTCAATCTCACAAACAACATCAAGCATCTATTCTCAAAGTGTCAATTTAATTTTTGCTCGGCGGCGGAATTCTTCTAAGAAGCTACTAAAAAGCTGGATCTGGTGGTCAGCTTAAATGTCAGTATGGTTTGGCCGGAAACTCGGGAAAGAAATTCGAAGAGAAAATGGAAGGGGGAAGTTAGTAATTTCCGCTAATTAATTTGTATGTAAGAGCGCTGTATAAATAAATAAAATAAAATTTGCAGAGACTTTGTAGAAATGGTTTTGTTGATTTCTTTCTTGTTGATCCGTGTGAAAGAGTTTCCCGTAATTGTTAAATACCTCAACCAGCTAAAACCTTGGATAACACGAAATTCAATATGCTGATAAGTTTTGCCGGAAACTCCTAAATGGGAAAAGAAATTCGAAGAGAAAATGGAAGGGGAAGAGAAAATGGAAGGGGGAAGAAGAGTTACTCGTTGTATGTAAGGAAAATATGCCTGCCCTATAGTTTGTATGTAATAGTATAATAGAAATGGTTTTCTTAATTTCTTACTGATCCTTGTATGTAATAGTATAATAGAAATCTTTTTCACCTCTTACAATATTCATCTATTATAAAAATTTAAAATTACCACCTATTGGCGAGATTACAAATTTCATCATTACCTCAGATCCTCCATCTACTAAAACCTCTAATTCTGAGATGATATTCAACCTTGCAACTTAACTATTTTACAACTTCGAGAGGAAAAATCATAGTGTGGAAATAATAATTCGTTGATAATGTTATCAAACCATCTGGTGCTGCTGCCATGATTTTGCACGGATGATATATCATTCATTAACATATCGCTTCTTTTGAAGGTTAGGGTTTTGTTTCTTCCTTTCATTCTCCCTACACAGACGAGGGAGGGAGGGAGGCGCAGTTTAGTTTTCTCCCAGATTCACTCTCCAACCTTTGTATATATACCACTCTTAAGGGTTAGAGATCTGCCCCGTAAATATAGGGTTAACTTACAATCGTTGATTTTTATGATCTGACGGTGTATTTATGTAGCTGACTGACCGTTCTTTTTGATACTTATTTAACTGACCGTTCTTGTGAAAAGGATATTAGTCTGTTAACACTGTGAAGGAAATTGAAACTGGTGAAATGATGGGTTTGGATTACAGTCCTGTATCGCCAGAAACACAAATCGCTAATTCAGAAAAACTGCAATTTTTTCTCCCTCGGCATTGTTCTGGTTAACCAAGATTAAGATATCTGAACTTAGTAATGTGCACAAACTAGCATTGAAGGTGGAATGTGAGAGATGAGCTATAGGCATGTTGATGACTTGATAATCTATCGATGGGATATCAATCCAGTGGAACATCTTCCTCGTTGCATAAGAATATGTTTTTAACTCTATATATAATACAACAAATGAAATAGCTTACAAGGTTCTTAATACACATGGCTTGGATGCCATTCAATAATTGAAGAATCTGGTACTGACAGCGCCATTTTGTTATTTTAATTTGTTTTTTGCTCGGACACATAATTATTTGTCCATGGCCAGTTTCAGTGGTCAGATTTATGCAAAGCATACTTAGTAGAGGCAGAGTGGTAAAAACAATGGCTAAACCAACACTTATACTTAGAGAACAGAGGGATTTCGGTAGGAGTGCCTTCGACCTAAATCCATGCTTACTTTCTACCTGGATGATTATCAAATTACTAAGAAGCATTATCTGCTTAAAGAATGGTTGCCCAGATATCATACGTTGGATATCCTTAATTATTCGGCTTGTTGCAACTTCTAATGTACGTTAGAATCAATCTTCTGTTAACATATTGTGTCGCATGCTGGTTAGCTTGGAGCCTTCATGTGGCGCAACACATGATTTACACCTCTGACATGCATGTGTTGCAAATGACTTTTGATCTTTTTATAGGATAACTCAAGAGAGGAGACATTCCAAAATCGATCCAACGTTACATGAAGCATGCTGGTGTTTCTGAGTGCATGGCACGAAAGCACATCAAACATCTTGCCAATGCAACAAGGGAGACTATCCATACAAGTCAGTCTAAAGCCTCTTTTCATTTTCCTCGGAGTCGTCCACCGATGCTATAAAGATCATGACACGTACAAGTCAATGTTATTACAAACCTGGAGGTTGATTAGATTGTCGATGATTGTTGAACCTATTCATCTTCCACAGACATAATGTAGCTATATAATTAGGTTGATTAGATTGCTTGTGTTGCATTTGATTTGATCCCTGTTTGCGCACGTTTGGGTTTTCTGTTGGTTCCTTACCTTCCAACATTGGTTTTCGAGTAATTTCTGCTGCTCTAATTAAGACAGTAAAACAAAAGAAAAGACTGGTGGTATGTTACATGGCTCGTATAACCAAATACTACCTCCGTTTTAGGAAAGTGATACTTTCACTTTTTCATTTTTGACTAAAAATAGGCCAAATTGAAAAAGTGAAAGTATCACTTTCCCTAAAACGGAGGGAGTAGTATATGAGTTGCTGTGTTATCCCGAATTTCACAAAATTAAAAAGTTTGTAATACAAATCAGAAACTTAGCTAATGCAGACAATCATACTTATTCATGTTTCAATTTACTAAAACCTCAACACCCAAGATATTATAGGACTTCGAAAGGGCAATGTTTTACAACTTGAGGAAAAATCAATTTTAAGGCAATATTTTACTCAAAGCAACAATATCTTCAACTGATATACCCACACGTCACATCAACCAATAAGTGCAGCAACTCCAAACTTAGACATAAACTAATTACTAATACACAACTTAAAGTTAGACATCTAACAGTAATAACATGACTGCAAACATCGAAAACTATTCATGATCAAAAGGATTGAATTAATGACAAAACAAATCTGGCTGGAAATACCTAATACATTCTAAAAGAGCAATAGCAGTTCTGGATCTCAGTTTGATCATAAAAGGCTGTAGCGGTGGATTTGAGTATAGAAAACAATTAACATTACACCACCCATCCATTACAATTTCATTTACGGAACAACAACTTTGGACACTATTTTTAAATTCTCTTCTTACATTACTCATCAATCAATAACTACACTGCTATTCAACTACTAGTAGTAATAAAAAGGATTAGACAAGATTACAAATTTCATCAAGATACAACTTCATTTTTCCGACGCAAAAAAGAAATTAACAAAGAATTAAATACAAACGAACAGATAAGGAACAAGTTTCTTCCGCTTCTCTCTGTTGGGCCATATTTTACAACTATGAGAGGAGAAATCATAATGATAAAATAATCGATGATGTTATCGAACCGTCTACTGCCATGATCTTTATGAATGAGATTATGCATCAGATCGTTAGTTTCGAATTTGTTTTGGCTTCTTGTTTTCATTCTCTCTACACAGATTAGAGGCAGGGAGGCGCAGTTTTGTGTCTTCCTATCATTCTCCATACCCGGTATATATACACTCCTTATTAGGGTTACAGATATTATTAGGGTAAGAAATGTGCCCGAATAATTTTGGGTTATTTAACCTCTGTTGATTTCATTGATCTAAAGGCTCACTCATGAATTTGACTGACCGTTCTTTTTGTTTGACTGACCGTTCACGTGAAGAGATTAAGGTTGCATTTCTTTTTAAAGAGGGGTCAATGTCATGGTCTAACAAAAAAATTTTTAAAGAGGGGTCATAATATAAACAGAAATTGCTCATGGCACTATTTATCTGCACACTTGGTCATTTTTGTGTTTCTGTGGAGTGTATATTGGAGCGAAGTTAGACTGAGAGCAAATCTAAGGCCTTATTATATCGGAAAATGGGTCATTTGTCCAAAAAAAATTTAAAACATGGTTCAAATGGACAAGTAAAAATTATTATGGGTGAAATTGACAAAAAAAAAAAAATAATAAGGATGAAATTGGATTCATCCTGGCTTAAACTTAAAAAATAGTAAGGATGAAACTGGATGCATCCTGATGTAAATTAAAAATAAGAAAAAAATTTGAAAATGGGTAGGATGAAACTGGTTACATCTTGGCTATTTTTATATTTTTGTCCATTTAAACAGTATCAAAATCTAAATGTCTTTTTCACCCAGGAATTATTGATTTTGGTCTTTTTAACCAATTTTGTGTTATTATATGTTCCATAAATTTAAGAAAGCCAAAGTTCACCATGTGTTGTGGAATTATCATTTGGTCAATGGTCATGGTCATGGTCAAACAAACATCTTCGATTTTTTCTTCGAAGTACCCCTAAGGAAAGCCAACCAGTATAGATAAAACTGGAACTTGCAGACGATGAAGCATGAAGGAGATTACAAAAGTGATGAAAACAGAAACCCACCCGATGCACTATAGTTTTACTCACAAGATAAGAAATCAGTCACATAGGTAAAATCCTTGTCCACCCATTTTATTGTGAATTGTTGTTTATTCGTCATGCTATATAGCAAGCATTTCTCGGTTACGTTGTATGTATAAAATGTTATTCTATGATGCAGAGCTGACACTTGAAGATTGCGAACTGTGAAAGCCATAATGGAGATGGTTTTATTTTTATTTTGGTTTGTTTGTGGGACGTAAAGTTTACCGGTCAATCAAATGGCAGAAGATAGACTGATAGAGTGATCTGTTAGAAGCAGGGGTATGTACATAACAACCTGTAGCGGAAAAGAAGCCTGTTAGATGCGGAAAAGAAAGATAGATTTTTGATATCTACATTGATCAAGGGTTAGATAATATTGATTAGAAGAGAATATTGTCAGTTACAATGGACTTGAGTACATATACTCGACTCATTCACTCTTCCTCTCTTATAGAGTGCACATGGCACACTCTCATAACCAGACTCACTTACACCACACACACACTCAGTCACATACACATGCTATTACCCCCTTCAAGCTCAAGGGGGCGTGAAAAAGAACACTTGAGATTGCAAATACACTCAGTCACATACACATGCTATGAGAGCAAACAACAACAGTAGCAGACAGTACCAGGACCTGCAATGTTTTCACATAAGTAGGAGCAAAAGTGCATAAACGTTGTTGCAGAGGTTGAACAATGGAAACAACAACATTAATCAAGTAAGAGTGTTGTAGAAGGACATTAAACGTTGATGCAACTGGTCTTGAGATGATATAGTTGAAAATAAGTAGAACGAATATTGTAAACGCAGCACAAGAAGTATCACTTGTAGGAAAGCACTAAGAGTTATAGCATAACTAAATGGTAGATTGCAGTAGTTGGTATTGCAGCAGTAGTTGGTGCAGGTGTAGATTCTGTATAGGCAGGTACCAAAGCAAACTATTCCACACACATAACTAACGGAAGCAATTGGACAAGCGATCACTTGGTAGCAATAATAAGTGTCTGAGATTGAAATATAGTTTGTTATCGTAAGAACCACACACAATCATTGCTGAACTATTGTTGTATAGAAAATATGAAGGAATACGCACACAACCTCAAAAATACACAACACTTGGAGGCATGAGATGCAAGAATGTATTGCCATACATCAATTGAAGAAATAAGATTTCCAGTATAACTACTCGGGGAGATCTCCACAACATTCTTCAAACTACATAACTTTTCCAGAATATCTATCAATCACCAACTATATAAACATGTCTGCTCTTGCCAATCAAATTTATTTGGACATAGTGCCCTTAGTAAGGGGAGGCCAAATATGGGTGTAGTTACAATACTACCCGTACCCTATATAATTCTAATTACCCTAAATTAGTTTTCTTTTATACCATTTTATCTTCTTCTCCTCCACCTCTACATTACCGACCTCCCACCACCACCATCAAAACTCGACGATTAAATCGAGTGGATCGTCGATTCAAAAATTCCGATTAATCTTCAAAAATGGATCCGCCGAGACCTAGGGCTAGTCGTATGAAAGGAGAAAATCGAAAACCCAATGAATACAATCCTGAATTAGCAAAATTAGTTCAAAGGAAAGTGAAGAAAAAAACTATCGAAGAAGGAGAATTCGCAGTCGCTGAAACACGAGAAATGGTGCGATTAAAAAAGTAAGGGCCTACTTAAACTCACACCAGTACTTCAATTTCATGTTTGCATGTCAAATTAGGTCAGAAAAATCGATTCTTTGATTTTTAGTTATTGTCGCCGGCAAGGTATTTGTTTCACGACCTTGCCTAATTTTGATATTTAGGGTTGGACGGCAAGCTCTTAGGTTGAAGAACTTGCCGGCTGTTTAGTATCTGTAACTGCTACTTGCAGGGTCGGAAAGATATTCAACCTAGGACCCTACAAGCGTCAGTTTTTTTTTTTTAGCCGGGTTGGTTATAAATTTTTTCCTTGCCGGCTGTATTTCAAGTTTTTGTGTCTCCTGATGCCTTGAATTTTAAAAGTCGAAATGGTATTTGGATAAAACCATGTCGACTGTTTGTTAGCCGGAAATGTATGGACCTTGCCGACTGGTTTGGTGAAAAATCCTTGTATCTACTGTGTTCATATTTGTTATAAGCCGTCAGGTTATGTGAATAATACCTTGTCGGCTGTTGTTTAGCCGACATGCATTATTTAGTCGACCCTTCCGACTTTTGTGTAGCCGACAAGGTTGTATTTGTCGACCCTGCAGAATTATAATTTTTTTTAATCGTTCTTGTTCAGGTTGCAAAATGCAAAGAAGAAAGCTCTGAGTCCTCCTTCAAGCTCCTCGTGTTGGTGAAAAACTCGTGACTTCAACACATCGAGGGGCATACGTTATGCTGGGAACGCTCTATATTTGTGTACCGAATGATTTTGAACCACCATCGGAACCCAGTGATTCAGACGAGACTCCAGATGAATACCAATCAATTCCATCTGGTAGAACAGGTGATGATGATGATGTTGATGAAAGAAATCCGGCTGCTGGAGGAGGTAACAATGATGATGATGATGGTGATCAGGACATACCTAATGTTAAAGGAGGTAATGATGATGATGATTGTAATGGAGATAAAGATAATGATATTGAAGATGAAATTATTGAAGAGGCAGTGGAATAAGAAGAAGAAGAAGAAGAAGAAGGATATGGATATGGATATGGATATGGAGAACAAACTCTATCTATTGTTCAACAAACCGAAGCTTCAACTTCAATTAAAATCGGAAAGATGAAGAGGGTTATCACTAAACCAGCTGATTACCACATGCCTCCCCCTCACATGATGGTTAAACTGAGACAAGGTGAGCCTCCAAAGGGGAACCCAGCAGATGGTGGAAATGTTGTTTGGATACAAAGACTCATGGGCATGTACGCTCCATAATACTATCGTAAGTAATCTCAATCGAATATTGAGCATGATAGAGTTACCGTATCTGCATTCTATGAGAGGTTCCACGGAGATACTGATACAATGTTATTCACATTCGGCGAGATGGCGATAACTCCCGATGATGCTCATCAAATTCTAGGCCTCGAGGTTGAGGGAAAAGCAGTCAGTGAGGGCTTCGATAATAAGATTTCTTGGGAGAAGATTTACAAATTGGCTAAAAAATTGTTCGGTTGGGATCAGCCTAAGACGGAGTCTATGCTTGTGAAGAAGGATGGTCGTAAAAGCAAGAAGTTTAATCTGAAGCAGTTGAGGGATACATTATGTGACACCAAGAAAATCTTTGATACAGAAGGAAGGGAACCCGGTGCAAATCAATGCTACCACGTCATCTTTTTTGCTATATGTCCTGGGCAAATATATCTTCCCCGAAAGTTCCGGAAGCTTGGTCGACGCCAGTTATATACAATTATTGGATCCCTTAGAAAAGATGCGTGAGTATTCTTGGGGTACTGCGGTGGTCTCCTTCTTGAACAATGAGTTGAAAAAGGGTTCTAGGGCACTCGTTGCGCAAGTTAACGGAAATATATGTCTCTTCCAGGTAATTTTATTGTCTAAATCATTTATATTTGCAAAATTCTCCTAAGATAAGATTCTTATTAAACTTTTTGTTTGCATAGGTTTGGATATATTTGCACTTCCCTACCTTGTTCAAAGGCATCTCATACATCAAAGTGGATGAGAATGTTGCGATTGATTAGCCAAGAGCGCAAAGATACAATTTTAAGGGTGGTCACGATAAGGAAATGTCGCAACAACTTATCAAAATCCGAATCGCCATGGACAAATTGACTACGAATGATGTGATAGTTGATCCGTATCGAGATGCTAGAAATCAAGGTTTAATCCAAAGGAGAGATGAAGTTGCATTATACTACGGACCCTTGTTGTGCTCCCATGGATATTCAATGGATGATCCACATCGGGTAATGCGACAATTGGGTTACGTCCAAGAAGAACCTCATTTCGAAGAAGATAAGCTGTTCTTTACTTTGTTAAAAGATAATTTCTCCAAGTCCAAAAAAACTATTAATGTCGCTTACACTCCACAGCCAGAGCAAGAACATTGGGACGATAGACATGGCCGTAACATCGATGTGAGTCTTTTGGACGAGGTGACCAAAGGTAATGAATCTAGCGAGAAACACATGACGTGGTACTTGGGTTGGGCTCGTCCTACTGTGATTAGGGAACCGACTACTAAAGAATTTGCTCGTATCAGGAAGTTGGCATCGAAAGACACGGAAACAAGTCTTAAGTTCTAAGTATTTTAGAATTTCTCTTACTGTTTTAAGATTACATTAAATCATTCTATTAATTGTTCGTTGTTTAATTGAAAATAGAAGGAGAATTTGAAGAGCCTTGTGAGGGTGATGTGTTGCGCGAGAGAAAGAGGAGAGCCTTTGTCGATTGAGGAGAAAAGAAAGCACATTGACTTTGCTAGCAATGTTGACAATGAGGATGCTTATGAAATATGCAAGCAAGTTGATGCTGAAGTAAAGAGGGAAAAAAAGCCAGGAGGGAAGCACAAGCCAAGATGAATGCTGACAAAAAGAGGACTCGTAGTGGTCGTGGTGGTGAAGGTAGTAGTAGTGATGGTGTTCCTAAACGAGGTCGTGGTGGTGGTGGTGAATGAATACAGTCTTTAGTTTATTTCTTTATGTTGTGTAGGACAAATGTTAAGGTTAACGGTTGGACAAATGTTTTTTCTTAAGGTTTATGGGACATGTTTTCGTTTTTGGACAACAAGTGTTGGATTTCTAGTTGTTGAATGAATGGTTTGTTTAGCTATGTAAAGTTTCAATACTTATGCCGGCATGCTTTTTTTTAAGTTACAGTGCCGACCATACCAGGGCCGGCAAGGTTTTGAACTGTCATACTGTCGTCCCTGACACCAGAAATTATTTGCATACCATGGTCGGCAGGGTAATCAGATCAAAACCTAGCCAGCTATTACGAAGCCTGCAAGGTATTATATTATCGACCCTGCCGGCTATGTGTTGCAGCAAATACCTTCTCCTGATGCCTAAAATCATCATAAGGTCGGCATGGTTAAAATTGTGTTCCTTGCCGACCACATCATAACCGGCACGCTAGTGACCAAATACCGTTCCGACGGTTAAATAGAAAATTGCATGAACTCCTGATGCCTAAAAGTCATAAGGTCGGCATGGTAAGAAAATTTATACCTTTCCGACCTTATCATAACTGGCATGCAAATGTCCAAATACATTGTCGGCGGATACATAAAAGAAAATGTCCTCCTGATGCCTAAAATCATCATAAGGTCAGCATGGTAACAAAATTCCGACCTTGCCAGCCATATAATAACCGGCATGCTACTGACCAACTACATTTCCGGCGGTTACACAGAAGAAAATGTTCTCCTGATGCCTAAAATCAACATAAGGTCGGCATGGTAACAAAATTCCGACCCTGTCGTCCAGTCTTAATCGGCATACTGGGGAAACAGAAACCTCGCTAGCGAATTCAAAATTCAAATTTTTGCAAGTACAATTGCATCGATTGACTTGTACTTATGCACTATAACGGAAAAATTTGGGAACCATCCTATAAATACACTACTTCTCTCTACAAAATAACACACAGCTATTTGCATATACTCTCCAAAGCTCATATCATCATACACTCCATCTAACTCACCCAATAGCTCTCTACATACAACAATGGCTTCATTTGATTCTAATAAAGATTGAAATCACCAAAGCTTGGTACGCGGAAACTCGAGTTAGAAATGAGTCCTCTGTAAGGGTGGATGACATAACCTTTGGGCTAGGGTACACAAAAAATTTAGGCAAGAGTTTGGGAATCCTAATGTACGAAGTGTTCAACAAGTGCACGATAGGCACCTAGTAATTGAAAATGCGATACTCGCTTTTTTAGCTCTCCAACCCCCGATTTTCAACGCCTCCAACTTCAACTTGTCCATTGAACAATTTGTAAGTATGTTTGTGGCTTATTTTACGTGATCCATGTTGTTTGATCTTCCTACTAAACACCACTAACAAAGTAAGCTTGTGTTTCGTTTTTGTAGCATGAAGCCGTGAAAGCGCGCTACTTGGAGGAAAAGGGGGAAGCATTCACATTCGATGCAAGCTATGAATTCATGATCTCCAAAATCCCTAAGTATGCCCCGGACTTCATGCAGGCCGGAGATGAATGGGATTCCTCCATCGAAGATTGATAGTTTTAGTGTAGGTTTTGTGGGTAGATCTCTATGTAAACCCTCACGAGACTATAAATCGTCCACTAGGGTCGCATAGGGGTTCAAAGGCTTGATGCACATGCTAAGTGCATTCGTTTTTCGTCGACAAGGAGTTGTATTTTATGTTTCAATCAATGTAGTAACCAAAATTTCATGAATAAAGTGAATTGCATCTATTAGAATTCTTTTTTTTTTTTTGGGATAACCAAAGTCAGCAAGGTTGTAAGATTACTACAGTGCCGACTAAATGCTAGCCGGCAAGGTAAGAAAGTTAATAAATTCCGACTACAAATAGCCGGAAAGGTAATAAATCAATACCATGTTCTTCATTCGTATACCTTGTCGGCCATATTAAGTCGGCACCTACTTCGTTCGTAAACCTTGCCGGCCTAAAACGGTTGGCATGATCTTCGTTAGTCGACCTTGACGACCTTTCATACTTTCAGAACTGAAAGTGTTGATTTCTTCTTTGATTTTATGTATGATTTAATATAACAGATTTGCAATCCCCTTTTTAGAAGTGTTTCGGTTGTCTGCTTCATCCCACAAAATTTCAATCAAAAACAAAATTTCATAACTTAAATTCGTAAGTTTTAATCTATTCAATCAATCTAAACTCAATTAATTAACCTAATCAGAATTTTTAGTGTTAATTAAACAAGGGCATATTAACCATTAAGAAAATACAAGGTTAAAGGGTGGCTTCTTTTACTTCAAAATGTCTTGGGTTTTGTCTCATTAGGTATACCCCAATCAAGCCAGGTAAAAAAAGCATGAAAAACATCCAAGTATAATCGAATTTCTCAACATTCATTATTCTCATTTTTGACTGATTAGCCGAGGAGTAAAACCACCATGCGCCTTATCAGCATATTGAATTTAGCCATTTTGAAGTAAAAGAAGCCACCCTTCTTAATCGGAATAGCCATTTTTGATGATGATTGTTATAAGCCATTAATGCATTTTGAAGCCATTTTTGACTGATTAGCCGAGGAGTAAAGCCGACTCGGCATCCCACACCTGCTCCAAACCTTCTTAACTAAAAATGATACCAAAAAAACAAAAACATAAGAAAATGCAGATTGAAAACATTTTTTTCACCATGCGCCTTTATGTCCCGTTGAATACTGTAGTAGGGACCAACTCAAGATCTATGTCACTATTTTTTTTATTTTGGTCCGGGCTAAAGGCAGTGATCAAGTGAAAAAAATGAAAAATAATGTCAAGGTTTTACAACGAACCCACAATTGGGGGATATCAAAACTAATTGGGGGATAGAGGAAAGGGACAAAATGTGTATCCAAATATCAATTCAGAGTCACCCCTTATCTAAGTGTTTTACGTAATATCTAATCTACCCTCACTAATCATGTTTAGTGGTTAAATATAATTAGGTAAGTTAATAGTTTAGTTTGATAATCATTAGAATAAATCATTATCATTGGATTTGTTGATGCAACACCACTAAATCAAGAGATTTATGATCATGAAAGTTTATGGGAAGAACCAACATGAAAGTAAACAAGCTGAATATACAAGTGCTCCAATTAGTCATATATAGGTATTAATGTATTGAAATTTGATATTTTTTTTTCATTGAATCCGCCATTGTTACGCCTAAAAAACTCAGTGCCGGCATGGTAAAATTATTATCGAGCATGTCGGGAGTGGTGCCGGCATGGTCGATTCCCAAATGAACCATGCCGGTTTGAGGACAAAAACATTCAGAAAAAATTTGTCTGAAATAGCAAGTATCGGCATGGTATTCATCCTGAATAACCATGCCGGAACTCATTATCGACATGGTCTTCATCCTGAATAACCATGCCGGCACTCAGTACCGGCATGGTCTTCATCCTACCGAATGTAAAATAAAAATAAAAATTCAAAGTGAGGAGCCGGCAGAGAAGGATAAGGGAATTTGAAAGGGAGTGAGAAATGTTTCGAATTTAAAAGGGAGTAGGGTATATTTATGTTTGATTTAGCTTTTATTGTTTTAAAGGGTAGTTTCGTATTTTCGCCCCAAAAAACATCCCTTAACAAACACTATTGGTTGGGGGAAGTAATATACATCCCAATTAATATTAGTATCCCCAATTGCGCGCTCTTTACAACTTCACGTAATATCATTTTACAGGGGATGATGATGTTCAAAAACCCCTCAAGTGCTACACTTTTAAATGGCCAGGGTTTTACAACTTCATAGTGGTATGGTACTATGGTTTGACAAGCTTGTCGACAGATTGCCAATTTTTAATTATTTTTGGGATTAAATATCAAACCAAAAAAAAACTGGTATTTTTTATTTATTATTTACTTAAATTTATTACTGGGAGAATTTTTTCAATTAAACAAAAAATAGAAATACACGAGGAGTACATAAAGCCAAACCCACTAAAAAGGAAGCAGAAAATTAAAAACGAAAACTGGTAAATCATCTTACAAGACGTGATCTGGTTTAATTCCTTTCCAATCGACCGTGGCTAGTGTTAATCAACTGTGAAGTTTCTCTTTCAAGTATCTGAACCTCTTTCCCTGGCGGAGCACCACCAGGGGCGGAACTGTATATAGACTTGAGCTGGCAAAGTCAAAAAAAAACCACACACACAAAGTTCACCATTGTTTTGAGTTTGGCAAAAAAAAAAAAAAAAAAAAAGCCTAAAATATAGGCTTAAGCTACCCACCAAAGTCAATTAGTTTTCAAGCCACCCCACCCTTATTTTCCAGTTCCGCCACTGAGCACCACCATAGAAAGGGAACAAAACATGATAAACTAGTAGCAATCATGCATAAAAGAAATGAATCCTCACTTATTCATAAGAAATAATAATATGATAAACTAGTAGCAATCATGCATGCAGAATGAAAATCAAAACGAAACTATAAGCGCAAAACAACTAGTAGTAACACTCGTAGAGTTTGATGTCCATTTTGAGACGAAAATACAATCCTTGGACCGCATCCGTTTTCAACGTTGCTATCCCTCTCGTCATAAAAAAATCACCAGTGCCACCAACAACAGAAATATCTCTAGTCTTTTGATTCATCATATCCGCACCCATAACATTCAAAGTTCCCACATAGTCAGAAGAATTAAAGATTACCGAAAATGCATACCAAGCGTTGTATCTAGTCTTCATATCATAGAAGAAGAAACCTTGAGCTCTAGCCACCGGGGTAGACAAAATATGTTGATCCAGGGTTAACGGATCATCAAAGACTATAAGTGTTCCAAACTGAAAGTTGCTAATACCCGTGGCATTAGTTACCGCAGTTGATGTTGCGTTAGCTGCATTCGTAGCATTAAAAAGGGTGTCGTGAAGGTATAGTGCAAAAGTTTTGCATGGTAGTTTCTCCTTTACGAGTAACCTGTTACTATGGGCAAAAGAAAAATGAATGAGAAGAAAATAGAAGATGGTGGCGAATACATTATCGATGAATGACTTAGACATTCTCTTTTGCAATCGTTACTTAGATATGGAGAGTGTTTTACAAAGACAAAAATTTTATGTTATGAGTGAACCTGAATTTCATGACTTATTTATACTGCCGTGCGCACAATTGTTGGTTGGTTACAAGTTTGGTGAGTTTGACTGTGCATATATGGAAGAAACGTTGAACCTCTTAAAGTCTATTTTCTAGATCAATCATTATAAGTTGGGATATATTTTTCGTCACCTAACTCTTTGCTTATGAAAAAAGTCTCGAATGATTTACATTTTTGGGAAACGTTTTTATTCCCGTAAATAGTCCGATCTGGTGAGTCATTGTCTAGATATATGCTCCTGTAAGAAGACATTTGCTACTGTGTCACCCAACCGTTATCAAGTTCTGCCGGTTTTACAATTATATTGATCAATTTAATTAGTACGTGAATATTAAGGCTTCTTCTTATTCGAAGAGTCTGGAAGGAAAAGTATGTAGATTTGAAGGACCGATCTTGGTTTGGACTAGCTATTTTTTTATGTTTAGTTTGGTCATAAAATTTAATTAAGTACGTACTGTGTGTTACATCTTTTTAAGTATGAAAATCACTGAATTAACAAGCATATATCAAAAGAAACTGAACATGCAGCAGCGCCCATCAACGGTTAAATTGTTTTGTGATACTGCCGGACATCCAACTTTGACCATAAGCCAAGTGATCAGCTTCGTTTGACTCGGTCAAACATATTTCTATATCTAGTTTATGTTTCCTTTTCTACTGTTGGTTTCCTAGTTTCGCTTGATTTCTTTTTTCTAGTTTTCACTGCTATTAGGAAATATATGTAAGCATATTTAAGCTATAAGAAGTTGTAGAATTTTACGACCAAACTTATTATTTGATTCATCAAAATAATTTTCTTAGTTATTCTTCTCCGGTTGCTGCGCTACTTTGTTTAAATCCTTTTGTTAGAACTTTACGTCCCAAAAATTAAGTAAATCCCCGATTCCCTTATTCCTCCAACTCCTTCTTCATCATGAAGACCCTAAATCCATCGCTTAGAGTTCGCGGAGAGAAATGGAAAGAGAGAAAAAAGTTGGGGCTTCAACTAACGAAACTATTTCGCGAAAGTAACAAAAAGACTATTCGAAGACAATCAGCTTCTCAAATGGAGGGCAAAGACACCTCAGAATTTTCAAACGTGAAACCAATTCGTCGAAGGAACAAAAAGACTATTCAGAGAAAATCAGCATCTCAAATGGAGGGCAAAGACACCTCAGAAGCTGCAAACAAGAGGAGTACTGCCGAAGAAGGTGGTGGCAGTGATGTGTATGAATGGGGAGAGGTTAATTGATCAAGAAAAGGTCCTTGGCGAGTGGGTCTTTGTATTCTTAGAAATTTCTTTGCTTTAGCTTTTCTTTGGTTTTGTTGCATGTTTTGTGAGCTTTTTGCTCTTTGTCGGTTGTATTCGCCCGTACACGGCTTGTGTGCATTTTAATATATCCTCTTTGACCGAAAAAAAAAAAAAAAAAAAAAAAAAAAAAAAAAAAGTGGTGGCAGTGAGACTGCCGGAGAAAAACAAAAAAAAAAGTCATTTGAAGAAATGTCAGACCATGTGGGTCACCTTCAAGAACTGTTGTCACTAGCTAAAGAAAATTACTATGATAAGCTCGCAATAGTCAAGGCAGCAAAAGAGAGGCCGCCCACTGAAACAGAAGATATCTGCCAAGCGATGAAGGACTATGAAGATGCCCTGTCGAAGTATATTAGAGCTGAAACGAATCTTTTGAAAGAACAACGGCGTGTGATTTGGTTTAGGTTCTTGTACGAGTAATGAGGAAGCATAAAGCATAGCGTCGATTTTTTGCAAGGCACCGGTGGACTTCCTTATTCTCTGACAAACGGATGGTCATCAGTTGTAGGTGCAAGGCTAGCTATATTACCAAAGTAGTTTTTAAGTATAATTAGTATTAGTGCATTGTTTATAGACTCCTATTGTTCTGTCTTTACATGATCGGTCCAACGTTATGGGATTTAATCAAATAATTTGAGCATTTCTCAAATAATTTTCAGATGATACGAAGTTATTCAGAATTTCTCAAATAATTTTTAACTAGCTAGCTATTCGGTAATAATCGATAATGAAGAAGCTTAATTATTGAATCACGCTGAGAATTCTACCTATGAAACATAAATACAAAGTTGATAATGGGCCTCAATTGTCTAGCTATCTTGTTGGGACGAGTCATAATTCCTGTCGTACCTTCTCCAGAATCAATGTTGCTTCCGTACTTCAGAGACATCATCTTACTCGGCCATCAGATTGTTCTCGATGTCAACAAAGTACCTTTTCCAGAACCAATGTTGCTTCCATACTTCAGAGACATCTTCTTCGGCCAGCATTCCGTCTGTGTTGGGCATGAAATAGTAGGCATGCAAAGTCATCATCACCCCAAAGAAACCCAACAAGTACAGGACATAAAACTTGAATAGGCAGACCATGGCGGGGAATACAAGAGTGATGAAAGCAGCAAGCACCCAATGCACTATTGAAGCCCAATTCTGGCCGCATGACCGAACCTCCAACGGGTATAACAGTAACATATCATCATCATTAGAGAGAAATATCCTGCCTAATGGACCCCATGACCATGCAAATCCTGCAACACAAATGCAGCTGGTGGCTATAATTAAGTTGTCAAACTCATCCGAACCTCCTAATTTGATCTTTACAAGAATCCCCAACATGATCTGTAATCAAAAATGTAATAATTACAATAGTAAACACACAAAAGGAAGGTAATCATTCCGCAAACTTAGTATTTTTATTAGTTAGCACCATTACCTGACCAACAAACACATGAACACCTCCGGCTATGAAGAAAAACCTTCTGCAACCTTTACTGACCGAGATTATACTAACGATGGTTGCAACAACATTGACGCCTCCAATGATGGCAGTGTACGTTAGAGCTGCACTGGTTCCAAATCCTACAGCCTGAAAAAGGTAGGGAGCATAGAGAACCATTACATTCATTCCTGTGAGCTGTTGGAACAAGGGAAGAACTATTGCCATCACACAGTAGGGAATGTTCTGTGTTTGAGACATAATTTGCTTCTCGCATCCTTTCGCAGACTTTGATGCTTCATTGGCGGCTAATAAATCTTTGAACAGTATATGAACGCCATCGTTGGTGCCATGGAGATGTTGGAGCAACTGTTTGGCGTCATCAAACTTACCTAGCTTAATCATGGACATAGGAGTGTCTGGGAGTAAGAAAGATCCGATAGAGGTGATAGCAGCAGGGATCGCAGCAATGCCTATGCTAACCTTCCAGCCCCATCCTATGCTGTTGGTGCTGCAGTTCACAAGATTGGCCACAAAGATACCGACCGCAATCATCATTTTAAAAGCGATATTCAGGGAAGGTAAGTAATTTCTATGAGCGAAACCCATCTCGGACATATAGACTTGAGAACCCTGCCCAAAAGCCAACGTTATGACAAGTTTAATCTACCGTACAACATGATTTGAAAAAATAGAATTGTAGGCTTAGACAATATACCTGATACATTAGGCCAAAACCCAAAGCGTACATAAACGGACCTATAACCAACATAAATTCGTTGGAAATGAGAGCAGTGAACAATGAACCCATGGACAGGAGTGCTCCGCCCAAGATCATATGCCTTCTCATATCTAGTCTGCTGAAATCAGGTGAATGTTTTCTAATATGTATGGCAAGGATACCGCAGATGTAGAGACCTGAAAGAACCACAGAGATGAGAACGCCGTAAGAGGCCACGGAGCTGTTGTAAGTGTATGGGTAGAATTGGTTCGTATATCCTGACCCAAATATAAGCCCTCCTGCAAATCCATCACATGCATTCTATAAATATCAAGTATTGAAGTGTATGTATGTAAAAATAAAAAGTTGCTGCTTTGTACTTGCTATGGCCTAAGGGGTGTTGTTTAATTATTGTTTTTATCAGTAAAATAAAATCTCCAACAACAACTGTCTGTTACCGTCCCTACTACTAACAATAACAAAATCATCAAAACCAGTACAGTAAGGATTAAGCGAATGGTACATACCTAAGATACCAAGCATATACCCAATCAAGAAAGCAGAAGTAATACCGATAAAACAAGCCGTAAGGAAGATCAAAGACATCTTACTCTCATCGGATATGTCAGCATTCATTATTCTCATTTTTGACTCAGCCGAGGGTAATAATTCTGTAGGAGTACCAGTACTACCACCATTTTTATGTCGCATTGACATACTACTGTCGTGTTGATTTTGATGATGGAGAATTCAAAAAACTTTCACACAGAAATAGATTTGTCTAGCTAAAGGTGGTGGTGGGGTTTAGATAGGGTCAAGTATAAGTTGATCAAATAAGGAAACAAATATATTCTCACTAATGAGTAATGATGATAATATAATTAGTATAGGCCTTGTAATGGAAACATATTGTATTCTGATATAAATACGAACAAGCAATATGATATGGGATCACTCTAGCTAGCAACACTGATATTTTTACAATCTCAACAAATACGGCTTCACAGAAAATTTCGCCCACTAATTTCCAATCCAGTATCCCCTTTTCCCCTTTTCAAATTCAATTACAAGAGAGAACCGAGATTGAAAGTGTAATATGTATGTATGTTTTCTCAACCTTATACAGCAGTGCTTTAAGACCAAGCCAATAAATGTGCTTCCACGTCATAATCTTAGGAGAAAATTAAAAGTGATAATCTTAGGAGTCAGGATCATAACCCGCAGTGAGCTGAAAAGCTGCTGCAGATTTAAGTGCATCAACAAATTAGACCCATGCATGCAAAAGTGTGGTGACGATAGTTATCTGCTTTCTATAAATTTACTACTTACTAGATGAACTGAAAGTTGTCCATTTTATCTGGCTTATCGGGAGTTGTTTACGCCGTGTCATTGCCTTCAATGTGTTCCCCTAACATAAATCAAGAAAACCTCAAAGACAGACCCAATGCAAAATAACTGATACTAACTGGCTACTTTCATTTTGTCAAAATTGTTTGGACTGCAAGAAATTGCACATCACAAAAAACGCCTAATAAACAAGGCTCTAGCCTGTAGCATCACTGTAGTGAATGTCATCCCACCTAGGTTGGCACTGACAGCAACCAAATATCATTTTTGCAGGGAGCAACCATTCAAAAACAAAATAATATATACAAGGGGATAATGAACACATGTGCAGCAAGCTTTCAATTCAATTTCTAATCCAAATCTTTGCAGTGGTACCCACTACGCAGTGAGATCTAAGATATCGGTAATCTGGTCAAACCAATAAGTTCTGATAAAGCAATCAATAAGTTCTGATACGGAAGTGTGGCTAATTCAGATAGTAATTATTGGTGTAATGATCAAAAGAATCATTTATTATAACAATCTATCACGATTTAAATATGCAATGGTATCGATAACAAACATTATAATTAACCAAATAAAAAAGTCACCAGAGAGACATGGAGGGAGTGACCTGTTGGCAGTAACCGGAAGAGATGAATGAGTTGCAGCAAACATCTGCATCTACTTCTCCATCAAATTGATTAACCAAATATGCATTGGAATACTTCCATGGAGTTGATTTGCACTCAATGCAAACCCTGTAAGTGATGAGATAAGTGTGGATGGGACCAATCCTGAAAGCTTATTGTACGAAAGATCAAATAGTTTTAAGCTTGTTAGAGACTGCTCAAGAGCACTCTATGCATCTCCTAAACTTGTTTTTCAACATTCATCCAAATCACACCATTTTGTTACCAACTTGCCATTTTTATCAAGATATCAGGCTCAAACGAACCATCTCTATCCTTCACCAACAGCAGCTCTTTTTCCGCAGGAACACACTTAAACCACTTCAAGCTATCTCATATCAAGAGACACCCATGTCCTACTATCACCAACCTACTCATCAGGTTCTTCCTTCGTTTTTTTCCTGATTAGGCTGACTGAACTACACAGCTTCAAATGAAAAGCTGTCTAGCTTTCACTCTATTCTCGTAGATTTTCTTCTTTGAAAACCCAAGTCTCGTACCTTGAGTAAAGACACCAGCATATCTTTGGTTTCATCTGATCATCCAAAGAATATTACACAGCTGAAGAAGTCACATTAACCAACATTCCTCCACTCACCCACGCCAAAAGCTTAACTAGGAATTTGGATGCGATGACAGCATGACCACACTCTTGATCCAACATCTCAAAGGAATGATACCTGATATACATCCATAAAGAACCTCTTTAAGCTTCTGCCATGTCACCAACAGACCAGTACTGTACCACACCCAATTCATAGGCGACAACTTTAACCAATCCATAAACTTCCCTTGAAAACCAAAGATCAAATGCTCCCTCCAGCCGGCAACATGTTTCAACACCTTCATGAAAAACAATGAATTCTGCTCACTCAGGCTTTCCATCGAACAGCTTGAGGTTCGTTTGCAAGCTTCATGAAAGATGCTTCCCCAGCCCTCTTGTTCACATTAGCCCCAGCTTCCTTCAACTTCCAAATTAAGGAGAACAGAATTACTGCTTAAACCGCTATATCAAGGTTACTACTTATCTTTCCTGCCGAAGTCACCGTCACTGTGGTCAGCCTAAAGGGCTATTCTCTGCATTGGCAGGCCAATACAAGTAATTTATGCAGCATCTCCTTCAACTCTTGCAACAATCAAGATGAACACATATTTCAATTTGTAATTTCTGCAACATCTCCAGGACAATCCATGTAGTCAAAGACTCAATCGCCAACTCGATATAAATAAATCAATTTTTTTCACATCTGACTACTTCACAACTTAAGCTAAAAACCCGAATTGCCAAGAGGCAAAAAAAAAAAAAAAAAATTGCTGGAAACAATCAATAAGAAAAACGATAACACAGAAGAACAATAGCAGTTGGGGCTCTCAGTTAGGTCATAAAAATTCGCATCCAACTTTGAAGTTGTAGATTTCAGTATTAAAAAAAAAAATCAATTAACATTACACCATTCATACATATATAATTTCATTTAGGGAACAACTTGGAGACAAATTTTTTTTTTCTCCATTTACATTGTGAACACTGCTATTCAACTACTACCAAAAAGATAATCAAAATAAGACTATATTCATAGACGACATTACATATTTATACAATTTCCTTTCTTTTCGTTTTAAAATCTAACTTACTAGCAAAGAAATTAGCTAGCCCATAAAATATGATCGGAGGCTTCAGGTTCATTAAAACTCCGACTACCAAGATCATACAAGGATCCCTTTTCTTCATCTGAAAACATGATCATATTTTACAACCTTGAGAGGAAATACTGTAATGCATGAATAATTTGTGGTTGATGATGCTATCGAACCTGGATCTTCCTGGAATTATGCATCAGATCTGAGGTTAAGGTTTGATTTCTAACTTTCGATTTCCCTACACAGACGGAGGAGGGAGGCGCAGTTTGGTTTCTTCGTGTTCTCCACCCGGGTTTATATACTAGCTATTAGGGTTTGAGGTCTGCCCGCTTGATTGAAAGTTAATTTATCATCGTTGATTTTATTCATCTAACAGTTCACCAATATGTTTGACTGACCGCTTACTTTCTTTGACTGGCCGTTTATTTTTGATTGTACATTTCATTTATATTTATAAGTGCCACTTGCCGTCTGTCGTCATACATAGCTCAGAAGGTAACAGTGATATGGCTTAGCGATCATGAATGTAGATAAAAAATAAAAAATAAAAAATAAAATTCTTAGTATCTATAATACAAAACAAAGCTAGTCATGAGTTTGCCTAGCTGAGTGGAGGTTCGAACTCATGACCTATTGTGTCATAAGAGTGGCCTCTAACCATTGTTCCACCTTGGTTGGAATTGATAGAAAAGATAAATCAATAGTGGTTGTTTGTTCAACTTCAATATTAATTAGTATAAGTATTTTATTAATTAGTATAAGTGATTTGTCTAGAGAGAAGATAAATCTATGGTTATGGTTTGTTCAACTTAAATATTAATTAGTATAAGTGTTTTATTAATTGAGGTTTCATTAATTTCTCATGATAAATGATTTATTAATTTATCATCATAAATATCCCTTAATTAATATTAATACATATCTCCATCAATAAATAATAATTTTGACAAAAATTATTTCAATAGATATTAGTGGTGGTGGTGGTAGTAGAGGAAGAAGTAAGTGGTGGAAGCGGTGGAAGGTGTTACTAAGTGGTGGAGACGGTAACATTAGTTTTGGTGGAAGAAATAGTGGTCTTTGGATGGTTTTAATGGCGGTAGTATTGGTTTTTCTTTTTGAATCAAAAATAATAATTTTTTTTTTACATGACGGGTAACATTGTATTGTGAAAAGTATAGTTGGTTGTTTTTGACACGATCAAAAAGGCGGGTAACAAATACTTTTGGGATGATACCAAATCATATAAGACAAAATGGTTGTTTTTGGTACCACCGCTATCTTTGGTAACCTTTCGTACGCATGATTTTAATTTTTACAAAAAACATATAGTTGAATAAATTAATTGACGACCTAAGTTTGTTAAATCTAAACTTTATACATGACGTGTGGGATCAAAAGTTATAAGTGTGCCAAATATTCTACGAGGGATGGAAATTTAAAATGGTGGTGGTGGAGAAATAAGAGATATCCGGTGGTTTGTGGTAATGGTAGGTTTTTGATGAGTAGTAATTGATTATGTTAATTATGTCTTTGCTACAAAAGGATAACACTATAAATTAGAAATGTGGTTGATCGTCTTAATGCTAATATAAACTCGGTTAAAATACATGAAAATTAAGAAGAACAAAAAAACATTTGGATGTCACGTTATATAATAAATAACACTAAAAACTACATATTTAGTATCAAGGTTTCTCCAGTCAATAGATAAATCTAAGGTTGTATTGAGATCCCAGTGAAGCGAGAGGGCGAGTTGGTTTTGGATTTTCGAATGATAATGAATATAATGAAACGCTCCCTCTCGGTTTCTCCAATGAAAAACCGAAACCTTCTAAAAAAATAATCAATCGAACAACACTTAGATGGAACGCATCACCACCAGTGTAAACTTCTCTGAATTGCTACATATCCAGTGAAATATCTACAAATTAATCTGGTGATTTCGTCCTACCGTGGTTTTTCGGAATTGCTACAAATTAATCCCGAAACCTATTTGAATATCAAAATAAACTCGGTTAAAATACATGAAAATTAAGAAGAACAAAAAAACATTTGGATGTCACGTTATATAATAAATAACACTAAAAACTACATATTTAGTATCAAGGTTTCTCCGTCCAATAGATAAATCTAAGGTTGTATTGAGATCCCGTAGCGAGGGCGAGTTGGTTTTGGATTTCTGAATGATAATGAATATAATGAAACGCTCCCTCTCGGTTTCTCCAATGAAAACCGAAACCTTCTAAAAAAAATAATCAATCGAACAACACTTAGATGGAACGCATCACCACCAGTGTAAACTTCTCTGAATTGCTACATATCCAGTGAAATATCTACAAATTAACTGGGTGATTTCGTCCTACCGTGGTTTTTAATGAGGCATGCAATTAAATCTCTAATAGTGATTTTAAAGGTATTTAATAATTACAAAATTCTCTTATAAGTTTTGTTTAGGCAAGTATTGATTTAACTTGGGTTCTTTTACATTTTTGTGTTAAGTTGATGACTTTTTAATTTGAATACATGTTTGGTTAACAAACTTTGATACATATAGGGTATTTTCTTTGTAGAACTGATGTTAGTCTTTCATTTTCCCGTTAGCACTTTGTTTCGATCCCGTATTTGTAGACATTATTTGACTAATATTGGGGTATTTGTTTAATCTCAAGGCCGATTAAACCCAATGTGTGTTGTATACATTGAAGGCTATTTAAGTTTGTGTCGGCTCTACCTTGAAACTAATAAATTTTTTTCGGAAGGTTAGTTGAATTTATGTAGATACAAATATCAAAATGACTATGCTCTTTAAAACTCCAAATTACTTGAGTAACACTAGATGTGAGAACGTCATTCATGCACTACTTAGCATAGTTGGTGTGAAATCTTTTTATCCACGAATTTCTTCAATTTTATGTTATCAATAATTTGGAACAAATGTATTCATAAACATCATGGAGTTGGATTGGCAGTTTAGGTATATGTCTTGTTAGATGAAATATTCTTTTGAAGTTTGAAATTATGGTATGATGGAACAATAAATGGGGTAAAATTTTATTTATTGTATTTTTTATTTTATTTTCATGTTGGCACAACATTATTACTAAAATCCGAGATAATAAATTGGAATAACATGCTTAAGTAAAAAATAAAAAGATCAGGTAACCCATTTTGTTTCCCAAAACCTATTTGAATATCAAAATAATTACTCACGAATAAAATGAAGCAAGAGGAATGTGAACAATATCGTATTAGAGACAAAACATCCCGTGCCGTTACGGCACGGGTTAAGATCTAGTCATTCTCATATAGTGTATGGATAGCCAACTTACTATGGTGTAATTCTTAGTATCAAATTCTTCCTCTCTTATTTTTCGGTAACAAAAACTCGTAAAAGCTGTGCAGCTATGTCTGCTTAATTCATAGACAATTGCATGAGGTATTATGTAGTAAAATAGCCCCCGCATCATTCTCATATATGCTTGGTCGTGAGGTTTCACAGCGCAGCTTGTGATGTTTTAATACATGCAGACTATGGCATTTTTAGGATTCTAAAAAAATTATTATCCGATAATTCCTAGGTGAAAAGGACATGTAAAATTTAATACTGTTTAAATGGACGAGAATGTAAAAATAGTCAGGATGTAAACAGTTTCATCCAACCCATTTTCAAATATTTTTTTTTATTTTTAATTTACATCATGATGCGTCTAGTTTCACCCTCGTTATTTTTTAAGTTTAAGTCAGGATGAATCCAGATTCATTCTTGTTAGTATTTTTTTGGTGTCCATTTCTCCCATACTAATTTTACTCATCCATTAGAACCATGTTTTAAAAATATTGGGGCAATTGACCCAATTTATAATTATTATTTTAGTTCAATAGTATCAATGTCAATTTCATCACTCTCGATAGATGTTACCAGTAGCAGTACCACTACGGGAAAAATGAAAAACCACAACATTTTGTATGAAAAGGGTTGCAGAGAGAAGTGACCACATTTAGACTTTACAACTCATATCTTAAAGGTAGTGAATAACTGTATAACAACACGCATAAGGATTGTTGAAGATAAAAAAAAAATTGATTTTGCAAAATGTTCTTGTAGAGATTTGAACCTAAGCCTGTTGTGTGTTAGCACAAGTCATCAGCCATCCTTCCGGCTTCACAACATTGGCAGATTTGTGCTTTCTTTTCCTGATCAATATTCACAACCTTTACAAGGGTTGTAAAATGATAAATTGACTTTGAAAAAAAAATGAAGCTAAGGTGAATCGAACCTAAACCTCCTCTGTCAAAGACTAGGATTTCAACCACCCTTCCACATTTACATGTCTGCTTATATTTTACATTTACTTTTATAAAAAAGTGATGAGGAAAAAAATGTTAAGGAAAAAAAAATGGACGGTTATGATGTAAATGGATGGTTATGATGGAAGATTGAAAAGAAAAAGATAAATAGACCTTCTACAACCCCCCTGAAGAGTTATCGTAGAGTTATAAAAACTTCTGCTATATTTTTCTCACTTTCGCTAAATTTTTATTCAAACCTGCAAAAAATTTCTCACTTCTGCTAAAAATTATTTTGGTCTCCGGTTCTGCTAAATTTTTCTCACTTCTGCCAAAAACTATTTTCTCTAACACCCCCCACTAAATTCTAGAAATTTAGGCCTTTTGAGATTGGGTAGAAATATCCAAAAAATGGTTTGTTTAAGGTTTTAGAGAATATTATGATAGAATCTTACATGTAAAGGGTTCATCTTTACAAATTTTTATCATATATCTTGCTAATTTTGGAGTGAGAACCACTTCGGACACTGAGGATTCATAGTCCGTATGCCCTTGAACCACATTTGAAGCTAGAAATGATACATGAGATCCATATTTAAATAGATGCATTCATCGTTCTTACCAAGTTTCCGACTTATAGTAGTCCACCCACAGCCAGGTTTCGATCTCGGAGCCACGGTATGCATACAATATGCTAGAATAGGGTTGATTTAAAGTTTTGGGGAATATTCCGAAGGAATCTTACCTGTAAATGGATGCATTCATCGTTCTTACGAAGTTTCTGACTTATAATAGTCCACTCACGGTCAGGTTTCGATTTCGAAGCCAGGTCGTGTGCATACAATATCCCAGAATATGGTTTGTTTAAGGTTTCAGAGAATATTCCAAAGGAATGTTACCTGTAAATGGATGGATTCATCGTTCTTACGAAGTTTCCAACTTAAAGTAGTCCAGTCACGGCTAGGTTTCGATCTCGGAACCAGGGTATGCATACAATATGCCAGAATATGGTTTGTTTAAGGTTTCAGGGAATATTCCGAAGGAATCTTACATGTAAATGGATGGACTCATCATTCTTACGAAGTTTATGATGATTTCGATCTCGGAGACAGGGTATGCATACAATATGCCCGAATAGTGTTTGTTTAAGGTTTCAGGGAATATTCTAAAGGAATATTGCCTGTAAATGGATGGATTGATCGTTCTTACCAAGTTTCCGACTTATAGTAGTCCACTCACGGCCAGGTTTCAATTTCAGAGCCATGGTATGCATACAATATGCCAGAATAGGGTTTGTTTAAGGTTTCAGAGAATATTCCGAAGGAATCTTACCTGTAATTAATGGATGAATTCATCGTTCTTACCAAGTTTTCGACTTATAGTAGTCCACTCAAGGCCAGGTTTCGATCTTGGAATCAGGGTATGCATACAATATGCCAGAATAGGGTTTGTTTAAGGTTTTGGAGAATATTCCAAAGGAATCTTACCTGTAAATGGATGGATTATCCGTTCTTACCAAGTTTTCGACTTATAAAAGTCCACTCACGGACAGGTTCGATCTCGGAGCCAAGGTATGCATACAATATGCAAGAATATGGTTTGTTTAAGGTTTCAGAGAATATTCCGAAGGAATCTTACCTGTTGTTTGTAGGTGAAAATGGTTTTTGCTGATTTCGTTAATTGCGGGTGTGCGGGTGAGAAACAATTTAAACCCTAAACAATGTACTACAAGGGAGTACTTTAGATTCGAGAGATCAATCTGTACAAGTCCGGCCTAAACCAAGAAATGGCCGTTCCAGACTTGCTTCGGTCACAAAGTGGAGGAGAATGGGTTGGTTTTGGGGAGGGAAGCAAGGAAAGTGGTGAGACCGGAATAGTTTATTTTGGATGAGTAGTTGGGTTACTACGACTTGTTATCAGAAAAATGAGAGAGCTCCCAAGGCGGGCTAGCAAGTAAGTATTTCTAAGTGTTGTATCTCCCGTATGAACTTGTTGTTCAATGGAAATAAGTAAGACCTATTTATACAAGTCGGAGTAAAAACGTACTCTGGTCTCATTAAGGAGTGGAAGTAAATGGGAGGAGGTGGTAACTGTATGCATGGAATTGATGTTCCATAAAGACGTTAACGCATGAAACTGCTGACGTTATGGAATTGATGTCCCATAAAGTTGTTAACGTATGTGCTTTATGTCCCATGAACGTTTCACACATAACTTCCCGTATTTACTAACCGCCTCACCCTTATGACACTTCCTTATGACGAGCTTAGTATACGCCGCACGATGTAAACCGCCAAACCAATACCCAAAGAGGATCCCCAGTTTGTGTTGATGTCTCGAATGTTTTGGAAAACATGTAGCACGTTGTTGCGGCTTGGCAAGTCAAGCTCGGAAACTTGCTTGACTGGTGACCTTACCGGTCGAGATCTTGCATCTTGAGAGGAGGGGCAACCGTTGATCATTGCACGCCTTTGTTTTGGTAGCGCAGTGAGGGCCAACGTGGTGGCGCGACTAGGTTGGCATGGAAAGGTTTGGAGTGGCCAAACTTAGGTTTCGGGCGAGGTTACCATGTGTCATGGTAACCTTGGATGGATAGAATTTGCTCCTAGGATTGAAGGGCAACCATTGATTGTTGCACGCCTTCGTTTTGGTAGCCTCGTAGTGAGGGCCAACAAGGTGGCGCGGCTAGGGTTATACTTGGCATGTGGGGCCAAGGGTTCGCCTTGGGTGTGGCTAGGTGCGATTTTGGCTTGGCATGTGGGGCCAAGGGTTTGCCATGGGAGTATGGCGTGGCTACGGCCAAGGCAAGGGCGTTTGACTTGGCATGATGTGACCAGCATGGCTAGGGCCAAGGCAAAGTACGTTTGGCACATGCGCGGCTAGCTTGGCTAGGTTTGGTTTGGCCTGGCATGTGGGGCCAAGGGTTTGCCATGGGCGTATGGCGTGGCTAGGGCCAAGGCAAGGGTGTTTGGCTTGGCATGATGTGACTATCACGGCTAAGGCCAAGGCAAAGTGCGTTTGGCATGGCGCGGCTAGCTTGGCTAGGTTTGGTTTGGCCTGACATGCGGGGCCAAGGGTTTTCCATGGGTGTATGGCGTGGATAGGGCCAAGGCAAGGGCGTTTGTCTTGGCATGATGTGACTAGCATGGCTAGGGCCAAGGCAAAGTGTGTTTGGCATGGCGCGGATAGCTTGGCTATGTTTGGTTTGGCCTGGCATGCGGGGCCAAGGGTTTACCATGGGTGTATGGCGTGGCTAGGGCCAAGGCAAGGGCGTTTGGATTGGCATGATGTGACTAGCATGGCTAGGGCCATGGCAAAGTGCGTTTGGCATGACGCAGCTAGCTTGGCTAGGTTTGATTTAGCTTGGCATGCGGGGCCAAGGGTTCGTCTTGGGTGTGGCTAGTTTTGGCTAGGTGCGGTTTTGGCTTGGCATGTGGGGCCAAGGGTTTGTCATAGGCACATGACGTGACTAGCTTGGGCTAGGTGCGGTTTTGGCTTGGCATGTGGGGCCAAGGGTTTGCCATAGGCGCATGGTGTGACTAGCTTGGGCTAGGTGCGGTTTTGGCTTGGCATGTGGGGCCAAGGGTTTAGGGGCAAAGGTCGTTTGGTAACCTTAGACGACTAGGATTTGCTCCTGGGATTGAAGGGCAACCGTTGATTGTTGCATTCCTTCGTTTTGATAGCCGCGTTGTGAAGTCCAGTATGGTGGCGCGGCATGGGGCCATGGCGAGGTGCGTTTGGCATGGCGCAAAAGGTGTGGATGACATGATTTTCCATTGGCACGGAGGTGCGGCTAGCATGGTTGGCATACTTTGGTGCGGTCGGTGTGGCTGGCATGATTTTCCATTGGCACAGAGGTGCGGCGAGCATGGTTGGCATGTTTTGGCGCGGCCGGTGTGGCTGGCATGATTTGCCATTGGCACAGAGGTGCGGCTAGCATGGTTGGAATGCTTTGGCGCGGTCGGTGTGGCTGGCATGATTTGCCATTGGCACAGAGGTGCGGCAAGCATGGTTGGCATGCTTTGGAGAGGTCGGTGTGGCTGACATGATTTGCCATTGGCACAGAGGTGTGGCAAGCATGGTTGGCATGCTTTGGCGCGGTCGGTGTGGCTGTCATGGTTTGCGATTCGCACACGTGGGAATTAGGGTTTAGCTTGTCGTAACCCTAATTTGAAAAAGATACCCCGTTAATTATTTAGGGACACGTTAAAGGTTTCAGTAAATGTGCCTAGTAAATGCTTGTTACTTTAAATGTTGTGACATCACTTTCTGTTAGGGTTTAGTGTTTTAAGATTTTAACCTTAAGCTAAAAACCACCATCAACAGCTGGGTATTTCGCACACCTCTATTAGCAATGTCCTCTTGACGAAGCTCCTGGATGCTCGGGTATTGAGCTTGAATCCCTCGTTGACGATTGAGGTTTTCGCTAATGGTACGGGGAGGCGACCTATGTAAGAGAAGATTGTTTCCCCTGAGACTTGGAGTGGATTTCACAGAACGAGCGGCCGATGATGTTAATGAAGCCGAAGTTTCCATTCCGTCCCTTTCATCTTGATGAGTATGGACGACAACGCTCCTTAAGGTTCGATTGTTGGCATGTTGACCTGAAGGATTTTCGGTAAGTGCATCAACATCTATCTCAAGTCGATTGGCTCCTAAAGAATCCATAAGTTAATCTTTTTTTGTTAACTTCGCTTTAACAACTTTTTCGGACCTTTCAACAACTTTTTTTTGATCGTCTACAACTCTGGAAAAGTTCAGAAACTTTATGCAACTCTGGATCTTCCGCATCTTTCTGAAAGGTTCAGAAACTTTCTGCAACTCTGGATCTTTCTCAACTTTCTGAAAAGTTCAGAAACTTTCTGCAACTCTAGAACTTCCGCAACTTTCTGAAAAGTTCACAAACTTTCTGCAACTCTGGATCTTCAGCAACTATCGTAAAAGTTCAGAAACTTTTTGCAACTTTGGATCTTTCGCAACTTTCTGAAAAGTTCAGAAACTTTCTGCAACTCTGGATCTTTCGCAACTTTCTGAAAAGTTCAGAAACTTTCTGCAACCTTTTGCTCACAATGATTTTGAAACCCTAGTTTAAAAAACCATTTGGGAACAATTTCTTTCACTCGGAGAACACGATCTTTACTCGTAGTCCCCTTAGTCGGCGCCAAAAGATGTTGGTGCAAAAATAATCACCCCAACAATCTTCGAGATGTGTGTAAGATGATCCAATCCCCGCTGTTGATTTAATTCTCCAAAGATTTGTTGATGGAAAGTGGAGGGGTACCTGCAAAGACACTCCGATGCTAAAATCAACAAGAGTTCTATGCAAGTAAGTTGTGGAGAAAAGGAATAGAAATTGTGTACCTTTTGGGTTGGAATCTAGCCTCTATATATAGGCAGAAAATGGAATTAGCTTTAGGGTTCCAATAGTTATCCGAATAACAACCCCATCTGTATAAATCCCAAACAACAACCAAATTCATGATAAAATTTGTTATCCTTTCCAATGCTTATCATAATTCTTAATTATCTTAAATAATAATTATCTTGAATAATAATTATCTTGAATAATAATTATAAATATTTAAGATAATTATCCTCTTTTATTTAGGATCTTGCATTTATCTTAAATAATACTCCCTCCGTTTCTAGAAAAGAGATACTTTCACTTTTTCAATTTGGCCTATTTTTAGGATAAAATGAAAAAGTGAAAGTATCACTTTTCCAAAAATAGAGGGAGTATTAATAATTATAAATAAATAATTATTCAAGACTTTTGGGCTTCAATAATAAGCCTAGTGGGTTTCCATAAACCCACTGGTTTCCCTAATAAATCAAATCCAGGCTTCCATAATAAGCCATGTGGGTTTCCTTAATAAACCCAGGTTTCCAAAATAAACCAAACTGGGCTTCCATAATAAGCCATGTGGGTTTCCTTAATAAACCTACGGGTTTCCACAATAAACCAAACCGGGCTTCCATAATAAGCCATGTGGGTTTCCTCAATAAACCCACGGATTTCCTTAATAAACCGTATTTAACCCATATCAGATAGCTTGTGCGGTATGCACATATATTATTTTAATAGGATACAAACATGTTTCTTTCTTTCATTCTCTCCGCAGAGACGACAGATGGAGGCGTAGTTTGGTTTCTTCCTATAATTCTCCATCGCTTGTATATGTACCAATTATCAGGGTTAGAGATTGCCCGATAAATGTAGGGTTATCTTACAATCGTTGATTTCATTCATCTAACGGCTCTTCCATGTATTTGACTGCCCGTTCTTTGTTCTTTTTTGTTTTGACTGACCATTCTTGTCTATTAATTCACGTGAAGAGTTTTCAAAGGAGTTGGTATTGAAAGCGGTCAATGGTCATGGTCATGGTCAGGTCAAATTAAAGATTACATCTAGTATTCATAGACGAGATTACAAATTTCATCAAAATACAAACTTCCTTTTCTCGTTTTGGATCAACTTCCTATTATATGTTTTGATACAGTAAAATCACTATGGATGAAATACTGGAGAAGGAGACTGTGGAATCATAGAAGGAACAACAACTATGATTAGCACACACCCCAACGACTAAAATTATACAAGGAACAAGTTCCTTAGGATAATGTGTGAGTTACATTTTACAACTATGAGAGGAAAAACCACAGTGAATCAAGCACACCAGATCTTGCCGTCGCGACCACCATGAATATGCAGCAAAGTAACCTTCATGAAAGGTGAAATTATCACCACCCTATTAAACCAACATTGAAACCAACAAGTTATTGTATGTCAATCACGAACATCTATGGCCTTAATTGTCTGCAAACCCTACCATAGCAACCAACGATGTGATCTATAATACTTGTTAACTCAACATCCGATACGTGTGTAAAATAACACACGTATCTTGTTTCTCAAGGAAGTTGTATTTTAGGTATTCAAGTTAAATTAGGAAATAGACTTTACTTATCATTCAAGGAAGGTTGTATATATAAACCTCTGTTATAGCATCCGTAATGTGTGTACAATACAATTAATCAAAATCAAGTTTCAAGTCTCTTCTCTGTTTATCTCCAATCTTCTGTTTAAGAAAACACAAGTTTCACGTTCTGTTTTGGTATCATTAGGTTTAGCCGATCCTCCATTATGTCTACCGAATCGTCTACGGTCTCTTCCACCATCTCTTCAACCACTTCCGGCTGTTATCGACTCTCCGTCATGTCATCCATGCAGTTTTCTCAACCCCATCACATCATTACCGTAAAACTAGATGAAACTAATTATTCGTTGTGGCGTGCTCGGTTTTCTTCCATATCTCCAAGGTTACGACCTTGATAGTCATATCACCGGTGCTACTTCGTGTCCGACGCCTCCCGTTGGTGATGCAATTCCTACACCAGACGTTTTTATCTTGGGTTAAACAAGATAAAATTCTTGTAAGTTGGTTGTTCTCTTCTCTTACACCGTCTTTTTTCGCCATGTTCATCGTCTTACCACTGCTACTGAGAAATTTGGAGCTCTCTCGAGTCTTTGTACGCTTCTAAGTCTGATGCTCAAATTCATCACCTTCACTGTGAGCTGCGTGCACTTAAGAAAGGATCTCAAACCATGCGATCCTATATCGACCATGCTCGGGATTTGGTTGACAGTCTTGCTGCTGCCAACACCACGGTTACGGATAAGGAGTTTCGTCATTGTCTTTTATTTGGTTTGGACAAGGTTCTATGATGCTATTGTTACTTCATTAACCACCACTATGAGCTCATTGTCTGTAGAAGACTTTCTCACTTTCCTTCTTACTTTTGAGTTACGTATCGATCAGCAGACAAAAGCATCGAATTCCCAGCCGGTTGCTAATCTTGCTGCACAGTCCCGTCAGCCTTCGAAGATTTCTTCACTAGCTGCTTCTTCTGCGTCATGGGGTTCTCAGTCTACATCTTTTCGTGGGCCTGGTAACCACAGAAATCAATCCAGTCGCTTTGATAACTCACGTGGGCCTGTTCACTTTGATAATTCTCGTGGGCCTGCTCGTCCTGATAATCATCGTGGGCCTACCAACCCTGAAGCCTCCACTGTGGTTTGTCAGTTATGTAGGCGTCCGAATCATGAAGCCCAGGATTGCTGGAACCGTTATGATAAGAGTTTTCGTCCACCTAGGCGGCAACCACCATTATCTCTACCAAGGGCTTATGCTGCTTATGGACCTGGTCTTCTACCATCACCTTCATGGACACCTGCTAGTGGTGCTACAGATCGTATCACCAATGACTTTTCTCGTCTTCAATTTCCTCCGAGTATACGAGTCCCGATCAAATCCAAATGGGTAATGGTTCTTCTATACCAATTTCTAATGTTGGTTCCTCGATTTTAGGAACTCCTAATCGTAAGTTGAAGCTTCGTAATGTTCTATTTGCACCAAAAATATCTCATAATCTCTTGTCTGTCTCTCGTTTCACTACCGATAACAATGTCTTATTTGAGTTCCATCCCAATTTTTGTCTTGTGAAGGATCGATGTCATGGGGAAGGTTCTTCTTCATGAATTAGGAAGGGTGGTCTCTATCAACTTGATGTTTCATCTCGGTCTCCTCAAGCTTGCATAGGAGAACGTGCTAGTTTACAAGCCATGCATGCTAGAATGGGTCATCCAATGTTGCGTATGATTCACAAAGTTATTTCTCGGTTTTCTCTTCGATTTCAAATCAAACCTTTAGTTTTTGTCCTTTTTGTCATGAGCATAGGAGTCACAAGTTACCTTTTCCATCCAAATTCTGTTGTTTATTTAAATCCATTAGATTTAATTTTCTCCGATGTATGGGGATCCTCTCATATTTTATCTAATGAAGGATACAAGTATTATGTTATCTTTATTGATGCGTATAGTCATTTTACTTGGATGTTTCCTATGTCTCATAAGTCTGAGGTATTTTCTATATTCTTTTTGTTTCAAAAGCATGTTGAAAATCTTTTTAATCGAAAGATTAAAAATTTTCAATCTGATAATGCTGCTGAGTATCGCAAACTCACTCCGCATCTCCAAGAACTTGGAATTTTTCATCGTTTTTCATGCCCTCATACCTCTGAACAAAATGGTTTGGTTGAACGTCGTCATCGTCATATTCGTGAAACTGGTCTTACTATTCTACATATGGCTTCTGTGCCGTCCTCATATTGGTATGATTCGTTTTACACTGCTTGTTAGTTGATGAATCGTGTCCCTTCGACTTCCGTTAATAATTCTTCTCCATATGAAGCTCTTTTTGGTTGTCCACCTGATTACACCTCTTTGCGTGTATTTGGTTGTTTATGCTATCCCCACTTGCGTCCATATCGATCCCATAAAATGGATTCTTTGTCTTCTCCTTGTGTTTTTATTGGCTATAGCCCATCCCATAAAGGTTATAAGTGTCTTCATATACCTACGGGTCGAATTTACATCAGTCGTCATGTTGTTTTTGATGAGACTACTTTTCCCTTTGCATCCGCGTTACCTTCTCCGGCGTCGACTTCTTCACAGGTACCGTCTTCAACTTCCTCACGTATGGTTTCTTCTTCTCGGAATATTGCTTCTTCTGTATTACATCAAAATCTACAGCAGCCGCCTCAACAGTTGTCGACAGCACCCGTATCTCGTCAGTTTTCATGATCGTCTTCATTAAACCGTCATCGACACTGTACCTCGACAGCCTTCCGAGCGGCTCTGTCCCCGTCACAAGTATCTACCGCAACCGCCACAACAGCAATTGCCAGTTTTTGCTCCTTGTCAGATTTCACCGCAGCCACCTGGTCATGAGCCGACAGCAACAACATGTGGTCACGAGCCAACAACAACAACATGTGGTCACCAGCCGCCACCTGCTTTTGCAAATACTTTATTACAGTAGCCAATGGCATATGTTCCCAATCATGAGCCGTCAACTATTGTTAATGATCCGTCGTCATCTGCTCCTGTTTCGGTTCCCACTCCACGAATCCATCGTCAGGTTTCTCATTGCTTGGCGCATTCAATGGTCACAAGGGCTAAAGATGGGATTTTTAAGCCAAATTCACGATATGCTCTTATTTGTGATTCGAATCTTGAACCTACTTGTATTTCTCAAGCTCTTAAAGATCCACAGTGGCGTGCATCCTCTGATGACGAAATCAATACATTGCTTCGAAACGGTACATGGTCTTATGTTCCATATGATCCCTCTATGAATGTTATTGGATGTAAATGGGTTTTTCGGATTAAACGTAATCCTGATGGTACAATTGCGCGTCGCAAATCTCGCCTAGTTGCACAAGGTTACAAACAACAAGAGGGGATTGATTATTCTGAGACGTTTAGCCCGGTTGTAAAGGCGTGTACTATACGTATTATTCTTACATTAGCCTTGTCTTTCAATTGGCCTATTCATCAACTTGATGTGCAGAATGCTTTCTTACATGGAGAACTTCAAGAGGAGGTGTACATGAAACAACCTCCAGGTTATGTTGACCCTCGTTTTCCTACACATGTTTGTAAGTTACATCGTTCTCTATATGGACTTAAACAGGCTCCTCGTGCATGGTACCACAGACTTAGCACTTTCTTGTTGCACATTGGATTTGCTACTTCCAAGTGTGATTCGTCCTTGTTTCTTTACAATGGGGCTCATGGTGTTATCTATTTATTGGTCTATGTTGATGATATTATCGTCACTGGCTCCAGTTATGCGGGTATTTCTTCTATTCTCACTCGTTTACAACAAGAATTTGCAATTAAAGATCTTGGTCAGCTGTCTTATTTTCTTGGAATTGAGGCAAGTCATACTTCTTCGGGGTTATTTCTTTCTCAACAACGTTACGCTCATGACCTTCTCATTCGAGCTAAAATGGATGGAGTAAAACCCATCACTACTCCACTAAGTACTTCTGGTGATATTTCTTCTGATCGTAGCACTTTATTACCTAATGCTACTGAATATCGTAGCATTGTTGGAGCCATGCAATATTTGACATTTACTCGTCCAGACCTTGCTTTTGCTGTCAATAAGGTTTGTCAATTTATGCATGCTCCTACAGAATTTCACTGGGGATTGGTCAAACGTATTCTTTGTTATCTTAAACATACAAGTACGCTGGGTATACGTATTCGGCCATCTCCTTCTTTACAACTATCTTTCAGTGCATATACTGATTCTGATTGGGCTGGTTCTCTTGATGATCGTCGTTCTACAAGTGGATATTGTGTCTATTTGGGTGGTAATATTATTTCATGGAGTGCTCGTAAACAGAAAACAGTTTCTCGTTCTAGTACTGAAGCTGAGTATCGGGGACTTGCTATTGCTACTGCTGAAATTATGTGGATTCAGTCGCTTATTTCCGAGCTTCGTATTTCTACACGCTCTCCTCCAATATTATGGTGTGATAATCTTGGTGCAACTTATCTCACGATTAATCCGATATTTCATGCTCGAACGAAGCATATAGAAATTGATTATCATTTTGTTCGTGATCAAGTAGCTTCTAAGCTTCTTGATGTCCGTTTTATATCCTCTAAAGATCAAATTGCGGATATTTTTACTAAACCGATATCTAAAGATAGGTTTTCTCTTTTAAGGTACAAGCTAACGGTTCAGGATAACCCGTTACGCTTGCGGGAGGGTGTTAACTCAACATCCGATACGTGTGTAAAATAACACACGTATCTTGTTTCTCAAGGAAGTTGTATTTTAGGTATTCAAGTTAAATTAGGAAATATACTTTACTTATCATTCAAGGAAGGTTGTATATATAAACCTCTGTTATAGCATCCGTAATGTGTGTACAATACAATTAATCAAAATCAAGTTTCAAGTCTCTTCTCTGTTTATCTTCAATCTTCTGTTTAAGAAAATACAAGTATCACGTTCTGTTTATACTCCCTCCGTCCCACTATTAAGTGACCTAGTTCAAGTTTGCACAATTTTAAGGCAAATTTGAACGATGTGTTATTATAACACAAAATGATTTGTTTGGTGTCTATGGTTGGTCTCTTTTTAGGACCAAAAAACCCCTCCGTGTTTTTGAAATTTAGACTACCTCTGCGTCAAATTTTGCTATATATTAAAAACTCGAGGGATCGGTTACACATTCAGTGATACAATTTATAAACATCCAACCAAATATCCAGCCGTAACTCGGATGATCACCGAGTCATTCACCGTCACATATCTTCCAGCAACACCATCACCACCATAATCAGCACCACCGCCAAATTGCATTAAAATTAAATTTCTGGTTCAATACTTAAATAGAGAATAAAAAAACGATCTTATAATTCCAACAGAAAAGAGATGAGCTTAATAACATGAATATAACACTCATGAATTAGCATTGGCTAAAGAAAGAAAATGAGCAAATTTTGTATGGTCTTATATATATAACACTTAGCAGTAACAAATCAAACAAAACAAGAATTCCCAAGTTCGATCAATTGTAGTAGTTATTATATGAATTAGCGAACAATCAGGTGAAGAAGATAGAATAATTCGGATACGGTCTTTAATGGTAAGACCCATCAAATGATATGTGACCCGCGTTTACACCCAAAAGAAAGAAATCCAACTAATGAAAATAAACACAAATTACACAATCATGATCAATCTGCTGCCGAGTAATGAGGTAAGCAATGAAAATAAACATTAAGTGATGCAGGAGCATTTTTTGTTTCTTTTAAGAATGTTTTAATCTAGGAATGTCCTACAAAATAGGGATACTTTTTGGTTGTTTCCGTCTTTAGTTTAGGGTTTCTTTGTTTAGATTTATGTTTCTAGTATAAATAGGTTATAGGCTGTTCTTAGAAGGCAGACTTTGATTATATATTATCTTAAGCTTTAATCTGCAGATTATAGAAAAGTAATGGGTTTTTAACCTAGACTCAATTATGTACGTTCTTATTGTTATCAATCATATGTTCTATTCGATTATCTTTGTTTTATTTTCCCTAGTTTTCTGTTTTAGTTTCTAAAACTGCATTAATTGGCGCTAGAAACAAAACACACCAGCAAACCCTAGTTTCTACAATGGTAGGTAGAGATAGAGGTGGTGGTAGAGGTATTAGATACATAGATTCTACTGAGTCAAGAACCTTGATTGAGGACATGTTGCGACAGAAGTTGCAACAGGGAGGTGCGAAAGCTCGAATGGAGACACCGGAGAGCCGACGCAAGTCTTTAAATTCCCCGGAAGGAGTTTTTGAAGAAGATGAACACACAAAGGTCGGTGAGAATCGTCGTTATGTTATTCATGAGAATCCAGTATTCTCACAACACACCCCTTTGTATTCACCGGAAGGAGGATCAGAAGATGATGAACATGCGTTTAATGAAAATCTTTTTCATAACCGTGTTTTTCATAAATCACATGATGGTTGGTTAATGGAAAGAAGTATCACAACCCTTGACTTGAACACTAGACGGGTGAAAGTTGAAGTAGATGATATGGCTGGAATATTACATGCTGAAGATTTCCTAGATTGGGAGGTCGGCATAGAGAAATTTTTCGAATCACACTCTATGACCGAAGCTTGTAAAGTGAAGTTTGTCAAGTTAAAGTTGAAGGGGTCAGCACTATATTTGTGGCAAAGACTACGAGAAAGGAGTATGAGGCAAGGAAAAGCGAAGATCAACACCTGGAATCACATGAAACAGAAATTGCGCAAACAATTTCTGCCATCAGATTATATAGTGATGATGCATAAAAAGTTTCAGTTTTGCCAACATGACTTGAGTAAGAGCAGAAAGGTAACCAGCACATCAACGAAAGCTGCTCGGATTACAAACAGAGTGCACAAGAAAGAAGTTCACTTCATTGAGGCTGATAGTGATGAAGACACGTCGAGGGAGCTGAAATATGATGAATTTGTCAGTGAAGTACTGAAGTATGACAAATTTGTCAGTGAAGAGCCGAAATACGATGAACTTGAGAGTGATGACATAGTCATGGTTGATTGGGAGTTACCACCAGTCTACGACTGCGATAGTTACCCAAAAGTTGAAGAAAAAGTTTTTTTTACTCATACTGGTTTGTTCGTTTTATCCAAGAAGATAGTGAAGAAGTTGAAGAGGAAGTTTTGATTACAGCAGGTCCTGTTGATACTCTTATCGACAAAGACACAGCATTGTAAGTATTCAGGTTAACCAAACTCATCCGGTTTCAAGGAATCAAGTTACATATCTAGTAGATGATCAATATCGTAGCTTGAGATCTCAAATTTTATATACAGAAACTTTATGTACTATTGACAATTATAATTTGAGATCAGACTATCACAAGGAAGTTGGTAGAGAAAATTACAGAAGTAAGATTCATGGGCGAATTTTACTTAACACTGGGAGAAATATGTTGATGGAGGATTTAACAATAGTTTGTTTAAGTATTCCATCAATATGTTACGTAGATGGCAGTCATGGAATTCAAGTTTCATATATGACAGAAAGTATTAGTTTGAATTCAGACTGGTACAAGAGAAATTTAGGGCTTTTGGTTATTACCCATATTCGGTAGCCTAGTAATTGTTTGAAACTTCCGATTGTGGTCGATTTCTTCATTTCACAAGAACATTTGTCATATTCGGGTGGTAAATATTTTGGTTTCCTTACGATTGTAGAATCTTCATCATTACTGAGGCCTAAATCGATCATATTCGGAAGTTAATTATGATTTATCCTTCCGAATATACTATGGAAGTGATGCATATTCGGTAGGAATAAATTTTGTGAGGCTTATGATTGTTTAGGCTCAACCATATTAGTAGTTTCTAGTTACAAAGTGATGCATATTCGGTAGGAATTAGTTTTGTGAGGCTTCCGATTGTGTAGCCTCAACCCTATTAGTAGTTTCTGGACACAAAGTGATTCATATTAGGTAGGATTTAGTTTTGTGAGGCTTCCGATTGTTGTTTATTCGGAAGGTTATACTTTTTATTTCTTTCGATTATCAGTATTCGGAAGGTTATGTTTAAATTTAGCGTTCGATTATTTTGTGTTGATAAACATATTCGAACACCAAAAATTTTCTTTTGTTTCCGATTATTGGTATTCGATAGTTTATTGTAAACTGATACTCTCGATTATGCATAATCGGAGGCTAGTGATTAACTCAACCAAAAAGAATATTTATATTCGGGACTTTGGATTTTACTTAACTCCCGATTATATAGTTTACTAACCTATTGTACCTTCTTTTGTTATTTAGGGATAGGTGATGATTATTTTCAATGATGTTGTAGTAAGAAGGGTTATCGTTCACTCGGACTTGATGAGATTGATATTAATTTTTAATAAATGAAAAAAAAAAAAGAAAATATATACAAATATGGTGACAAGATGAAGAGGCACTGAGACTCAGGATTCGGCCAAACTCATAACAAAAGGTTCAAATATTAATTCTTTTAACAATTATCGCTCAACAAATAAAAACATGGACTCTTATTTTTGCCAAGGTAGATTCTCAAAATATCAATTGTAAATCTTAAGCATGGGGCATCAAAACATCTAAGCAAGCATGACCCATCAAATGAAATGACAACTAATTAATCAAAATCATATGTCAATTTTAATTAGTGCAAAAGTCATATAAAGAATTAATTAAAATTATCCATGTATGAAATTCGGCTTCCTCCATCATCCCAGTGGTGGGGTTTAGCTTCTCATGATGTAAACACGCTCAAAAAGATAATTCATTGCTCAAAGAGGTGTTTTTATTGAAGAACTGTAATAGAACAGAGATTCGTAACGCTTTATGGCTGTTACAGAACCTACTGTCACAATTGAAACTGTTACAAAGAAAACATGACAGTCTTAAAAAGGTGATCTATTCTTCGTCTTCTTCTTCTTCGCCTGAAAGTGCAGAAACTCCGACCACAGCCCTCTGCAACCTTCTGTACTCGCTACTTTCTACCCCTAACTCTCCATGCCCCCTCAGTGATCCACCAAGATGATATTTATACACAACAGTTGAAGAAAATCCTCAGTAATAACTCATAGTGATCTCCAAATATTCGGCAGTGAAAATAATATTTTCGGGAATATTTTCTTCCCTGAATTAAGTCTTCATGCATCTACATCTGCAAAACTCTCCTTTTTTATCTGTGACACGATCTAACTGGTGGCTGGACCCTTCTAAGCACACGCAATCAACAGCAAAGCTTGGTAAAATCCGTGAAATACTTCTCTTGGATACGTGTTTCTCTGCTTACTTCTCTTGGATAATTCATCCCAATTTAGATGAATCTAACGACTATACCAACTCTGTCTAAGCGTAACAGGCCCAAAACAATCCACTCGAGTGATTGAATCACTCCAGAAATCTCCAAAACCGAATCCAGCAACACTCGGGTTTTGTTGAGCAAAACCCGTAACTCCCTGTATTTATCAATCCGAGCTTCCAGACAAATATAACCCACAGCATCGATCATATCATGCATGTTAATATCAAACACGTCATCCCGAGAAAATCCAGACCATTGAATTTCTTGGATTCCGTCCAAAATGCAACCTTAAAATCTACGGTGAAGAACAAAATTCCCGCCAAATTCAGAAATTTGAATGGTTGGGGATGACCTCCCCTAATGCATGGGGGTGCGAAAGCGAGTGGCTCCACTGGGGTGCCCTTATCCAAAATGAGGGTGCCTTTAGTACTTTTCTCCGGAGGTCCAAAAAGCACTTTTCGAGCAACTTTTTACGCATAAGTGTAATTCTCCAATAACACCTAGACAAACATAAAAACACCAAAATTAGTACAAAAATCGAGACTAACAATAGAGACACGAGGACAATTCAAACACAAAAATGTGTCTATCAAATACCCCCAAACTTATTATTTGCTAGTCCTAAGCAAATTTAATCTAGAAAATAAAATGACTACACTTAGCACGTGCAGCAAGCCGTTAAACCGCTAGGTGGCCCTAGCGGCAGAGTGTTGTCTCCGGAGGGTTTACCAGAGGTGTACCCACAAAACCTTTACTCCAGACCCTAGTTATCTACGCAGAACCTTGGAAGGCACTATCAAATCTTCTTGGTTGGCATACTCTCATTGACTACAGGAGGAAGTACCCTGATGAGAAATTCCAATTGATGTACACGAGTTTGCACTCAAGCATACTAAAATTCATATAAGTGACAGAGCTCTACTCAGATAGTTTCTGTACATCATAAACCGGAGTCAACCAATCACATGGATAGATTAAGAAGATGGATGTAGAGAAAACGTAGATGATGTTGACTAAGGTGAACCTATCCTAATGGTGAGATATCGATGTCGGACTAATATCAACACCTTTGGCATATACAAGGGAACCAGTGGTCGATAATCCTAACTCTAGGTCAACTCAGCTGGCATATACAAGGGTACCAGTGGTCGACTTTATTGTATTTATTCCGGTGGGTCTAGTGGTCTGGTCTATTTTTTTTTTTTTTTTTGGTGCTCCATTCTATTTCACCCTAGCAATGTTAAAAAAAAAAAAAAAAAAAAAAAAAAAAAAGTGATCAGGATTCTTTCGATGTTTCCATCACGAGGATATGGCGAAAATACCATGTTTTCTTTTCTAACACCTGAGCTCTGTGCTTTTATGAATAGACTCTTCTAGATGTTACCATCTAATCAGATTGGTTCCTCAACTCCTACAACCAAGATGTTCCCATCCACTTAGATTAGTTAGTGCCAACCTTAATAATCATAAATTACTAGTCTCTGGAGTTTATTTATTTCAACTAAAAAGTTTTTCCCATACCCCCAAACTTAAATCTAACATTGTCCTCAATGTTCTAAAGATGAAATTAAAAGCATGAACAATGAGAAATTGTTATCACTTGGAGCAAAAGAGTTAAGGAAAGATATTACCGTGTTGCATGAGCATGTGTTACCTCCCAAGAAGTGCTAAGTTTAAAGTCTTCAGCCGGACATTGGAAGAGATTAGTCACCTCGAATAATCATATAGCAACAGCCGGAATAACTGCGGGTCATCTGGGTCAAAAAGTGCTAACCACAAGGAGAGGAGACTGCAACATACCAGGAAGATACCCTTATCTAGTTTTTTGTTTAAGACAACTACATCTAGTTGTGGCTCAGTTTCAGGCTCTATAAAAGGGTCTAGATAAAAAGTTTTCATAGGTTGCGTTTCCTCATAAGTTAGATCCGAATGTTCAGGTTCTAGAGTCTGGAAAAACTCAAATAAAAACTTAGAAGCACATAATAATAACCTGAATAATTGAGGATCCTCTCTGAGTCAATGGGTTTTGACTTACACAGTGACCACAATAAGATTGGTGGTCTTCCTTAACAAATGAGTCGACCCTAATATCCTAAAGTAATTAGGTTTAGTCTCAATACTTAATAAACTGGCACATTTGTAACTCATATGTTCCCACAATTGAAAGAAAAGTTTTTGGTGGGAAAACAAAGTCAATTTTGGTATCATAGCCCTGGGTTAACCTCATCAACCCAGAGATGATGGTTTTCTAACAAACCGAACTTCTTCTGGACATTATTAGGTTCGGGAGAGCTAGCATGAAGGTAATCGGCACAATGGTTGAGGCACATATATCAAGTCCCAAGTGAGGGATCTCTGTAAGAGCTAAAGGTAAGGCGCAAGGAGAATGATAATCACCCCCAAACTTAGAATTTTGGGTGTCTCTAGATAGACTAGCTACAATTTCCTAATTTCTAGATCATCAAAATCTGAAAATGGTCAATTGCTTCATGTAAATTATACTCGGAGTGATGCATCCTCACTCATATTTAAAAGCTCTACGAGTTCATCTTCTTCGTCTAAGACTATTGTTTTTAAATCGTTAGACTCTAAAATAATATTCTCGTGGATAAACCCGTTCCTCTAAACCATTATCGACTTCGTAAACAGGAAATACTACATCGTAAAAAACAAAGTATCTCTAGTCAAATCCTCGTCCTTTTGAATAGGTGAATAATTGTTAAAATTATTAGGATCTCGAACCGAAATAACCTGTTATTATAAAGCTCAATTGAGTAGCAAATTCCGATCACTATGCCTATTTATTTCAAATTCTTCATCAACACTATCCTTATCATAATCATAATAACATGAAAATGGTTGAACCTCATCTAAACAAGTAGTGTTACCAATTCTAACCTCATCATCTTGATTATGTGAATAACTATCTTCATTCTCAAAGGTATTATTGGATACACTATATTGGAAATTCAAGTTATTTCGAGCAATACTTTCATTCATCTCTAACTCAAGTCTACGTGTCGACTCATCTATCCTCTCAAGGGTCTCCCCCAAAGAAAGTTCCCTTAGTGTTGGATATAAGTTTTGAGTTAATCTATTGAGGATATCTTCTAAAGATTCAGTCAGTGTTGCATTCCTTTCGTCCATAACTACTTTATTCACCTCAGCTAACTTATATGTCGCTTTAGCTAAATCCCTGAGGGACTTTTCTAAAGAAGGAGTAGGAACAGAAGGATCATAAAAAGGACTACTTTTAAAAGTTTGATTGTATCCTCTAGAGACGAAGAACTAGTACTATAATCTTCTTGCTCGAATGACCGATGCTCATGTGGATAGTAATTGGGCTCACCATGGTATGACCCATAACTTTCAAAAGATTGGCGTTCCCAACCACTATTCACACTATTGTCATAAAAAGAGTAATGTCCATATTGTTCAGTTGGATAATCATTGTATTGGCTGTTATAATACCAGTTTGACATCCTAACTGCAAGGGAATTCTACACAAACACAAACAAGGCTGACTCGACCACAACAAACCTACTGATTTCTAGCAAAAAAAAAAGCATGATGGCTCCACTTAGATTGTTTCTAGACCAGCTTCTAATCCTTCGAAAGGGAATTCGTTACAATTTAAGCAGAACCCTCTGGAACCAGTCCGAGTTGAAGTAAGTTCAATAGAGGCGAGGGAAGCTACGTGGAGCTTTGATACCCAAGGCCTCACCGCATTACAAGGCGGCGCAGTCACGCATTCAACTCACAGAAACCATCATGAACTTCGAAGTATGCTTAAAGAGTAACCAATATTTTTCGAATGACTTTCCTATTAAGCTCGTTACCCTACCGGTCTCGTTCTAGTCAGTATTTTAAGCTTAGGTTCGCGTTTGGTATCGTTTTCCTAAGGCGCGTAAGAAGAGAACGGTGATGAAATCCGAACCCTTATCTTGTATGGCCAGTCCTTGCCCTTTACTAGGAAATTAAAGCAGCCGTATTCAAGACCTCAACATATATGCATACAAAATCATCCAAGAACCCGCTGACAGGGGATTCGCGGGTGTTTAGAATTCTTACCTCCCGTTCCAGACGGGGGATAAACCGTTGAAGTCGACTCGGGCCACTGACTCCTATGTCAGTGTACGAACCCGAGGGGCCGAGACATTATCGTAACTGTCGTCCTTCCCTGTGCAGTTTATATTTAAACGAACCCTTCCTTAGGGTTTTAAAAATAATAATGTTCAAAAGTCCAAAAATAAAAATAAAAATTACAAAAATAATTACCTAATTACAGTTTCTAAAATAAATAAATAATAATAACACTATATACAAAATTTTGTTCTTCACTCCGTTCGGATCTCTCTTTCTTTCTTATTTTGGCTTTGCTTTTCTTTTCAGTACTTTCTCTTTTTCTTTCGCTCCACTCCAAATCTGAAAGCAAACAGAAATACCAAAACGCGTAAAAAAGAACAAAAAAAATAATAAAAAAAAAATGAAACCTAAAAACAAATCTATACACAAGTCCGCGTCGGCGGCGCCAAAAATTGATGATTATTTTCAATGATGTTGTAGTAAGAAGGGTTATCGTTCACTCGGACTTGATGAGATTGATTTTAAGTTTTAATAAACGAAAAAAAAGAAAATATATACAAATATGGGAAGAAGAGGCACTGAGACTCAGGATTCGGCCAAACTCATAACAAAATGTTCAAATATTAATTCTTTAAACAATTATCGCTCAACAAATAAAAACATGGACTCTTATTTTTTCCAAGGAAGATTCTCAAAATATCAATTGTAAATCTTAAGCATGGGGCATCAAAACATCTAAGCAAGCATGACCCATCAAATGAAATGACAACTAATTAACCAAAATCATATGTCAATTTTAATTAGTGCAAAAGTCATATAAAGAATTAATTAAAATTATCCATGTATGAAATTCGGCTTCCTCCATCATCCCAGTGGTGGGGTTTAGCTTCTCATGATGTAAACACGCTCAAAAAGATAATTCATTGTTCAAAGAGGTGTTTTTATTGAAGAACTGTAATAGAACAGAGATTCGTAACGCTTTATGGCTGTTACAGAACCTACTGTCACAATTGAAACTGTTACAAAGAAAACATGACAGTCTTAAAAAGGTGATCTATTCTTCGTCTTCTTCTTCTTCGTCAGAGAAAGTCGTAGAAACTCCGACCACAGCCCTCTGCAACCTTCTGTACTCGCTACTTTCTACCCCTAACTCTCCATGCCCCCTCAGTGATACCCCAAGATGATATTTATACACAACAGTTGAAGAAAATCCTCGGTAATAACTCACGGTGATCTCCAAATATTCGGCAGTGAAAATAATATTTTGGAATATTTTCTTCCCGAATTAAGTCTTCATGCATCTATATCCGCAAAACTCTCCTTTTTATCCGTGACACGATCTAACCGGTGGCTGGACCCTTCTAAGCACATGCAATCAACAACAAAGCTTGGTAAAATCCGTGAAATACTTCTCTTGGATACGTGTTTCTCTCGCTTACTTCTCTTGGATAATTCATCCCAATTTAGATGTATCTAACGGCTATACCAACTCGTCTAAGCGTAACAGCCCAAAACAATCCACTCGAGTGATTGAATCACTCCAGAAATCTCCAAAACCGAATCCAGCAACACTCGGGTTTTGTTGAGCAAAACCCGTAACTCCCTGTATTTTTCAATCTGAGCTTCCAGACAAATTTAACCCACAGCATCGATCATATCATGCATGTTAATATCAAACACGTCATCCCAGAAAATCCCAGCCATTGAATTTCTTGGATTCCCGTCCAAAATGCAACCTTAAAATCTACCAGTGAAGAACAAAAAATCCCGCCAAATTCAGAAATTTGAAAGGTTGGGGATGACCTCCCCCTAACAGACAGGGGGGTGCGAATAGCAGGTGGCTCCCTGGGGGTGCCCTTATCCAAAATGAGGGTTCCTTTAGTACTTTTCTCCTGGGGTCCAAAAAGCACTTTTCGAGCAACTTTTTCCGCATAAGTGTAATTCTCCAATAACACCTAAACAAACATAAAAACACCAAAATTATTACAAAAATCGAGACTAACAATAGAGACACTGAGGACAATTCAGACACAAAAATGTGTCTATCAATAGGCGAGGGAAAAAAGGCCGAAAATACGATTGTCTCGGCTATTGCAAGGAAGGAAAGGCGTCAAAACTTGACAACTAGTGCAAGGAGAGCTAGGAATGTTGAAGCCGCTTCAAGTGCTCTAGATGGAACTCAACAAGCAAGTCAAGAAGATGTTCAACCTAGTGCCCCTCAGTCAGAACCGGTTCAAGAAGGTGTTCAACTAAAAGCCTCTCAAGCACAACCAGTTCAAGAAGGTGTTCAACCAAGTACCTCTCAATCACTACCAGAGATTCAACTAGAAGAACCTTAAGAAGTAGGACAAGGTAGTGGTGCGCAAGAATAAGGAAAAGCCGAAAAGAAAAATCCTTCTCGAAAGAAAGCGAAACACCTTGTCCCAGACAGACTGAAGGTGCAGGATATTCCAGAAGGTGTAATCCTTGGGCTGTCGGAGGATGGAGGAAAATTTTTATTTGGATACAAAGAATCCTGGGCCAAAGAAATATATGAAACCGAGGTAATAATAGTATCCATTTTATTTACCTATTATCTTTTTCTTCGTAATAGTTTTAGGCTATTCTAATTTTTTGTTTTAACTTGTCATGTGTTTAATAATATCATTCCGATGTGGTTCGTATACTCAAACCGACCACCGCACCAACTAAAATGCTGGATTGGCCTTTGAAAGATGAATGTTAAAGGTTGAAGAACATTATTGCAAATACCGGGTTGGCTGATGTCGGGGAACTCTATGTTGGAACACGACCGCGTGGCTATATCGGCTTTTGTGGAGAGACTTTATCCTGAGACCGACACCTTCCATATGCCATTAGGGGAGATGACGATGATGTTGAACATATTTTTAGACTCCCTGTCAATGGCAAAGGTGTTAGGGATGAGTTCACAAATCAGTTGGAATGGAAGAAACTTTATGCTCTAACTGAGAAGTGTTTGGGTTGGGATGAAGAAACATCTACAATTGATTTCAAAAGATGCATGAAGTATAGAACTAGACAATTCAACATCGGTACTCTGATGGATATGTTCAAGGGCACCAAGGACAAAGAAGAGAAAAGAAATTTAACCGATGAGCAAATCAACCACGCGTCCACCGCATATCTCCTATGTGTATTGGGATGTGTCATTTTCCCCAATACCAGCGGCAATCGTGTCGTCGCCAATCTTTTACAACTTCTGGATCCTCTCGAGAAAGTGCATGAGTACTCTTGGGGCACGGCATGCCATGTGTGGTTGATGGAAGAGTTGAGAAAGGCGTCGAGGATTGGAATTAGCCAAGTGGCCGGGAATGTGAGTCTACTACATGTATTGTTTATTAACTCTACATAATTGGTTATTTTTAAATTTTTCTACCATTGAAGAATCAATTTCCTAATACTTGCAAAAATGATAACATAGACATGGATCTACGACCACTTTCCTATCTTGCAATTGGCCATTGAAAACACGGCGTGGGCGATAGGTGACCCTAGAAGAAAAAAGTACGTCTTCGATAATAACCATTCTAAGTCAAAGGAGCAGCAGCTGATTCGTTTGAGGGAGATTTTGGATACCCTGAAAGCCCAAGACGTATGCTTTGATCCATACAAGCAAGACCGAGCTGATAGACATATCGCGGGTCGGTCAGATTTTTCCCTTTATTTTGGACCGTTGTGGCACCCTACATGATATGTGATGTACAATGCTTCAAGGGTGATGCGACAACACATTTTTGTACAATGTTTAACAAAGGTCGAAATCCGTGGCAATTTTACTTTGGATCTGGAGAACTGCAAGTCTTATAAAGATTCTATCACAGTAGTTTACAAGGGTACACCAACCTGTAAAAACCATTGGGATAGAATGGCGCATTACTTGATCAACCAAGGAAGGGAAGCCAACCAAGGTTTTGAAACTGCTCCCACCTATATGGATTGGTACCAGAATGTTTCTCATCTTCGTGTAATCCGTGATATTAAACCAAAGCCCATACCTGCATACAAGAGTATCCTCAAAGAGAAACCTGGGGGTTATGAAAGATTGGTACGTATTTTTTTCTTAGCCTATTTAATATTATGGGTCAAAATAGAGTAATAAGCGCTTGATGGTATGTTATGTTTTAAAACAGATGGACATGTTCAAGAGTTTGTCCAAATGGTGCACTAATTGCATAAAATCCGGAGAGCCTGTGCCACTTGAGAAGATAAAAAAGCACCAAGAGTTGATTGATAACGTTGACAATGAAGATTATGCATCTCAGTTTGGGAAAAAGTCAAGCAACCTAAAAAGATTGTGAAAAAAAGAACTCGGGCGTCTTAGAGCACTTAGGTTTATGAAACCAATGATGATGTTGGTCCAACTCATTGCAAAGTCAAAGGAAAGAAGAAAAATTAAACTCTTGATGTTGTAAACTCTATATGTTTTACGTTAACTTTATGGATAACTTTGTTTATGTCGGATTATGTCGTTTTCAAAGTTTGTGTCGGATTATTAGTTGTTACGTTATGTTTATGGATTGTGAATGGTTCCTTTTATGGATTATAAATGGTTATGTTGCTATGTTTATGCATTTAACAATGATTCGCAAGGGTCACATGAAGAGACATGAAACTGCAAAATTTTAGAACACAATCGGAGGCTAAGTTTATATATGAACCTACCGATTATGGGGATTTTGCATTTTTATTCAGAATCAGGAGCTTTATATATTATTAACCTACCGATTCTGGGGATTTTGCAAAATATTTTGTCAGATTCGAAAGATTCATAATATCCTTTTCCTTACGATTATTATGTGTAAAGAAAACTTGTCTTCTATATCCAAACAACACCACAATCGGAAGGTAATTGTGCACCTTGACTTCCGAATAATAACAATCGGTAGGTTTATTTTTGATGTTCTTCCTGATTATTCTATCTAAAAAAAACTTTGTTTCCTAGAACCAAACAACACCATAATCGAAAATCGAAATTCCTTCCTTGGTTTACGATTATAGAAAACGGTAAGTTTGTTTTATGTGTTCCTTCCGATTATGCTATGTGCAAAAACTTTCTTTTCTGTATCCAAACAACACAATAATTGGAAGGTAAATTTGCACTCTGACTTCCGAATATTCTTATTCGGTAGAGCTTATTTTTTTGTTAATGGCCGATTATTCTATGTGAAAAAACTTTGTTTCCTGGAACCAAATATAATAACACCATAATCGAAAATAAAGTTGACTGATAATGTAAACGAATATTTTAATCAGGTTACTGGTTAACAAGAAACCCTTCCGATTATTTATAATCGACAAGTTTTTATATTAATATTCATCCGATTACAGCCATTACATAAAGTTCACACGACCATAACCTTACAATTTCGTCAAAAGCACCTAAATTCATACTCCTAATTGACCATAAAAGTATTAAAAAAGATCATAATGTCCAGTGACCACATAAATTGTCCCTCTTTATTTTGTAACATCCTTCATGTTCAAATCGTTTCCCGTAGAGGTCCATATACCGACGATCAGCAAGATTTCTCTGAAATTACGAATGAGTAACAAGTTAGTACTAACTTATGTTAATGTGAGTCGGAGTTATAAAGATACTTACTCGTTTTTCATATGCCCACCAAGAAAAAACGTCCCTAACAAATCGTTCTTCATCTTCAAGTTTGTCAATCTCCTTATCGACCGTCTTCTTTCTCATCTTAATGTCATTGGATGTTTCGAATTCGATTACCATCTAATGCCTCAAATACTATTAAAATACGGTTCCATAACTGCTATTCGGATTCGCGTTTGTGGAGCTTGTGAACACGATCATGAGCAGTTACCACAAACCACGCTCTATAAATAGGACAATCTTCTTCTTCGGCAAAAGCAATATCCATGTTTTTGGTTTTCAAAATTAGAACTGAAGAGAGGAAAGAGTTTGGTGTAATTGGGGTGATAGATATGAGTTTCTTTATATAGGTTTAGGGTCCAACGACTCTTTTTCTTTTTCCCAAAAACTCCAACAGCTATTTCTGAAATTTGGTTCAAAATACAACGGTTAATTTGACGAATATTGAATGTGGAGAAACCAATAATCGGTAGGTATTGGTAGCTTTCAAAATTTGAATTTGGGGCAACATATAATCGGTAGGTAGTGGAGCCTATTTGCCTTACGATTATGGCTACTTCCAAATCAAGAACTACATGGTTATGCCTGGCTCTGAACACTCTAAACCTATGGAATTTGCCAAGGGTTCGATTTGGGGATCCTTATAATCGGTAAGTTGTTTAAGGTGGATAGTCTACCGATTATAACAGATTTCAAAATTCAATACATGAAGGATTTTTGAAAAAACTCATTTTGGGGCAACTTATAATCGGGTGGTTCGGTAATATATTTAACTTTCGATTACCGCTGCATCCAAAACACGAACCAAGTGGTTGTGGCTGGCTGTGTACACTCAAAACCTATGAAATATGGAAAAGGTTGTATCTGGGGCTCTTTATAATCGGTAGGTTATATAGTTGTACACCCTACCGATTATAGCAGATTTAAAAATTCATGACGTGAAGGATTTTAGAAAAAACTCATTTTGGGGAAACTTATTATCGGTAGGGTTTGTAACATATTTTGCTTCCGATTATAGCTACATCCACAAACTCAAGCCAAGTGGTTATGGTTGGCTCTGCACCCCTCAAAACCTATATATGGAATTTGGCCAAGGTTGAATATGGGGCTCCTTATAATTGGTAGTCTTACAAGTTGGATAAGCTACCGATTGTAAAAAGGATTATTAGCTGAAGTATCTACACAATAATCGGTAGGTATAGTTTCAATTTAACCTACCGATTCACTTTTAACTTACCCATTATGGTGTAGGCTCCCGATTATATAAGGGCATATTGGCCTTCGAAAAATCCGAGATAAGGGGTAGCTTAGAATTACGTTTGAGTGATCTTTTTTGTCTTTTAGTGTCGCCCCTAATTCTTTTGGGGGTCGCCCCTAAAAATGCCAGGATTTGTAAGTTGTTTAGATCCAAACAATTCTTAGTTCGTATGATTTCATAATTACAAGTATTACTTAATATTTGTGCTCTGTCAACCTTTTATCCTTCAACTTAACAATTTTTTTAAAATTTTATTTGAATGTGTAGATTTTGAGCATCTATTTCCTGAGCATGTCAACAACAGTATGGGATTGTTTGAATTCATTAAACTTGACGAACTTCGTCATGGTGATAATGGGTATATACAAGATGATTCAATTAACAATGTTGTGGAGATGACTTGTGACTGGAATGTGGCTCGTGAAGCAAAAGAGATGGCTAGCTAGAAGATAAGGCGAAGGAGAAGGATGATGATTATGATCTGGAAGAGTAGGAAAATGATGAAGAGTAGGGGATGCTTTGGTTCTAGTCAGATAACTCTTAGTATGTGACTAAAAAATTGGTTTATGTGGAAATTAATGTTTAGTTTACATTTTATTGTCTTGAAATTGAGTAACAATTCGAAAGTTTCATCAGTTACTTTCTTATGTAACTCTTGGAGTTTTTGAAGAAATTAAAAGAAGCGTCCTAATAGTCTCATTTCTTGTTGCAGCTGATCTGTTTGATAGTATACTTCTTAGAATTGAATACATTTTTATTTGACTATAAAATTCATATGAAATGCGACTTATGTCATGAAAACCCACAAATCTGAAATTAAGCTAAGAGTCGTGAATCTCAAGAGGCCAATTGGCTGCTATTGTTATTGAGTATTTATGGAAACTGGTGTTTATGTTGTGTCTTCTTTGGTTTGCATGCTGAGTAGTAGTTGTTGGAATATTTTCAACTGTGCTATCCAACGGGGGGTCCTGGGGGGAAACAAATAAGGGATCTGACATATCTGTTGTGGAAGAAACAAAGAAGTTTCTTAGCTCTAACTTTGATATGAAGGATTTAGGAGAGGCTGATGTAATCTTGGGAATTAAGATCCTAAGAAAGGAAAATGAGTTGGCTTTAACCCAATCTCATTATATTGAGAAATTTCTCAAGAAATATGGTCACTTTGATGACAATCCAGTACCTACTCCTTTAGACCATACTATCAAGTTAAAGAAGAACATCGGACGTACTCATGCACAACTTGAGTATTCCAAGGTGTCATTGGAAGTCTTATGTATGCTATGCATTGCACAAGACCGGACATATCCCAAGCCGTGGAGTGTTATGTAGTTTCTCAAGTAATCCAGGGATATGAACACTAGAAAGCGGTTTCTAGAGTTATGGCTTACTTGAAAGGTACAATGAATTTTGGCTTGCATTACCAAGGCTATCCCGCTTGCTTTGGAAGGGTACAGCGATGCTAACTGGAACGATGTAGAGGCCAAGTCCAAATCAACGTCTGGATGGATCTTTACATTAGGGGTGCTCTCGTGTCTTGGAGTTCCAAGAAGCAGACTTGTATTTATGATTCAACAATGTTGTCAGAATTAATAGCCTTAACGGATGCATGTAAGGAGGCAAAATGGCTTAGGAACCTACTTATGGAAATTCCATTTTGGAAGAAGCCAACTCCGGCGGTCTTGATTAATTGTGATAATCAAGCTACTATCTATAATGTCTCAAATAAGACTTATAATGGAAAGTCAAGACATGCAAGTCTTAGACATCAAATGGTTAGGCAACTACTCAAGAGGGGAGTGGTTACGGTTAACTTTATTGAATCAAAGAGGAATTTGGCAGACCCATTTACGAAGAGTCTACCAAGTTCGGTGGTTTCAATAAAAAGTAAAGAAATGGGAATAAGGTCTGTGAAAGAAGTTTGATATCCCATAGTTAAAAACCCAACCTATGTTTTGAAAAAGATAAACAAGGTTCAATGTGGTACCAACAAGTTATGGATGTAGATTGTGGAGCACTAATATAAAACTTCCCATTTCTAATTAGTGCTGGGTTTCGTAATAAAATAGGATGGATGTAAATCCTTAATGAGTCTGTGATTAGTAAAAGGTGTATCGAAACACCTTCGAGACTTACCTATATGAGTATGGAAATCAGTGCCGTTTCCTAAGAGAAGAAGACCGTTCTCTAAAGAAGACTCATGAATCAAGGATATAAGCACATGGCTATTAACGTGCTTGGCTACGAGTAACGCATGATTTATGAAATCGGTATGTGTGGAGACTCCGGTTTATCATAAGGGATACTTGGTTCAAGACTGGTTTCACCATAGAATCTCGATAAGGCTTTGAGTTTCTTACACTAAGTGAAGGTTCAAATCCAAAAGATACCTATCATTTATGTGTTGATTTCAACAACGATGCTTAGTCTCAATTGTGCTTGAACTACAATGGCTTGATCCCACTCGGGTACGTAGGCAGTCACTCTGATTTAAAAGTTTTTTAACTTTGTTTTATGGTTTTTTGAAAATAATGGGAGAATGTTGGAATATTTTCAACTGTGCTATCAGGGGGGTCCTGGGGGGCGTAGCCCCCTAGGCTGTGGTCGACCGTTACAAACATATCCAGAATATTCAAATCCAACAGACGCCATTGATGTCTGATGATGAAGAGACTCGAGTGAAAAGATGTTTATTCCCAACAGATGCGAAAATCCCTATAAATGGCATCTCCCATAACTCGTTAAAAACAACATCGAAAAACCTTTTCTGTTTTCTCTCTTTTCTAAAGCATCATCAGAATTTTTTAGTTCACATGTGTTCTTGATTGAATCAAGGGGTACAAACCTTGAATTCAATTTCTGTTGTAGGGCTTTCATTGTATCCTGAAGGCATTATTTCACATACCTGTTGTAATCGCCAATTCATTGGGAGGGTAGAAATAATTTCCTAAAAGAAATAGTATGAGCCTTGAAAGTTTGGAGTACAACAATCTCTTCCTGTGTTCTTTCATCTTCTATTGCAACCCAGTTTTTTCCAACAGTAGTTTGGGTTTGGAAGCAGCAGTGGTTTCAGCTGCAGAGTCCTTGAATAAGGCAGTAACTGTGGCAGGGTGAAAACCAAGGGTTGCCAACACTACTGAAGCAGATTCATCCACATTTCATCGAGACTTATCGGAGTGCAGTAAGCACTGCTTTCTGAATTTGTCGAATCAGCTGATGCTTGCATATTTGCTGGACCAATCTTTAATGACTATAGCTCTGTGGGTTACTCACTGCTTCTCAGGAAGGAGAATGCTATTATCGTGCTATCTGACCGAGTTTTGGTTGCTAATGGCATTTGAATGTGTTTAGATAAAGGAACCAACATTCTAAGAAACTTAAGTGAAACATAACTTCTCATTATAATTACCAAAGGACTTATGTATGGGAAGGGCTTCCTCCTCGATACCCAAAAGAACCATTGCTGGTTAATCTACTATTCAAACACAGTCAAGAGATGCTTTCAGGTGACAGTGTTAAGATTGCTGAAACATTGTTATCACTGCTGGAAATTGAAATTACCAGAAGGGTGTGGGTGAGAAATTTGCATGAGTTTTTGGGCATGATTTTTACATTTTTGTGCTCTATATTGCTAGCAATGGCATAAGCTTTTTGAGTGGTTCAGTTTATCCAATTTTATGCAGATTCCATTCTCACCAACGCAGATTCCATGCAAGCTAATGGTTCCAGTGCATTTTCTTCTGACTCATACTTGTTGAAGCTTAAACATTGTAGAGTTATTTTATCTAGTAAATTCCATATTTTTAGGCTCAGCCAATGTCAGTTACAAAATTGTTTCATCCTGAGAAAAACTTAAAACAAGATCAATTTTGGAGATCAGCATTATGCAACATATTCCTGTTAATCTCGGCAGATAGAGAAAAACTTGTTGGCCATTTTCTTCTGCTGGGCTCGCAAAAGTTTGAACCTAATTTTATGTCCACCAAGTCGGTCATTTTTATCACCCTTGGTCAAAACAGCAGTTGCTGGTCCATCACTGACACATCAGACACGATATGATCCTGCACGATCAGTTAGTACAACTATGGGGGATTGAAGGTTTGGCTTATTTCAGAGGTTAGGGTTAAGAAGATTGGACTCATCCGTACTCAATGGATACACTCAGATTAATTATTGTATAATCTGAGTTACTCTTTTGTCCAAAGCAATGTAAGCAAAAATACTGACAAATTTTACAAGAGTTTCTAGTTGATATGAGGAATAAAAAAAGAAAATACGGAATGTGATACCTTAATGCATGATAATTTGAATGTTGATCAATATCTTAATATTATTCTTTTGTTCATGAGAAAAATTAATGAATTTGAAGAGTGTGTTGTCTATCCGAATGAAGTGATTGCAACTCCACATGAATTTATTTTGAAAATAGTATTTCCTTCCTTACTGATTGTCGCTGGCACTCCTAAAAATATCTTGGCGCTCCTAAAAACATTTTTCTCCAACTTCGAGACTTATAAGATTGCTCTATACTGGTTCCCGGGATACTTTTCATCAAAAGAAGTAAAGTGAAATAGTCCACATGACACTTGTCATGAAAAGAAGTTAAAGAGAAAAGTGGTCCCAGAAAATTAAAGTAACATTTGACTTTCCCAATTAGGAAACTAGCCTACTTTTTTGAAACATTTATTTATAGAAACCAGCCTATTAAAAAGGAACGGAGGGAGTAGTTTCTTTTTAAGAATAAATGACATAATTTTCTAAGATACCCCTTTGTTTGACGTAAGTTTGGGTCTATAAGATATCTATCATTTGCTATTATAGATTCTTTCTGAGTATAAATGACAGAATTTGACTCAGTTACCCTTTTATTGGTAGTAAATTTGGGCTTATAATTTCCTTATACAAAATTTCTTCTTACTCTTTAGATAATACTGGAGTATGAATAAGTTGAATGAGTTAGAAGTGATGAATCAGAAATTGGAGGCAAGAAAATCTGTGAGTACTTTTTTATTTCTTTTCCTTTTGTAGTCACTTCTTTCTCTATAAGTTTTTTTTTTTTTTTTTTTTTTCTTTTTACATTTTTGTTTTAGATGTTTCAGGAAATTTATGAAGATTAATACGTGTGGTAGTTTCTATTGGAGCTGGCTATATTTATATGGAATCAAATATTTATAATTTTGTTTGTGTGCAGAGGCTCCAGAACATTCACTGCGAATAGTTATCTTATCTATTTTGAGTTTTTTTTTCTTTCCGTTGTCAAATGGAAACTCATACTGGATTTTTGTTTTTGTTTAGGTTTAGGGATAGTCTTCTTAGTTGTCATCTCTTTGCTACTTGATGGGTTCTTTGCGTAGCATTCCCACTTCTGTCTTACAAACACCACCGCAAACGAGATACGTCATTCTTACCATTGGTTAGATTCTGTGGTTTTAGTTTGGTTTTTGTTTGCTGATTTTAGTATAATAATGTTATGATTGATTACATGATTTTGCGGTTGGTTTGCATTTCTACATTGGAAAAAATCTTACCCAAATGTTGTTGGATATTTTCAAAGAACCCTTTGAATGTAGGCATTTAGACAGCGTCTCGCGGGAAATTTTGTGTTCTAGGTCTTTCTATTGACAGTTAGAAAACTGAACAGAAATTTCGTTTCACCAATGGACGCATTGAAGGAAGAGATGCGCCTATTCACTCTGAAAAGATGTCTGCAGAGATGAAGAGTCATCTCCAAAGGGTGTGATTTCCTCTTTAAATAGGAGACTTGTTTTCCATTCAAATACATCTCTCAACTTCTCTGTTTTCTTTCTTACAAGCATCATCAGTATCAAAACCAGTGTGTTCTTGGTTGGATCAAGGTCGTACAAGCTTTGAATCCAACAACTGTTGTGGGGCTTCAAGTATCCTGACGGCGATATTCATTGACCTGTTTGTACTCGCCAATTCAATTGGGAAAGGGTCGAATAATTGTCGGAAAGAATCTTTCATAAGAGCCTTGAACCCTAATACAATATTCATTTCTTCACCCGTTTTAATGTCAATTTTCCAACAGTTTTCGACAATTCCTATCGACATGGAGGGTGAATCTTCAATGGCTGCTGCGCAATCACTGCAAGTCATGAACCAGAATTTTAATAGGTTTGAACGATTTGAAGGAGAGGGTTTTACTCGCTGGCAGGAAACTCTCAAATTCAATCTTATGTTTCTGAAACTTTGGTACATTGTGGAAGATGAGTTAGAGGCAATTCTTGTTGATACTGACAAGGACGAGGATCTGAAGAGAAGGCGAAAGAAGCGTAAAGAATATGATTTCATGTGCAGAGGTCATATTCTGAATGCTTTGGGGTTGAACATTTACAATGCTCATCATACTTATGGAACTGCGAAGGAACTATAGACTGTACTGGAGAATAAATACAAGATTTCTGAGGCCAGTCTCAAGAAGTTCTTGATTTACAACTTTATATTGGACAATGGTCGAAATTAAGTCTATCATTGCCTAGGTCAGTGATCTTTTGCTTATTGTTAATCATCTTAAAGATCCTGGTATTGATCTTGTAAGTCAATTCATTGTTGGGGTTAATATTTCTCGTCTCCCCCTTCATGGAATGGTTACAAGAAGAAACTTAAGCATGCTGAAACTGACTATGACTTAGAAGGCTTGCAGTGTCATCTTCGCATTGAAGAAGATGCTCGTAAGCGTGAGATTAAGGATAGTCGACAAAGCGAAAATCATTCTAAGATTAATAATGTGCAAGAATCGAAAACTTCGAATTCTTTGAAAGTTCAGAATGATTCTTAGTTTAAGAAGCAAGATCCAAACAAGAATAGTAAGAAGAAGTGGCCTTGCTTCTTCTGTAAGAAACCCGGCCATATTGCTCGTGACTGTCGTCAAAAGAAGAAACAAAAGGAAGCAAATATGGTCGATGATTCTAAACTTGTCATTGTTGTGCAAGAAGCCAATATTGTGGACATCAGCTATAAATATGTGGACATCAGGCTATAAATGTGTAGACATCGGGCTATAAAGTGTACCTTGGGTATATTAGGTAAAGTCAGTCACACTTTTGGAAGAAATGCACATTTCAGTCACAGTTTTGTGTATTTCCTCTGTTGTAGAAATGATAGATGTAAAATGGAGATGCAAGAGGAGGAGACATGCTACTCTTGATACTAAATATCGCGAAAAACATTACAATTAAGAAAAATAACAAAGAAGACAAGCGGAGATGATAATGAAGCTCGTATAGATATTAGGGATTCAAATTGCTTTAAACGGTTAAGGAGGCGGCAGCTGCTGACGGACCAACCATCTACAAGTAATCCTACCACCACCAGTTGTGAGTAAGTGTAAATATTCATTTCCCCCTTTTTGTTTCGTTTGCCTCTAGTTGAGAAATTTCCTAGTTTAATTTATGAATTAGTCCAGTAATAATCACTGCAATGTCTAACTAATTGGGAATTTCTTAGTTTCATATGGTGAACTCCTTTATGAACCCAAAAGGAGTAACTATCAATCTGTCCCTGTAATGTCTAACTAATTGGCTTTTTCTATTCAGCTTATAGGGGGTGGTTCTGCAAAAGCTGGGGCAAAGAGGAAGAAAGTCGAAAGAACGGGAAGGTCTGGAGAACTGAAATCATCAACAGGAATTAGTGAGAATATGGACCATTATAAGACCAAGTGTATTGAGCAGAAGGATTTGGAGCTTGAGACGAAGGAATTAGATCTTGAGCAGAAGAATTTTGAGCTTGAGAAGATAAAAGTGGAGTAGAAAGTCAAGCTCGAGAAGATAAAAGTGGAGCTTCAGAAGAATAAAGTTGAGTGCACTAAACTCCTGGGTGAATTAGCAGAGGTCAAACCACAAAGACTGCTCCTTGAGATGAGGATGCAACTAAATATTGGAGGAACAAGTGTTCCGATTTGGAGAGTCTAGTCATGAGGATGAAAATTGAATATTCGACAATGAGATGTAAAGCATCTCGCCTTTCTAACTCGGAGAACCTAGTCCTGAGGAATAGAAATGAAGGTTCCATATTGAGATGTGAAAAGTTGTGTAATTCTGAAAAAAATTGAGTCCGAAGTGCGGGTTTTGTAGAATGTAATTAGTGGTGAGAAGCCAACAGGTAAAAAAAACATGAGTAAACCTAATGCTAAAACCAGAAGTGGAGGGACCAAGGATTCTCATTTGTCTGAGTTTAAAACCAAAGAAAGGTGCTGAATGTATATGACGTCGAAGAAGGGAAGGTTTGGGGATGTTTGGAAGAGAGAGCATCTCAAGCTCATCTGAAAGTAATAAGAAGACTTTTGGGAACTTGGTCTCAGACTCGGATAACGGTGGTGATAGTCTGGGCGAACCAGAAGATTCTAATAGTTTTGTTCATTCCAAAACTTCTCTTGGTAACCCTATGGATACGCTGGCGATGAAAACTTCAAAGAGGAACAAAGACGAAATGGAATGGAAATCTGAGCCTGAATTGCTTTCTTCATTTGAAGAGGATCCTGAGCTCTATATGAAAGTTGTTTGTGTTCTCTATCTGAGGACGAAATATCAGCGGGGTTGTACTATCATAGTGACATACTCATTGATCCGTTTTTAGGTATAGGCCCATTAGAATACCCTAAACCTAGGTCCAAAACCCCACAGAATTACTCTCCAAGTAATTCTAGAATTAGAATTCTATTCCTATAAGGTAGAGTAGAGTTCTATTTATAGAAGGTTACAAAAATAGAGAGAATTACCTAATATGTGTATGACTAGTTTTAGCATAGTCCTAAACCTATAGATAGGCACCTTGAGTGTGTGTAGAGGACACACGCAAAATCCTAGAAGAATACTACCAGAAAACAAACCAAGAGAAGAAACAACACCTAGGTCAGAAATAAACCTGAAAGGTAAACGTTGTAAAGTTCTTACTCTAAAGCAATTTAATTAACGTGTTCTATTTAAATTTCTAGTACTTTAATTCTGTAGGATCAGAATATCGCAACATCAATATCTCGCAAGATTAGTAAACGACAGCATCGCGAAGGCGTCGCAGAAGAGTAATATAAATGACGCAATGAATGACGACAACCAAAACACGAGAAAGACGTGAAGATCCAGCGAAGTTTAGGAGTGTCGCGAGATTGTATACTTGTACACTTGCGACATTTCGCGAGTCATTTCCGAAAATAAAGGACAGCTTAGCTGTCATCCAATGTGTAATACCCTATATAAGGAGTCGAGCAAGACTGTTGAGAGAGAGATCTTTTTCGAGTGTTGGGCAAGACATTAGGAGAGAGAAAGTTTGTAGTGATTGTATTTTCTTTAGCTCTTTTCCATTTTATCTTGTAATATTCAAGGAATTAATCAATAAAAACCATCGTTATTCATCTTCAAATGTCTTAATTGTGTGGAATCTAGTGAGGGGTGTAGTGTAGGATTTCCTGCAACTACATATTGGCACTAGAAACAGGGAGAGAGTAAGGATTGACATCGTGATTTGAAAGAGTTTGGAGTAGAAGGGAAGGAATTTCATATAATTTTCAACAGTTTACCAAAATTAAGAAATGGCTAGAAGGAGAAATGCATCCGAGCAACCAACAACTGTTAGAAGGAGTAGGAGACTTACCGGAGAAGGGAGAAATGAAATGGGAGAATCCTCAAGAAGGAACATAAGAAATAATGAAGAAAATCAAATTCAATCACCAATTCAACCAGTAGCGGATAGAACTGTGGATTATGATAGGGTAAGAGTGCATACTTGGAGATCAGACTCTGTGGACGAAGGGGAAGAAGAACAACAATTTGTAAACAAGGGACAAGAGGGGAGAGACCGATAAGGTAATGGAGAAATAATTCATGGAAATGAAGAAATCGCAGCATTAGAGGCGTTGAGATAAACAATACATGAAGAAAGACAATTAGAGGCAGAGGAACGTGCAAATTTAACAAGACAAAATCATGAATTGAGGATGGAAAACATGAGATTACAAAACAGAAGGTCGAGAAGCACTACAAGATCAAGCTCAAGATCAGTTAGAGAGGAAAGAAGGAGAAATTTACCTATAGAAACTGTTGATGAAGAAAACCAAGGAGAAACTCAAAATCCAGGCATAGAACATTACGAGGGAAGAGAAATGATGGAAGATCGTTATATTCCACGTCCCGAGACTCTTCAAAATGGGCAGAATGATGGAAATCAAGGAAATAAGCAGCGTCAGAGGCAGAATAATCCAGTTGATGAAGAAAATCAAGAAGAAGGAAGAAGAATATTGCATGGGAGAGAAGCATAGAGGAAGCAAAAAGAGATTGAGGATGAAATTGAAAGACATTATGTTGAACAAGCACGTCTAGCTTAAGTAGAGAGAAAGATTGAGAGCGAAAGAGAAGAAACAGGAGTTAGAAGAGGCAATTCTTTGAATAATCATGACAATCGAGAAAGAATGCGAGAACAAAATCGCAACAATGATAACATTAATGAAGAATATGAAAGAGCACAAAAGAGAGCTGATAGGTAGCAAAGAAGAGAGATTGATAGATATAATGGTGTACGAATTTGTGAAAGAAGTGAGGGAGAAGATCGCAGAGAAAGACGAGAAGAGAATGATGAAAGTCAAAGCAGACATGAACGCAGGAGAAGAGAAGCGGAACTAAAAATACCAATAGATTCAAATTCGATGTAAATGAACAAATTTTAAGAGAATTGGCGAAATGAGAGGAATGATGAACAAGAAAAGGGGAGGAGGAAAGAGACAGGTTGGATGAAGCCATAGAAGAAGCTGCGAAAACTCCGTTCACTCAAGAGATACAATTAGGAGGAATACCACCAAAGTGCAACTTACCGACATTAACCAAAGATTTTCGATGGAACAACTTGCGCGATACAGCATATCAAAGCTTATATGAGATGTATGTTACAATGGGAGAATCATGATGCTATATTGTGCAAATATTTTGCATCAAGTTTGACAGGAGAAGCTTTGAAATGGTTTGAAGGTCTACCGAAGAATACAATAACATATTTCAATCACTTGCAGGCTATATTTTTAGGGGCATATATAAGTAATAATTCCTCGCGTGTATTGAAGATGTATTTGGGTTAAAACAAAGGGTTGGTGAAAGTTTGAAGCATCTAACTGTGAGATGGAAGACAATGTGTAGCGAAATGGCTGGCCGTGTGGAGGAGAGATATCTTATCTTATCATTTATTAATGCTATGTTCGCGACAAATCTGTTATATATTCAAATTTTTAGAGTCAAGAATACAATCACAATGACTGAGTTGCGAGAGCTTCAGGAGGAGTATATTGCTCTAGAGGAAAAGAAAAATGAGATGGAGTCATACCCTGTCGCAAATACAAGTTCGGGGAGTGCGAATGCAAGTTTGTTACCCAAATTGATAAACACCGTGAAGTACCTCGCAAGGTCAACAAGGAATGAGGATACCAGATGATGATCAGCAAAAGTTGGTAGCCATGGGAAGTCGCGATCAGGAAGAATTTGAAAGAGAAAGAAATTTCTACAACCGTGGCGGAAATAATAAAATTCAAAGGCTTGATCAACCGCAAGAAACATATGGAGGTCAGGGGAGGCATAATCCGCAAGAAATCTATGGAGGTCAGAGGCATAACTATCATAGAGGGCAGCGAGGTCATAGGGTAGTCTGGGAAGAAATCAAGATGCCACCTCTAAACGCTACTGTGGAGAAGATATGGGAAGCTATAATCCTGATGGAAAACATACCCGCACCATGGAACATGGGGAATGAACCACCTCCGGTGTGAAGTCATGAATTCTGTTCCTACCACCATTTTCATGGACATCAAACGAATGATTGCAGGAATATATAAAGAATCATCCTCAGAATGATAGACCAAGGGAAACTAAATCAATTCTTAAAATGTGAAGAGAAGACTCAACCATTACCTCCAGAAATTCACAGAGTAAATACAACAAAAGGGAAAGAAACATTTGTAGTAGAAGTTGGAGCGAAGGCCAAAAACTTGTTCTGCAATTCTATCGTACATTCGTACAGGACAATTGAAGATTTTCATGATAGCATTCTCAGTAGGGTTTTCGCGAGAGATGCTGACAATAGAGAAGTAATGAACATCGCAAAGACATCACCACTAAAAGAATGACAAACGTAGATTATTTGTTTTACCGCAGAGGAGGTACCTGAAGGTGGCGAGATGCATGACAGTCCATTAGTGGTAAGATTTGAAATTAACCCAAAACTTGTTGATGATGAAGATGATGGGGCAGAAAATTCATGGGCTATAAATAGAATCTTAATTGATACTGGGAGCTCTGTAAACATCCTTTTTTACCACACTTACAAGACTATGGGAGGGAAGGACGAAGATTTGGTACCTTCAACCTATAAGATCTATGGTTTTAATGGTACTGCCAATAAACCTAAAGGAGAAGCTCGTATGCGAATACCACTGAAAGGATTATCAACTGAAATTTTGTTTTTCACAGTAGATGTGGAATCCCCCTATAATGCATTAATTGGGCGACCCTGGTTACATGAGATCTTGGGTGTAGCATCAACTTACCACCAGTGCATCAAATTTCCTCATCCCAGTGGTGTTGGAATTATAAAAGGAGATTGGGCCGAGGGACAAAAATGCTATTAAGTCGATGTGGAGTCTTGCGAGGAAAGGGCTGCTCAACAGAAGAATTGGAAAAGGAATATCAAAGAAGAACAAAGAATAGAAAGACTGATGGTGGACACAATAGAAGTGAGAGATGAAGATATATTGCGAAATCAGTGCTTGAAGACAATTGAAAATTGCGATGGTCTCGCAAAAGGGAAGGAAGTATCTGGATATATGAATTAAAAAATAGAGAGCAACAGGAGTAAGAAGTGTAAGAAATAAATAATTGATTTTAGAGTTGTGTAAAAAAAAAATAAAAAATGATGATGACGATCGAAGAAGGAGTACGCGAAAATCTCGCGATATATGAATGTGATGAAAGTTTGGTTAAATAATTACAACGAGATCTCATAAAATGACAATCGAAGAAGGAATACGCGAAAATCTCGCGATATATGAATATGATGAAAGTTTGGTTAAATAATTACAGCGAGATCTCAGAAAATGAAGCAAGACTATGTGATAATTTCGCAAAGATAATGAGAAGAAATAATCAAAAATCAATGAATGATTACAAGAATTGACAGAAATGAAAGAATGAGTGAATGGGACGAACCTTTATGGCGTACACCCTAGTTCGCGAATGATATTTCGCAAGAGGCAAATGCAATACCTAAAGTGCGTCATATAAGGGGGTATCTCTTGACATGGCTCAGAGAAAAGGTTACACCGCCCTTGGAACCTGAGTCATGAAAATTTGGGGTCAATAAAGCCCATCCGGGGGAGATACCTTGGATTTCCAACTACATATATAAGGTTATACTGGTTGGACGACCGAGGGTCTCTTCCAAGGAGTCACAGTGTATGACCAAGGCGCCGAGGTACACGGTTGAGACAAGAGTGCCCGGGGCATTTGAAGTGTCTCGGCCATTCTTGGAAAGTCTTGGCACATGCTGGAAACCGAAGAAAACTCCACTTAGGGTGCGATCTCGTAACTATAAGCCCTATAGGTATAACGGATAAGAGGCTGCGAAAACAACTGGTTGTTGTTAAGACCGGATGGGAGGATCTAGTCTTGTATGGCCGATGTATGCCTCCTTGAAGGGGCAACCAGGGAGATGATAAGGGCGGCACCCTCCATTAGGGAGCTGATAAGTGTCTTAAGACGCAAATGTCATGAGGCTCTATTTTCGCAAGAAAATTTAGGCTTGTCATATTTGTGCGATGATCCTGAAGAGGCAATAATACTAACGCGAGGGTAAGACGAGATCAATGGGTCTTTACATGAAAGTGTAAAGACGTCCTGCGATTTCCTCGCAAGACGGCAATGTCATGGGGCTTCAAGTTCGCAAGAATTTTTAGGCCTGTCATATTGTCGCAACAAAAACATCCTGCAGAGGCAATAATACTAAAGAAATGATAAGACAAGATCAATGGGTCGTTACATGAAAGTGTAAGGACGTCCTGCGATTTTGTCGCAAGACGGCAATGTCATGGGGCTTTATGTTCGCTGGTAGGCCCGAAAGAGTGTATAAATTACGGCCTACGGGTTATACCGCAAGTGCACGGCGTCTATTGGAGACGCGGCAAGTACGGGTCGATCCCACAAGGACTAGGGTATGCTCTAGTTGATTCTACCGCTTTCTCTAACCGAATTTCAAAGGTGACAGAGTAACAACCTGGGTATTTATAAGATGTTTTGCCTATTCGGGTGAGAAGATGTGAACCTAAGCTAAGGAAAACAAAGAAGATAAAGGGGATGCTAGAGTCTCGCAAATCCACCACTAACTCTCAATGTGTGAGTTCATCTAAGTTTAAATTCTTGTTCCTTTGTCAGAGAAGTATTAAAGTGTCAATTTTATCACTTATCCAAGGAATTTCTCCTAGTGACACTTCAATTAACAACTAGTGTGCTAACCCGGAGCACTGGTTGTCTAATTAAGCACAACCAGTCAAGGGAATTAGCTTTTGGGTCTAATATCCGAGCTGAAGCCTAGCCAATGCAGTTTTAAGCCTAACTACAATGCATACATGGTATTCCTTTGTGAGAGTAAAGCAAAGGAAAGCTAAAATTGAAGAGTATCTGATAACATTTAAGCACTCAAGAACATTAAACAGAGTTAACAACACACATTGAGTTAGGGTTTCAGTGAAACCCTAGCACACTAATTTAGAACATTAAAAATAGCAAATTAACTAAACAAACTACAAATTAATGGTAATTGATCGCACTTTGGCTAATCCGGGCGTAACCCTAAAACATCTTCTTCACTTCTATTTATACATGCAGAGAACCTCCAATACCAAACCCTAAAATAAAAATTAAAAACAACTTACTCCCACCCATGCTCTCGAATCGCTCTCTCTTCTTCTCATACTACTCGTGAAGTCCATGTCGGGGTTGGTGAAAACCCCTAAACTCTATTTATCTTTAACCTAGCTTCTAGGTTTGTAAAGAAGCGTGAAAGAGATAAACAGAGAGAGAGGCTTTGCTGGTAATGATGGAGTGGTTGATAGGGGAGGTGAGGTGGTGTTGTTGTGTCGGGAGAGGGAGGAGAAAAGCGAGCTTTGCTCTGTCTGGGGAAGGAGATGGTGGTTGAGGTGAGGGATAGGTTTGCGAGAGATGAAAGAGAAAAGGAAGAAGAGAATGGGTATGGTCGATCGAGGGTATAGGGTAGGTAATTTTCTTTGTGAGGCACGAACATCAACGGACGATGCGACAGTGCCGAGCGAGCGTTGGATTGGCTGGAGAAGATCTTAACGGCTGAGAGAGGTAGCCGGTTTTGGTGTGATTCGATGTTGAGCGAAAGCAGCAAACTTCGATGTGCATGAGGGAGCGTGAAGATGTAACTAGATGCGATCTCAACGGCTCAGGATAATCGGGCTCGGATCCGGGTCTAGCTCAAGCCCATGTCTTGTAGATGAGTTGCTACTTGTTGGGTTGCAACTGTTGCGCGCGGGCTTTGGCTCTCTTCTCTATAGATGCTTGACTCCAATTCTTCGCTCCTTGGCTCCTCAGATTCTCCGAGCTTTATTTATTACCTAAAAACACAAAATTAATTAATACAAATATTTATTCTTGAAAACAAAGAAAATACAGAATATGGGATAATATATGATTTATAAGCGCAAAAGATGAGTAAAATGCCAATAAATGGATGTATAAATATGCACTATTTGGCACTCATCAAATACTCCCAAACCTGAATTTTACTTGTCCTCAAGTAAAACAAAAAATAAGAAATCCTAACTATACCCCGTCGCAGTCTCTCGAATGCATTTAGCGTATGCACTAAGCCTTTAAACCCCTAGGTGTCCCTAGTGGACGAGTTGTAGTCTCGTGAGGGTTTACCAGAGGTGTACCCACAAAACCTTCTCCAACTTCGAGTGTAAAAGAGTCTCAAGCCTCCAAGAAGCTATGAGGACATAGAGTTTGCATGCTAGTAATGAAGTTAGAACTATCGAAGAACGCATTCTCATCCTTAAGTCTTTGAGCGAGAAGTAACCATACCATATGAAAGAACTCGGATTCGATTGTGATCATAAGCCTCGACTTCGCCTCACCATTAAGGTTTTATGATAATTGCACTCAAAAAGATCGCTTTTTTTAGTCTCTCATGTGTGCAGCGGGAGTAAAGAGAGAAATCCCCGCACACGTTGTAGGTAAGAAGGATAACCTTCCGAAATAAAACTGAGACTCCACAGAGGTGTGGACAAAAGAATCTTTTCTCGATGATCTCTAAGGAAGGAAATCAACCATTAGCAAGGGTGGGAGTACTCACTTACCTTCTCACCCGATCGGCGATTAGTATCACTCTCTCATAAGAACCATAGAAACGTCTTCAATCTTCGGTCTTCGGTCTTGGTCTTCAACTATTGATGACTTAACTTCGAACTTCACAAAAACTTAATAATTTTTTTTTTTTTTTTTTTTTTTTTTTTAACTTTGTGGTAACTACACAAATAAAATAAAATAAAATTTTTTTTTTTTTTTTTTTTTTTTTTTTTTTTTTTTTTTTGGTTACAATAAAACGATAAACTCAATTTTTCACAAACTTCATTAATTCTCATCTTATTTTCTTTTCTTTGTTGCACATAAACCTTGGACTATATCAATTTTTCTTTCAATATTCTCGATTCTCGCTAGGTTCTTTGACGATGATGTGTTTCTATGGGTCTTGTGATTGATTGAGAGAGAGAGATGCTAATCGCAAATCGATATTTAGAAGGAGTTTTCATCTTTAGACGTCACCCTCATGATTGACGGAATTAGCACTCAAGAGATCAAAAGTAGTGCTTTGAAAAAAGTGGTGCGAAGTTGGGTAGCTCACCATTCCTACCCGGAATTGACGTGACGGTGACACACACTCTAAAAGCTTTTCTAGAAAGTCACAAAGAGTGAAGGTCGGTACCTCGCTTGATGTAAAATGGGTAGTCTCCACTATGGGTGATCACAATTCTACTACCGAATATCTACACAAAGACCTAATTCGCCTCCCGGGTATGGTTAAATCCAACTTTAACGCTCTAATCAACTAAGAAACCCGATTGTGTTCTCCCGGTACTTCCAATTTTGTTATTTCGGTCAGAATCTCTATGTAAACATAGCTAAAAGCATGCTAGTGACTCTAAAATCTCTAAAAGTTGGAGGTTTTTATTTGCAAAAAGTTTTTTTTTTTTTTTTTTTTTTTTTTTTTTTTTTTTTTTTAAGTGAAAATAAAAGATTAAAAAGACTAAAAACTCTAAATGCAAATCACACCCCCAAACCTAAATCAAACATTGTCCTCAATGTGTCAACAGATAGGAAAAATTTAAACAGTCACATACCATGAGAACTATGCTGAAAAGATAAAAGGGAAGAGATTACCGGTATGTCGGCGGGAGTAAGGTTGAGCTTCATTCGTCAAGGCAAAATCCAACATTCTCAGTGGAGATCATATCGGATTAGCATAATATATGTGCAAGAAGACTCAACCGAATCAAGAAACGAAAAATTTAACAAGTCCTACTGGATTATATACAAAAATTCACCATAAACTAACAATCTAAAGAGTTGAGGATCAACCCAATAGACGATATGTACACACATTAACAGCCTTACACAAAAATAAAATGAGAGTGCAAGTAAGACTGCAAATGGGAATGAGTTTCCCCCAAACCTAAACTTGTGAACGGGTGTGTTTGAAAGCACAAAGTCTTGCAATTTTAAAGGTACATCATGCAAAAGGTCTAACTCGAAATGAGTTTTGCTAATTACAGGCAGACATACATATTCCAACTGTGGCTCCTTAAGAGTGTTATACTTTGATGCAAAATAGTCCAAGAGGACTTGGGAAGCACAAAGCTCTAGGCCTAAGTTAGGCATTTTGGAAAAAGTTGGTATTGCAATTTTGTTACAAACAACACCTAGGTTGGGTGAAGGAGTTTCAATTTGTGGCTCGGAGAGAGGTTAGGTACATCTAAGTTATTTTCATGTATAAAATCATTTGCACCGTCACACTCTTTCCTAAAGTCAAAAGAGGGTAAATCATGGTCATTTTCACAGGGAAATTCCACAGGTTCCACATCAACATCACATGCATGAATATCAGAAGAAGCATCATTCATAGGGTTCACGGGAGAGACACTTAATGTCGCTTGAACCTAAAAATTCTATTACATTTTCAAAATACACATGCTCTTCATATTCATCATCGTCATCATCATCATAGCAAAAATCCATCTCTCCATTCAAAATTGTAGTATTTTTAGTGTACTCATCTACCTCTAGATTAGGTTCATATTCAATGTTAGTTGCATGAGTAAGACTAGAAACACTATTTTCAATCCTATCATTTTGTAACTCAATCGAGTTCCTTTGAAGAAACATCTTGAGTTGTTCCATTGAAGGAGAGTCTTCACTAGTGGGTATGCATTCCTCATATGGATATTCATTGTATGGTTGTGCATGAGGTTCACTAGAGAAGGTAAATTCGGACATGTTGCTATATGGATGGTCATGCATTGCATTCATTTCAAGCCTAGCATTTAGCTCCATGAGTGTATCCATTGTTGATTGCAAACTAGGAGTTGGGGAGTATAAAATTGTTCATCTCCCCACTGTGGTGAATGATGCATGTGTGCAAGGTTGATTATGGTCCCAATAGTCACTTCTAGATACTTCGTTCATTGGATTATCATGGTTTTCCCTAGACTGTCTAAAATCATGCAAGATATAACAAAGATTCAGCAGGTGGTCTAGGCCACCACATAAGGTGCAAGCATGCGTTTCATATTGCCTAGAAAACTAGATTCGACAGATTGCCTTTCTAAAGCGATTGCCTATCTAAAGCGAGATAGTCGAGCTTCTAATTGATCGAGAAGTGATGACTGGGTATGAGGAGAGTGTTCATTCTCAACCTGTGGTGGATGATACATGTGCTCATAGTGATTAGGGTATGTGAGGTCAGGGCCCTGAGAAGGCGCATAAAATTCTCTAAAATCACTATGGTATGTTGGGGGTTCATCCTGTGAAACGTGCCCGTAAGCACGCTCTCTAAGGGATTTGTTTCCATCCCCAGATGCAGACCAAAATCCTGACATGATTTAGTACTCAAATTGAACTCAAAGTTTAATTTGGTTTATGTGGGCTTAATTTGGTTTATTGGGTTTCATTTTTGTTTTTGTAAACTTTGGTTTATGTGGGAAAGTTCAGCCCAGTGAACTGTGGGCTCAGTTTTGTGCAGACAGTCAGCCTAGATTAGGTTGAGTTGGTTGCAGCCCAAGTGGTTGTGCAAAGTTTAGGTTGAGCCCAGTTGTGAAGATCAAGTGATGTGTGCTGAAATTGTCACGAAGCAAAGCCCAAAGATAGGTGAGACTTAGTGAAACCGGTTCTAGCCTAGTGAAACGGGCTTCGATTTGTGCACAAACCCAATGATATGGGCTCGCAGTTTGTTTTCAAACAGCCCAACAAGTTGTGACTTTTGTGGGCTGAATGTTGTTTTGACACACCCAAAGGAAACCTAGTGTATGAGAACTTTGGTCTTTTGCACAGCCAAGTGCAGCTTGTGCAGGGTTCAGATTGGCCAGCAGTTGGCAACTCAGGTTGGTAGAAGGTTTGTGCAGAGCCCTAGTTGTGTTAGCCCAGGTGAATGGCCCAGTTAGGTGGTTTGAAAGTTGGTTATGTGGGCTGTGTGTTCATCCCAACAGATGTGGGCTTAAGTTTAGGCTGGTAAGTGCACAGCCCAGCAGCTTGTTTTAAGTGGGCTGAATGTTTGTGCACTGGCTAGGCCAGTCTCTGGTTCTGTGGCACAAGATAACTGAGTCTTTGCAACTCAGTTTAGCCTATGCTGGCAGGTGCACAAGTACACAGGCTAGTCACAGGTTGACAGCCTAGGTTGGTTTGTCTCACAAAGACCGAGCACGCACAGTTACACAAATTGGCACATTGGCAATTTACACAAAGACACATATCAGTCACAAAGACAGAAAACATTCACAAGACTGCCCAAAGCTTTTGCAAACTCACAGAAACAATGACAGCATACAAAGACAGACTTACAAATGTGCACTACACATGTGTTACTAGCTCTCACAGATATATGCTCAGGTCAACGGGCTGAGTTGATGGCAACTCAAAGCTCACAGCTACAGGGCACTGTAGCTAAGGACAGGGCAGCACTCACTATGCACGGAGCAATGCTCACAAGCAAAGGTTCACAGGTCTAGCAATAGCTCATGCAAGGGGTTATGCTCAGGTTGGTTATCTAAGTTCAAGCTCAAATCGCAGCTACAGTGGCACTTGCAGATAAGGACAGGCCAGATGGCTCCCTAGAACAATGCACTAGGCACAAGGCATTCAGGGGATGTTTTAGGCTTACCTCACTCTCAAAGCAATGCAAGGGTCAATTATGGTTCAATCACAGGCTAAGCTAAAGCTTGAGCTTTTCCTTGCCTTCCTTTGGTTGGCTCAGTAGCTCAAAGCAGCCCACAAAGAAGATAGGTACTGTTCACTCGGCAAGCAATTTTCAGGTTCCCGAAGGTGCAATTTAAAGCAAAGAGATCGGTATTTGACCGACAGGATTTGATAGGCTAAGCTATACTAACACAAGGCTAGAGTTAACAATGCAAGGCGTATATACAGGGGTAGAAAAGACAGTGAAAGGGTTACAAGCTAAATGCAGATGTAAAGAAATTTTAACTGAGTTTAACTGAGTTCAAACAAAGCTAACAAAATACAATTGAACTATACACAAATCAGGGAGAATCAAATGTTTAAGCTAAGATACACAAATCAGGGCAAAAAGACAGAGATTGTGAAACACATATATACAATGGAAGAACTGAAAATCAGTAAAGCAAGAACCAAAAATCACAAGGCACGCGCCAAGTCCCCGGCAGCGGCGCCAAAAACTTGGTAGGCCCGAAAGAGTGTATAAATTACGGCCTACGGGTTATACCGCAAGTGCACGGCGTCTATTGGAGACGCGGCAAGTACGGGTCGATCCCACAAGGACTAGGGTGTGCTCTAGTTGATTCTACGGCTTTCTAACTGAATTTCAAAGGTGACAGAGTAACAACCGGGTATTTATAAGATGTTTTGCCTATTCGGCCGAGAAGATGTGAACCTAAGCTAAGGAAAACAAAGAAGATAAAGGGGATGCTAGAGTCTCGCAAATCCACCACTAACTCTCGGTGTGAGTTCATCTAAGTTTAAATTCTTGTTCCTTTGTCGAGAAGTATTAAAGTGTCAATTTTATCACTTATCCAAGGAATTTCTCCTAGTGACACTTCAATTAACAACTAGTGTGCTAACCTTATAATTGGTTGTCTAATTAAGCACAACCAAATCAAGGGAATTAGCTTTTGGGTCTAATATCCGAAGTGAAGCCTAGCCAATGCGTTTTAAGCCTAACTACAATGCATACATGGTATTCACTGTGAGAGTAAAGCAAAGGAAAGCTAAAATTGAAGAGTATCTGATAACATTTAAGCACTCAAGAACATTAAACAGAGTTAACAACACACATTGAGTTAGGGTTTCAGTGAAACCCTAGCACACTAATTTAGAACATTAAAAATAGCAAATTAACTAAACAAACTACAAATTAATGGTAATTGACTGCACTGGCTAATCCAGGCGTAACCCTAAAACATCTTCTTCACTTCTATTTATACATGCAGAGAACCTCCAATACCAAACCCTAAAATAAAAATTAAAAACAACTTACTCCCACCCATGCTCTGAATCTGCTCTCTCTTCTTCTCATACGGCTCTGTGAAGTCCATGCTGGGGTTGGTGAAAACCCTAAACTCTATTTATCTTTAACCTAGCTTCTAGGTTTGTAAAGAAGTCGTGAAAGAGATAAAAGAGAGAGAGTGCTGGCGGTAATGATGGAGTGGTTGATAGGGGAGGTGAGGTGGTGTTGTTGTGTCGTGAGAGGGAGGAGAAAAGCGAGCTTTGCTCTCTGGGGAAGGAGATGGTGGTTGAGGTGAGGGATAGGTTCTGCAGAGATGAAAGAGAAAAGGAAGAAGAGAATGGGTATGGTCGATCGAGGGTATAGGGTAGGTAATTTTTGTTGTGAGGGCACGAACATCAACGGACGATGCGACAGCCGAGCGAGCGTTGGATTGGCGGAGAAGATCTTAACTACTGAGAGAGGTAGCCGGTTTTGGTGTGATTCGATGTTGAGCGAAAGCAGCAAACTTCGATGTGCATGAGGGAGCGACCGTAAGATGTAACTAGATGCGATCTCAACGGCTCAGGATAATCGGGCTCGGATCCGGGTCTAGCTCAAGCCCATGTCTTGTAGATGAGTTGCTACTTGTTGGGTTGCAAATTGCGCTTGTGAGCTTTGGCTCTCTTCTCTATAGATGCTTGACTCCAATTCTTCGCTCCTTGGCTCCTCAGATTCTCCGAGCTTTATTTATTACCTAAAAACACAAAATTAATTAATACAAATATTTATTCTTGAAAACAAAGAAAATACAGAATATGGGATAATATATGATTTATAAGCGCAAAAGATGAGTAAAATGCCAATAAATGGATGTATAAATATGCACTATTTGGCACTCATCAAATACTCCCAAACCCGAATTTTACTTGTCCTCAAGTAAAACAAAAATAAGAAATCCTAACTATACCCTGTCATCGCAGTCTCTCGAATGCATTTAGCGTATGCACTAAGCCTTTAAACCCCTAGGTGTCCCTAGTGGACGAGTTGTAGTCTCGTGAGGGTTTACCAGAGGTGTACCCACAAAACCTTCTCCAACTTGAGTGTAAAAGAGTCTCAAGCCTCCAAGAAGCTATGAGGACATAGAGTTTCGCATGCTAGTAACAAGTTAGAACTATCGAAGAACGCATTCTCATCCTTAAGTCTCGAGCGAGAAGTAACCATACCATATGAAAGAACTCGGATTCGATTGTGATCATAAGCCTCGACTTCCGCCTCACCATTAAGGTTTTATGATAATTGCACTCAAAAAGATCGCTTTTTTAGTCTCTCATGTGTGCGAGCGGGAGTAAAGAGAGAAATCCTGCACACGTTGTAGGTAAGAAGGATAACCTTCCGAAATAAAATCTGGAGACTCCACAGAGGTGTGGACAAAAAGAATCTTTTTCTGATGATCTCTAAGGAAGGAAATCAACCATTAGCAAGGGTGGGAGTACTCACTTACCTTCTCACCCGATCGGCAATTAGTATCACTCTCTCATAAGAACCATAGAAACGTCTTCAATCTTCGGTCTTCGGTCTTCAGTCTTCAACTATTGATGACGAACTTCTGAACTTCACAAAAACTTAATAATAATTTTTTTTTTTTTTTTTTTTTTTTTTTTTTTTAACTTTGTGGTAACTAGACACAGAAAATAAACTACAATTTTTTTTTTTTTTTTTTTTTTTTTTTTTTTGGTTACAATAAAACGATAAACTCAATTTTTCACAAACTTCATTAATTCTCATCTTATTTTCTTTTCTTTGTTGCACATAAACCTTGGACTATATCAATTTTTCTTTCAATATTCTCGATTTCGCTCAGGTTCTTTGACGATGATGTGTTTCTATGGGTCTTCTTTGATTGAGAGAGAGATGCTAAGCGCAAATCGATATTTAGAAGGAGTTTTCATCTTTAGACGTCACCCTCATGATTGACGGAATTAGCACTCAAGAGATCAAAAGTAGTGCTGAAAGTGGTGCGAAGTTGGGTAGCTCACCATTCCTACCCGGAATTGACGTACGGTGACACACACTCTAAAAGCTTTTCTAGAAAGTCACAAAGAGTGAAGGTCGGTACCTCGCTTGATGTAAAATGGGTAGTCTCCACTATGGGTGATCACAATTCTACTAGAATATCTACACAAAGACCTAATTCGCCTCCGTATGGTTAAATCCAACTTTAACGCTCTAATCAACTAAGAAACCCGATTGTGTTCTCCGGTACTTCCAATTTCTGTTATTTCGGTCAGAATCTCTATGTAAACATAGCTAAAAGCATGCTAGTGACTCTAAAATCTCTAAAAGTTGGAGGTTTTTATTTGCAAAAAGTTTTTTTTTTTTTTTTTTTTTTTTTTTTTTTAAGTGAAAATAAAAGATTAAAAAGACTAAAAACTCTAAATGCAAATCACACCCCCAAACCTAAATCAAACATTGTCCTCAATGTGTCAACAGATAGGAAAAATTTAAACAGTTCACATACCATGAGAACTATCTTTGAAAAGATAAAAGGGAAGAGATTAGGTATGTCGGCGGGAGTAAGGTTGAGCTTCATTCGTCAAGGCAAAATCCAACATTCTCGGTGGAGATCATATCGGATTAGCATAATATATGTGCAAGAAGACTCAACAGAATCAAGAAAAGAAAAATTTAACAAGTCCTACTGGATTATATACAAAAATTCACCATAAACTAACAATCTAAAGAGTTGAGGATCAACCCAATAGACGATATGTACACACATTAACAGCCTTACACAAAAATAAAATGAGAGTGCAAGTAAGACTGCAAATGGGAATGAGTTTCCCCAAACCTAAACTTGTGAACGGGTGTGTTTGAAAGCACAAAGTCTTGCAATTTTAAAGGTACATCATGCAAAAGGTCTAACTCGAAATGAGTTTTGCTAATTACAGGAGAGACATACATATTCCAACTGTGGCTCCTTAAGAGTGTTATACTTTGATGCAAAATAGTCCAAGAGGACTTGGGAAGCACAAAGCTCTAGGCCTAAGTTAGGCATTTTCAGAAAAGTTGGTATTGCAATTTTGTTACAAACAACACCTAGGTTGGGTGAAGGAGTTTCAATTTGTGGCTCAGGAGAGAGGTTAGGTACATCTAAGTTATTTTCATGTATAAAATCATTTGCACCGTCACACTCTTTCCTAAAGTCAAAAGAGGGTAAATCATGGTCATTTTCACAGGGAAATTCCACAGGTTCCACATCAACATCACATGCATGAATATCAGAAGAAGCATCATTCATAGGGTTCACAGGAGAGACACTTAATGTCGCTGAACCTAAAAATTCTATTACATTTTCAAAATACACATGCTCTTCATATTCATCATCGTCATCATCATCATAGCAAAAATCCATCTCTCCATTCAAAATTGTAGTATTTTTAGTGTACTCATCTACCTCTAGATTAGGTTCATATTCAATGTTAGTTGCATGAGTAAGACTAGAAACACTATTTTCAATCCTATCATTTTGTAACTCAATCAGGTTCCTTTGAAGAAACATCTTGAGTTGTTCCATTGAAGGAGAGTCTTCACTAGTGGGTATGCATTCCTCATATGGATATTCATTGTATGGTTGTGCATGAGGTTCACTAGAGAAGGTAAATTCAGACATGTTGCTATATGGATGGTCATGCATTGCATTCATTTCAAGCCTAGCATTTAGCTCCATGAGTGTATCCATTGTTGATTGCAAACTAGGAGTTGGGGAGTATAAAATTGTTCATCTCCCCACTGTGGTGAATGATGCATGTGTGCAAAGTTGATTATGGTCCCAATAGTCACTTCTAGATACTTCGTTCATTGGATTATCATGGTTTTCCCTAGATTTGTCTAAAATCATGCAAGATATAACAAAGATTCAGCAGGTGGTCTAGGCCACCACATAAGGTGCAAGCATGCGTTTCATATTGCCTAGAAAAACTAGATTCGACAGACATTGCCTTTCTAAAAGCAGATTGCCTATCTAAAGCGAGATAGTCGAGCTTCTAATTGATCGAGAAGTGATGACTGGGTATGAGGAGAGTGTTCATTCTCAACCTTGTGGTGGATGATACATGTGCTCATAGTGATTAGGTATGTGAGGTCGGGGCCCCGAGAAGGCGCATAAAATTCTCTAAAATCACTATGGTATGTTGGGGGTTCATCGTGAAACGTGCCGTAAGCACGCTCTCTAAGGGATTTGTTTCCATCCCCGGATACGGACCAAAATCCGACATGATTTAGTACTCAAATTGAACTCAAAGTTTAATTTGGTTTATGTGGGCTTAATTTGGTTTATTGGGTTTTCATTTTTGTTTTTGTAAACTTTGGTTTATGTGGGAAAGTTGACCCGGTGGCGTAGGCTGGGATTTTGTGCAGACAGTCAGCCTAGATTAGGTTGAGTTGGTTGCAGCCCAAGTGGTTGTGCAAAGTTTAGGTTGAGCCCAGTTGTGAAGATCAAGTGATGTGGGCTGAAATTGTCACAGAAGCAAAGCCCAGTATAGGTGAGACTTAGTGAAACTGGTTCTAGCCTAGTGAACCGGGCTTCGATTTGTGCACGGCCAATGTCAGATATGGGCTCAGGTTGTTTTCAAACGACCCAAACAGTTGTGACTTTTGTGGGTGAATGTTGTTTGCACAACCCAAAGGAAACCTAGTGTATGAGAACTTTGGTCTTTTGCACTGACCAAGTGCAGCTTGTGCGGGGTTGGGACACGGCAGATTGGCAACTCGGGTTGGTAGAAGGTTTGTGCGAGCCTAGTTGTGTTAGCCCGGAGTGAATGGCCCAGTTAGGTGGGCTGAAAGTTGGTTATGTGGGCTGTGTGTTCATCCCAACAGATGTGGGCTTAAGTTTAGGCTGGTAAGTGCAGTGACTTGTTTTAAGTGGGAATGAATGTTTGTGCATCGGCTGGCCAGGTCTGCGGTTCTCAGTGGCACAAGATAACCGAGTCTTTGCAACTCGGTTTAGCCTATCCGGGCAGTGCACAAGTACACAAAGCTAGTCACGGGTTGACAGCCTAGGTTGGTTTGTCTCACAGCACTGAGCACGCACAGATTACACAAATTGGCACATTGGCAATTTACACAAAGCACACATATCAGTCACAAAGAGAGAAAACATTCACAAGACAGCCCAAAGCTTTTGCAAACTCACGAAACAATGACAAAGATACGAGACTGACTTACAAATGTGCACTACACAGGTTACTAGCTCTCACAGATATATGCTCAGGTCAACGGGCTGAGTTGATGGCAACTCAAAGCTCACAGCTACAGGGCACTGTAGCTAAGGACAGGGCAGCACTCACTATGCACGGAGCAATGCTCACAAGCAAAGGTTCACAGGTCTAGCAATAGCTCATGCAAGGGGTTATGCTCAGGTTGGTTATCTAAGTTCAAGCTCAAATCGCAGCTACAGGGCACTGCAGATAAGGACAGGGCAGATGGCTCCCTAGAACAATGCACTAGGCACAAGGCATTCAGGGGATGTTTTAGGCTTACCTCACTCTCAAAGCAATGCAAGGGTCAATTATGGTTCAATCACAGGCTAAGCTAAAGCTTGAGCTTTTCCTTGCCTTCCTTTGGTTGGCTCAGTAGCTCAGCTGGCCACAAAAAGATAGGTACTGTTCACTCGGCAAGCAATTTTCGGTTCCCGAAGGTGCAATTTAAAGCAAAGAGATCAGTATTTGGGTGACGGGGATTTGATAGGCTAAGCTATACTAACACAAGGCTAGAGTTAACAATGCAAGGCGTATATACGAGGGGTAGAAAAGACAGTGAAAGGGTTACAAGCTAAATGCAGATGTAAAGAAATTTTAATTGAGTTTAAGCGAGTTCAAACAAAGCTAACAAAATACAATTGAACTATACACAAATCGGGAGAATCAAATGTTTAAGCTAAGATACACAAATCGGGGCAAAAAGAGAGAGATTGTGAAACACATATATACAATGGAAGAACTGAAAATCGGTAAAGCAAGAACCAAAAATCACAAGGCACGCGCTAAGTCCCCAGCGGCGCTAAAAACTTAGTAGGCCCGAAAGAGTGTATAAATTACGGCCTACGGGTTATACCGCAAGTGCACGGCGTCTATTGGAGACGCGGCAAGTACGGGGTCGATCCCACAAGGACTAGGGTGTGCTCTAGTTGATTCTACGCTTTCTCTAACTGAATTTCAAAGGTGACAGAGTAACAACTGGGTATTTATAAGATGTTTTGCCTATTCGGCTGAGAAGATGTGAACCTAAGCTAAGGAAAACAGCAAGATAAAGGGGATGCTAGAGTCTGCAAATCCACCACTAACTCTCAGTGTGAGTTCATCTAAGTTTAAATTCTTGTTCCTTTGTCGAGAAGTATTAAAGTGTCAATTTTATCACTTATCCAAGGAATTTCTCCTAGTGACACTTCAATTAACAACTAGTGTGCTAACGGATAATTTGGTTGTCTAATTAAGCACAACCGATCAAGGGAATTAGCTTTTGGGTCTAATATCCGATTTGAAGCCTAGCCAATGCAGTTTTAAGCCTAACTACAATGCATACATGGTATTCCTTTGTGAGAGTAAAGCAAAGGAAAGCTAAAATTGAAGAGTATCGATAACATTTAAGCACTCAAGAACATTAAACGAGTTAACAACACACATTGAGTTAGGGTTTCAGGTGAAACCCTAGCACACTAATTTAGAACATTAAAAATAGCAAATTAACTAAACAAACTACAAATTAATGGTAATTGACTTGCCTTTGGCTAATCCAGGCGTAACCTAAAACATCTTCTTCACTTCTATTTATACATGCGAGAGAACCTCCAATACCAAACCCTAAAATAAAAATTAAAAACAACTTACTCCCACCCATGCTCCGAATTTGCTCTCTCTTCTTCTCATACGGCTCTGTGAAGTCCATCTTCGGGGTTGGTGAAAACCCTAAACTCTATTTATCTTTAACCTAGCTTCTAGGTTTGTAAAGAAGTTTGTGAAAGAGATAAACAGAGAGAAGTCTTGGCGGTAATGATGGAGTGGTTGATAGGGGAGGTGAGGTGGTGTTGTGTGTGTCGGGGAGAGGGAGGAGAAAAGCGAGCTTTGCTGCGTCGGGGGAAGGAGATGGTGGTTGAGGTGAGGGATAGGTTACCGCGAGAGATGAAAGAGAAAAGGAAGAAGAGAATGGGTATGGTCGGACCGAGGGTATAGGGTAGGTAATTTTCTTTGTGAGGCACGAACATCAACGGACGATGCGACAGCCGAGCGAGCGTTGGATTGCTGGAGAAGATCTTAACTACTGAGAGAGGTAGCGGTTTTGGTGTGATTCGATGTTGAGCGAAAGCAGCAAACCGATGTGCATGAGGAGCGACCGTAAGATGTAACTAGATGCGATCTCAACGGCTCGGGATAATCGGGCTCGGATCGGGTCTAGCTCAAGCCCATGTCTTGTAGATGAGTTGCTACTTGTTGGGTTGCAAGCATTGCGCGGGCTTTGGCTCTCTTCTCTATAGATGCTTGACTCCAATTCTTCGCTCCTTGGCTCCTCGATTCTCCGAGCTTTATTTATTACCTAAAAACACAAAATTAATTAATACAAATATTTATTCTTGAAAACAAAGAAAATACGAATATGGGATAATATATGATTTATAAGCGCAAAAGATGAGTAAAATGCCAATAAATGGATGTATAAATATGCACTATTTGGCACTCATCATTCGCAAGAATATTTAGGCCTGTCATATTGACGCAAAAATGAGGGGTGGAAAAATAAGACCTTTAACTAGAAAGGCAAAATAAGACCACACAAAAACAATGATAAGGCAAGATCAATGGGTCATTACATGAAAATGTAAAGACGTCCTGCGATCTTGTCGCAATAATGAATTTCAACATAAATGAAGATAAGACAATACAAGAAATTGAGTAAGCAAATAAGCTTGCGAAAACGGCTATATTTCTTCATTTATTTGTGAAGGGTTAGCAACAGCAATTGCAAAAATAAGAAGTATTATTACTTAAAGATCAGCGATATAATCTCTCAAGTGAAAATAAATAACAGAGGCAAGTATGGGAATGATTAGAGTAAAAACTTGTTATTTATTTTCATATGATAGATTTACAGTTAGTGATTACAAAAATGGAAGGGTAGAAGGATAAATGTACAACTATCACAAAATGAGGAAAAGGAAAATTGAGCTATCTCTCAATTCATTCTTCTTTTTCATCAGAATCTTTGTCAGACCCCTCTTCTTCGCTTGCATCACTATCAGAGACGTCCAGGGAAGGCATATTTTCAGGAACTTCATCAAGAAGACAAGGATATGAAGAAAGAGGAATGTTATGGTCATCGCATAAGCTGTTGTAATGGTTTGATTGTGAAAACGGACAACATCATTATTGAAATTGCGCTACAGTAGTTTGTAGTTGCTTCTTGACTTAGAATATTTGTTATTACGAAGAGAGAAGTCTTTTGCAAGTTGTGCTTTCTCAGATTCAAGTTCCTTGATTCTAGTTTGAAATCTCTTCTCAGATTCTGCGAACAAATGACAATGAGTCAGCAATTTAATAGCAGTTTCACAAAAAAGAGGTGGTAAAGTAATGAAGAACAAGAAACAACCTTCTCTGCATCAGAAATCATATCTTTAACCAAGGCGGTATGCTCAAAGCATGAAGGGCAGCGTTAACACCTAAGTTATTTACGGCATTATCTAGAATTTTCGCTGCCCAAGCGAATTCATCATCACTATTTATGACAAGAAGTGAACGAATTTGATTTTCTCTCTCATTAAGTACGGCATTTTGGCGAAGAGATTCATCTCGTTCAATTTGGACTTCAAGAAGAGTTTTTTGGAATTTCGCCAATGCCTGTGCACCTTGATTAGCAATGCGATCCTTGTCATCTATAAGGCTACTAATTTTCTTCCTTAGAATATATTTTTCTCGTGGGAACTAAGATATAGACGTTTAAATCGGTTGGCTAAACCTAAACTAGATCTATGCTCAATTTCTAAGAGATGAAATTCGGTTCGAAGTTCATTAAATGAGAGAGAATTAATTTTGTTTGACGAACTACTTAAAGATTCGTTGAGATGAGCGAGAAGAGCATCATCATCCATAGGCTCAGGAAATGAATGGAGAAGGATGGCTTCGTCAGAAAGATTATAAATGTCTGCGAAAATGATAAGTCAGGCAAAGAAAAATAAATGACAAAGTAGAAATGAAGAAAAGAGAAGGGCTTTATACCATAAAGTTGCTGATTAGCACTTTGAAGGGTAGATATTTTATTCTTCTGGGTAGAAGACTCAGCTTCTAACTGTTGAATTCTTTTGCGAAGAGTGGCAGTCTCATTTTCATCCTTCTTGCAAGATGTCGCAACTTCAACTTCTAATTCTTTGTTCTTCTCCTTAAGTTGAAGATTTTTCTTTTCAAGATTGTTGCGCCTTTTCTCGAGATCTGAGGCAACAACAAAGGAAGCTCTCCCAGACTATAAAGGAAAATAAAGAAATTATTAAGATAAGGTTTATAATCGAAATCACAAAGAAATAAAGAAATACGAACATACCAAGGCACTAAGTGCATTTAAGAAACTGGGAGTCATTGTCCGGGAAACTCCACGAAAAGAATCATTATCCGCTAGCAGGGGGGCATCGCAGATTTTTGCGAGAGCTTCGCACGTAGCAGAAAAACGATCATCTCCTATTCCTTGCATAGAATCAGAGAAAACACTAGACAATTGCGTCATAGCAGATTCGATTGAATGGTTCTCCTTCGTAAAAGAAGTATCAAGCTCATTATTATCTTCATCAGAGTTCTCGCTGGTTTGGAAATTAGAGTGAGAAGAGGGATGGATTTTCCGTTTTTAGAAGATGGAGCGGAAGATTTATCCTTGCGAAGAGTGATTTTATTCTTGCCTTTAGCCTTCGCGAGCCTTCGAAATATTATTCTCTTCAACGCCAACCTTCGCACACGAATGAAGATAAGAAACAGAGGCAACAATATTGTTAAAAATAATAAGGAAAAATATTTCTTACTTCATCCGTGATTGAACGAAGTATCGCCAGAGTACTCGCTTTTGGATTTCTTTTGTAGCTCCTTCTCAATTTAGTGATCTGAAAAATTCGCGAGATTAGATATAAGAGGAAATGAAGATTGTAAAATAAGTAAAAATTAGGAAGTATACCTATTTTTCTTTCTCGGGCCAATTAAATACCCAAGGTTGATAATTTGCGAGATTCGCAGGGAGTGTATTGGAACCTGAAATGTAAGGTCCGTTTAAAAATAGTGGAAAGACACACCATCTCTCATCTTTAGAATAGCGAGGAACATTGTTCTTGCCAGAGTGCCAATCAATATCTAACATGAGTATCTTATCGTCGGAAACGTTCTCTTTTCTTTTGAATCGAGCACCCCAGCGAGATTTATCATTCTTCATATTTATCACTTCATAATTTTCAAAAAAGTTTCCTACTGAATACTTTTCAGCGTCTATCTCTAAGTTTGCGAATTCAGGATCTTTGACGTCATCAGGATATAGAGATCCTTTACCGGCGCCACGATTGGCGAATTCAAGCATTAGACGGATGCAATCACCACTTAATTGATAAATAGCTCGCGAGAATTTCTCATGAGCAAGGATTTCATAGAACAAGGGCAATTCGGGATCGTAGAGAGGAATGGGAAGACTGCGAGGATTTGACCTAGCGAGATTATTATTTTCGATCATCACAATGATGATCAGTAAACAACTTTGCAGAAAGAATAGATGAAGATTCTTGATTGGGAATAGTAGACAAGGTGAAACCCTTCTCTTGTAAATTCTTTTGAGTTTCACCCAAAGGGTTTCATATCTACGACCAGGTGGAGCCATTCTTAGAATATGGAATGATTAGAGAATTGAAGATCAAGAGAAAGAAGAAAAGGAAGATTAACAGTAGCAGAAGCGCAAATTACGGAGGAGGAAAATTGAAGAAAAGTTGAAGAGAGAAAGTAAAAAAGAAGAAGAGGAGGATGAGAAAACTGTATATAGAGAAGAATTCTCGAGAAGATAAATGCATTTAATGCGAGAGGGGACGTGAATGGTCAAGAAAAAACGGTTGAAAGAGACGTGTCAAGAAAAGAGTGGAAGAAGAAACATGTGTAATAAATTATGCATAGAAGCACGGGATCGTAACAGATAAATATGAACAGTTGCGGCATTTTAAGCTACTAATTCTCATGACATTCTCTTCTTCGTAGAGAAGAGATGAGAAGAGGCAAGATGTATGATCAAAATATCGCAACACCAATATCTCGCAAGATTAGTAAACGACAGCATCGCGAAGGCGTCGCAGAAGAGTAATATAAATGACGCAATGAATGACGACAGCCAAAACACGAGAAAGATGTAAAGATCCAGCGAAGTTTAGGAGTGTCGCGAGATTGTATACTTGTACACTTGCGACATTTCGCGAGTCATTTTCGAAAATAAAGAACAGCTTAGCTGTCATCCAATGTGTAATACCCTATATAAGGAGTCGAGCAGGACTGTTGAGAGAGCGATCTTTTTCGAGTGTTGGGCAAGACATTAGGACAGAGAAAGTTTGTAGTGATTATATTTTCTTTAGCTCTTTTCCATTTTATCTTGTAATATTCAAGGAATTAATCAATAAAAACCATCGTTATTCATCTTCAAATGTGTTAATTGTGTGGAATCTAGTGAGGGGTGTAGTGTAGGATTTCCTGCAACTACAAATTCTACTTGTGTGCCTATTCTCTATCTATCATATTGGGGTCTAGAAACTGATCAGTGGTATCAGAGCAAGAAGTTAAGTAAGCAATGTTTCCGGCGATGAATGGAAGGGCTTCGATCCAAGGGTAACAAAGTATTACACTTAGATCCTAATATTAATAGAAGGAAGAAAACATCTGTCTCATCATCATCATCATCATCCGATCTGTAAGAGAACGCAATGGAGAAATTGGAGGAAGACATAAAAACTATGAAGGAAGATATAGCTAAACTAATGGAGATGATAAAAGGATTACAACAAACACAACAAGAAACAAACAGTTCCAAGTCTTTGGAAGATGATTCGCCATTCAAAGTGGAGGAAAGAATCGAAATCGCTGCCTACAACGGAGATTTGGATCCAGAGAAGTTAGATAGCTAGCTCAAGTCTTTGGAAGTTTATTTCAGCACCAAGGGATTTACTGAAGAACAACAAGTAAGTTTCGCTAGACTAAGACTTGATGGACATGCCCTAGTTTGGTGGGAAGCATATACCTCAGGTTTAGCCCTTAACAATGAAACACCAGTAACTACTTGGAAGCAATTCACAACTGCTATCCAAAATCAGTTTTACCCAATTGGTTATAAAGAACGACTACGCAAACAATGGAAATTCCTGCGACAAGTAAAAGGGCAGAACGTCCAAGAATACACTACTGAATTTCGCAAGTAAGCTATAGCATTAAACGTGAATATGAGAGATTTCGAGACTATTGAGAAATATAAAGGAGGTTTGCCTTTTGCTATACGAACAGAACTTGCGTTATTTCCAGTAGACATTGACGATGCTAGTAAGAAAGCTATGTACATTGAGATGAAGAATCAACCCACTGGAGCAAAGCAATCAAGAACCGAATGAGAGGTTGTGAAATTTGTCCATAAAGAGGGGAGAACTAATCATGTAGTGGCAAACGGAAACGTCCGATATTGCGAGAACTGCAAAACTTTTCGACATTCAAAGGAAGGATGTCGGATATTACATCCGGATCTAAGACCAGCATGGTGGAAAGACCACAAGCAAGCTAACACAACCATATACAACAAATAAGATGAGGAAAAAGAAGAAGAAAAGGTGATTGATGGATCACTTGATCCCAACAACAAAGTTGTGATGATGACAAGAAAAAGGGTATCAACTGGGATACAAGGCAAAGTCATTTGTCAAGGATTGACGATCTCAAAATCTACTAAAGAAGAGCTATTTTGGGTGAATGCGAGTTAATAATACACCAGTGCTTACTCTATTTGATAGCGGATCACAACGAAATTTAATATCCGAATAACTAGTGAAGAACATAAATTTAAATACAACACTACACTCTAATCCGTACCTATTAGGATGGTTGAAGAAGGATACAGAGTTGCAAGTGATTGCTCAATGCACCTTCGAACTCACCATCAACGAGAAATACGTAGATCATGTAACATGTGATGTTGTCCCATTAGATGTTTGTCATATTATATTTGGTAGTCCTTATCTATGGGACAGATATGCAACACTCTCATGACGAGTAAGGGGTTGGAGGCTAGTGAAAGGAGGAAAAGGATTTCGCATTCTTGCTTCAACTACAGCTTATGTCTGCACATCAAACCAAACACTTGGTAAATGCTAATCAGAAATTTAGCCTACTCACAGTTCGACAATTGTCAAAGAACCTAGTGAATTGGTTTGTGCAAACTCTTGTGAGTGCACTAAAAATGAAAAGAACGATCTGCAAAAGTTGTGAGAAGGATTTGAAGACACCCTGCAACAGCCGCAGAAGGTACCACTAAAAAAGCATGTGGAGCAAGAAATCAAGCTACTTGAAGAGAAAAATGAGTCGCCATCACTATAAGTTGCGCAAGACTTAGCTCTAAGGGAAGTAACAAAAGAAGATCCGATTCTTATCAAGAAGACACGAGATGATCGGGGTTGGAAAACAAGAATTGTTTCAAGAACGTCGCAACAAGAAGATTTTAAAGCCTGCAAAGTGGTACTCAAGAGCGCAGCTACAAGTTAAACTTCCCTTCATCTTAACTCAATGCTTTTGAGGGACCAAAAGCCTCCAAATGGGGGAGGTCTGATCCGTTTTTAGGTATAGGCCAATTAGAATACCCTAAACCTAGGTCCAAAACCCCTCAGAATTACTCTCCAAGTAATTCTCGAAGTAGAATTCTATTCCTAGAAGGTAGAGTAGAGTTCTATTTCTAGAAGGTTAAAAAAATAGAGAGAATTACCTAATCTATGTATGACTAGTTTTAGCATAGTCCTAAACCTATAAATATCCACCTTGAGTGTTTGTAGAGGACACACGCAAAAGACTAGAAGAATACTAGCAGAAAACAAACCAAGAGAAGAAACAACACCTAGGTCAGAAATAAACCTGAAAGGTATACGTTGTAAAGTTCTTACTCTAAAGCAATATAATTAACGTGTTCTATTGCACTTTCTAGTACTTCAATTCTACTTGTGTGCCTATTCTCTATCTATCATATTGGGGTCTAGAAACTGATCACTCAAGTACATTAAGAATTCTTTACACTTTTCCTTCATAATCAATTCCATTATGTTTGAAACTGCATGAAATTACTGTTTTTGCAGTGATAGTGCATTGGCTTGTTTAATGTTGCAAGAATTTGTAAGCTTGTTTCATTTATATACAGTCTATGTTCAATTATTCAATCTACCACATGGACCCTTTTTATATTCTGAATGATGCAATTCCTCTGTTTTTTGGCTTTACCTTGGGAAGTATGCTCTCACTTTGGCGGTCTGGGGGAAATTACCAGATCATACGTTTACCGTTTTCTTTATTACTTGCATATCACAACATCTGAAAACTTATATTTATTCCTATGAATCAAAATATGTCAAGGGAAATGACAATATCATACATTTGCTCTTTTCTCATATCCCATTAAAAATATAGCACATTTTCTCTACTGCAGACTTGTGGTTATGAATTATGAATATAATTGGCGTCGACACTACCTCCCTCATCAATATTAAATTTCAAAATCTGCACTGACTATGGACTTTGTATATCAATTATCAACAGAGTTGATTGGACCAGGAAACTTGGCTTTGATTAGAGGAAATATTTCAAAAAATATTCCTTACACGGTCTTAGTCAATACTTGCGCAAATTTGCGAGCAAGCTAAACCAGTTTAACGCAGGCTCAAGAATAGCAAGGACCTTGTTCCATGGGAAATGGTACCCATTTCAGAGCAGTGAGAACCAAACTAACTTGGCTTTGATTAGAGGAAATATTTCAAAAAAAATCCTTGCACGATCTTAGTCAATACTTGCGCAAATTGGCGAGAAAGCTAAACCTAAACCAGTTAGCGCAGGCTCAAGAATAACAAGGACCTTGTTCCATGCATGGGAAATGGAACCCCATTCTCAGGGCAATGAAAGTTCATTATATGAGGAAAGAAATATATTTATTAATAAAGTTTTGCTGGCCGATCTTGAGCTAGAGCTAAAGAGAAAAATAATAAAGAATATAAACTTGCATATATAAGTTTTATCGGAGACGGAACGAACAAAAGTTATTTTGCGAAGAAGATTTTATGGAGAAAATTAGAAAAAATTATCGGAGCCAGAATGAACAAAAAATTACACAAGGAAGCTTTGTTAGAAAAGAAATTAAAGAAAAAAAAATATATATATTATCGAAGACACTTAGATGGAGTTAAAAAAAAATGCATGGAGAAACTTTGTTGGAGAAGGAGCGAAAATGAAAAAATGTATATTTGCAAAAGGAAGCTTTACTGGAGCGGGAGCGAAAGGAGATAAAAAAAATCAAATCGATTTTCGATCTATTTTTGATGGATTCAAAATTATTAAATGTATGAAGAAGCTTTCTTGAAGGTGAAAGGAGAAAAAAAAATGCTAAAAAATCATATGCACAGAGAAGCATACTTGGAGCTGGAGAAAAAAAAGAAAAAAAAAATATTTTCATGAAGAGGCTTTGTTGAACATGGAGGAAAAGAGCGAGGAGAAGAAAAAAATTGCAAGGACGGACAGTGTCAACAAGAAAATAAAAACAAAAAATACAGAATGCAAAAAAAAAAAAAAAAAAACTATATGATATGATATGAAGATCTCAAAGGAATGAATTTCATATTTTGCCTCAAGCTCCGCTGGTTAGATATGAGACATAGTGAAGCATCACTCGAAGATCATCACTTATCAATCTCTCAATGCATGAATAGATGTGATATTTGACAACCATCTAATAGGTGTTGATCACATTCGGCATCATCATCATTATTGGAACATCAATTGGAATATATTTATACAACATCATCCATATCTACGCACAATGGTCTATACTCTACATAAGAAATACGCCAGTTTTTCCGAACTGTGAAGTTATAAAACGACTATAGTACAAGCAAAAAGTATTCAGTCATGCTGGTATCTACGGCCTCACCTCACAAATGGAGACTTAAGTCTTGTTCAAATCACAATCACAAAATCTCACCAAGTTTTGCGCAAGTGCAACTAGGAGATCTTGTCTCAAAGACGAGACCAACAACAACTATTGATATCCAAAAGACCTTTACATTATCCAAGAGAAGTACCAACATGTTATAGAAGTCGGTGCAACAGCCTTGCTATGATAAAAAAAAAAAAAAAAAAAAAAAAAAAAAAAAAAACTTGTCGTAATGCAAGCAAGAAGATTTGTTACAACAACAAGCACATAACTTGAAACTCGTGATATAATCATCAAACCTCGTTCATATTCGACTACGGAAAATCTCGTCCTACAACACCGTGTGCAACCTTATTCGCAAGCAGACTACCATGTCACTTCAAAAAGTAGCTTTGGGGTGTTTAATTAAAATTCCAGAGCAGTTGAATTGACTTTTCTTAAACCATCAACAAGTTGAGGATTAAGAGGGAGCTATGTTTGTACCATATAGTTTGGTATACAGGCCCAAGTGCCTCATCCCAATAATTCTACCCGATATATAAGTATTGGGCCCTTCGGTAAAAAATATGAAAGGATAATTTTAACCCGATCAATAATTATCTTTCTACATCAGAAGACCAGGTATAATCAGGAAGTTACGGATCCTTAGAATAGGGAAGAATCAATTATTGAGAAGACCAGGTATGACATGGAAGTTGCAGATCCTCAGAACAACGAGGAATCAGTTAATGAGAAGACCAGGTATAACCTGTAAGCTCTGAGATCCTCACAAAAGGGAGGAATCAGTTACTATGAAGACCAGGTACATATTCGAGCCCTGGAAGTTATAAATCCCTAAAAAAGGGGGGAAACAAAATAAGACTAGGTATAACCTGGAGGTTATAGATTCCTAAAAAAGGAAAATTGGTTTTGACCAGGATGAACCTAGATTGCATTTTTTCCAGATACACAATCAAAATGTATCCAAACAAACATTAGACTGGATATAATTCCTTCATAACCTGTAAACTAAATAGAGGTTAATTCTAAGAGAGACAAAGTCATTAGATAGCTGAGCTAAAGTCTCTTCATCATCAAGATCGCATCTCGAAGAATATCGTGAATCATATGATGGTCTACAATTCATTCATCAGATACAAATCTTAATTCACCTAACGGTTAACATTATATCTTTTAATACAAATCTTGAGGAGTGTTCTGGGAACATATTTGCTACAACAAATTGCAAGAGTAACCAGTAAAAAGTAAACAAAGAAAAATAATCAAGTGATTTATTAGAAGTCTAGAGTTTAACACAAAGAACATATTATGAAAATCTTAGATCTTGTCATTCGGAGTCTAAAGAAGAATTGGTTTAATCTTGTATGGAGATAGGGTACATATATAAGATTGTCTATGGATCCTCCCTCTTAGGCAAAAGTCATGACTAGTAAAAAGTAAGAAAGACAATTGTTTTACTTCGATTTATATATAGAAGCGGAAAACATTTAAAAAAACAGTAACATATAAAAGAGTAAGATAATCCTAGAGCATTTTTAATATTAAAAGCAGAAGTCACAAGAAAAAATATTTTGTTAAAACAATGACTTTTTTGATTTTAGAAGTCATTTCGAAAATCTATACCTAATTAACTCCATGCTTTTGATTTGTAGAAGTCGAAGTCTGCTTACGGATGTCTATCCAAACAGGCTACTAGTAACTAGAAATTACGTCTTGAAGTAATTTTTGTAGGTGTAATAAAGATATACGACTAAAAATCCTTTCTTATGACTTTCGAACGAAGCAAATTGTAAAGTCATAATAGAAAAATCGAGAAAACTCCTCTAACCCAACGAGGCTTCATAGATAGTAATGTTGTTATCTTGGCGAGATTTTTGTTGTAATGGAGAAGAAGGATGGTGGTGAAGAAGAATATTGGAACATGGGGATGCAAGAATGTTAAAGATTTGATAAAAAACAAATTTATTATGAAAAACATTACACGGAATTAAGGATGATGAAGAAGAAGGCGATATCTCAAGATGGACATTGTTGTTGTCGAACTAATGGGGATTGGAGATGCAAGAATTTTAGGATGTGAAGTCATGGTATTAGCTCTGAAAAACATTACAATAGTTATACAAAGTATTCTTGCTCATAAGCCCGACCCATAATATGGGTTTCAAGTGAAATTTGCTAAGAAATCCAAAATTTGCTCTAAACCAATCAAAAAGACTATCCTAGTGGCCCAAAATTTTTATGACTGTTACAATCTAGCCTGGAAAATGAAAAATTATTTTGTTTTATTTAGATACAGTAACCTCTTTGGGGTAAATCCCGGTAGTCTTAGAAACTTTTGGTCATCCAAAAGCTTGGAACGGTAAACAATAAGAAGTAACGAAACAAAAATAAAAAAATCAAGTGACTTTATGTCACAGTGTGACAATTAGGGGCTGTCTCTTTTGTCTGCCTTTAGTAATTTTGTGGGTGTAATTAGTTATTTCAGCTGCTACCTATTTGATGATTGTTGTCCACTTGATTTAGTCCACGTGTCCCACATCCGCTGGGCAGAACTAGGGTTAATGATTGGTTACTTAATAGTGTAAGAGAGGATTATTTTCTCTCATTTGAAAATTTATGAACTAAACCCAGTTTTGGTTGCGTTCTTATGAACCATCTTTGGCTCATTTCTTCATTGATTTGAGATTTTGTTATTCATTTTCTTCACTATTTCATCTTTTGATTGTTAATTTGTTGTGTAATCAAAACAATTGGTATCAGAGCCGTTTTTATCCACTCCAAAATACTGTCATTTTTTTTTGTACATTGACTATCAAAGATGTCAACGATAAGGTTGAAGCCAATAACGCTACAATTGCAAAATTACAGGCTAATTTCACTACCTTCTCAGCAGATCTGAACTCAAAGTTTGATTTACTCATTCAGAAGTTCGATTCAATTCCAAAAAAAGCTAGTACTTCTCATACAGAACCTCAGGGAGATAATCGATTTCACCATCAACATCACCACCCTTATCAACATCATCGCCTTCCCAAATTGGATTTTCCACGATTCGATAGTGAGAATCCTAGAGCCTGGATTCAGAAGAGTGAAAGATACTTCGAGTTGAATGATATTGAAGAACACAAGAAGGTGAATATTGCTGCAATTTACCTTGAAGGTAAATCTGAAACTTGGTTTTTAAATTTTCAAGTTAATCGAAATAGAATTACTTGGCCAGATCTAGCTAGCCATTTGTTGAAACTGCCAACAAAATTTTCTTCCACTGGGTTTTCAAATCGGACACACAAACTGATACAAAACTCCTCTGTGGATGACTATTATGAAGAGTTTGATCTGCTCAAAACACTAATGTTGAAGATGAATCCTACTTTGAGTGAAGAATATTTTGTTATGAGTTTCCTTAGTGGGCTGAAGGATGAGATTGGCAAAACTATTTCTATGTTCCATCCGAAAACCTTAGCAGATGCTTTTTCACTTGCTAGATTGCAAGAACAGAAAGTAGCCTTAGCAGCATCTGCCACTAAGCCATTTACTAGGTCTTTCAAAAATTCATTCAATTCTAATAGGCAATACACTCCTGGTAATTTTCCACCAAAACCAATTGTCACTTCTCCAAAATATGCTCCCCTCACTCCTAAATATTATCACAACCCTTCCACCAAACTCAATTTACCTAATACTACAATTAAAAGGCTAACCCCTGAAGAAATGAATAGAAGAAGAGCTCAAGGATTATGTTATAACTGTGATGAAGTATATAAGACAAGGCACTTTTATAAAGGCAAGCAGAAGATTTTCATGCTTCTGATGGACACTGTTGATTCTCCAGAAAATGAGGAGGAGGAGGAAGTTTTTGAAGAAACTACTGAATCCCCAGTTCATTCTGATGTTGAAATTTCATTACATGCTCTCACATGAATGGCTACTGCTGACACAATTAGAATTCCTGGTATTCTACAAGACAAAGTTGTTTCCATTCTAATTGATTCTGGCAGCACTACAAGTTTCATTGACAATACTTTAGCAAGCTCACTGCAATGCCATATTGAATCAACTGATCCAATGGTAGTCATAGTTACAAATGGAGATAAAACTTTCAGTACTGGTATTTGCCCACAGGTTACTTGGACCATGCAGAGCAACAAATTTGTGGAAAATCTAAGAGTCTTACCATTGGGGGGATGTGACATTGTGCTTGGGGAAAACTAGCTCAGAACTTTAGGTGATGTATTCTTTAACTTCTCTAAGTTGTGTATTTTTTTCAAATACAAGAACAAGAAAATTACACTACAAGGTACAACACCAAAATATTCCTTATCCATGTTGAGCAGTGATGAAGCCAAGAAATTTTTGCAACAACTTCTCATGGCTTGGTGGGTCATTTCTATTACATATCTACCACTACACCCACCTCAACACCTACTGACCTACTTCCCTTACTTCAGTAGTTTGATGATATTTTTGCAGAACCAACTCAGCTACCTCCTCGAAGGAATTTAGATCACAAAATCCCTTTACAACCCAACTCAGTCCCTATCAACCAAAGAGCTTATAAATTCCCTTAAATACAGAAAGATATAGTAGAACAGCTTGTCAAGGAAATGCTTAACTCTGGCATCATACAACCTAGCCATAGCCCCTTTGCATCTCCAATACTTCTAGTCAAACAGAAGGACAACACATGGCGATTCTGTGTTGACTATAGAAAACTCAACAGCATTATAGTCAAAGACAAATTTCCCATACCCATTATTGAGGAATTATTGGATGAATTAAATGGAGCTACTGTCTTTACAAGAATTGATTTGAGAGTTGGATATCATCAGATCAGAGTGCATCTCTCAGATATTTTCAAGATAGCATTAGAACACATCAGGGCCATTATGAGTTTAAAGTAATGCCATTTGGCCTCACTAATGCTCCAGCTACATTTCAAGCTTTAATGAATGAGGTATTTCAACCTGCATTGAGGAAATTTATTCTGGTTTTCTTTGATGATATTTTGATCTACAGCAAGACTATGTCTGAACATATGGAGCACCTCAAGTATACCTTCTCATTACTCAGACAACATAAGTTGTATGCAAAAATCTCTAAATGTTGTTTTGGCCAATCTTCCATGGAATATTTGGGCCACATCATAACAGCTGCAGGTGTATGTAATGATCCAAGTAAAATTGCTTGTATGCAATCCTGGCCAATTCCCTCCACTATAAAGGAATTAAGAGGACTTCTTGGACTACAGGCTACTACAAGAAATTTGTCAAGAACTATGGAGCAATCAGTAAACCTCTCACTGATCTCCTAAAGAAAAATTCCTTTCTTTGGACTTGATCTTTGTTGAAACATATTTGAGGGAAAGAAATTCCATACTAGACATTCTTAAGGAATCACTTCACACAATTTCGAAGCGAATGAAGTTTTATGCGAGATCAGTCAACAAAAGACAGATCTTTTGAAGTAGGTGATCTGGTGTATCTAAAACTTCAACCATACAGGCAATCATCTCTATCCTTGAGAAAGAATTTCAAATTTTCATCCAAATTCTATGGGCCTTTTCCAGTTTTGCAGAAAGTGGGGAAAGTAGCTTACAGGTTAGAACTACCCTCCTATGCACGCATACATCCAATATTTCATGTGTCCCAACTAAAGAAACACATTGGGCTCAAGCACACTCCAGTTCCAAACCTGCCTGTGGTGGACCATGAGGGTGCAATTATAATTCTACCTGAGAAGATTCTCCAAACAAGACAAGTTTTATAGGGTGGCAAGGATGGTCAAGCAAGTTCTTCTACAATGGACAAACTCATCTCCTGAAAACGCCACATGGGAAGCTCTGTCTGATGTAAAGGCGCATTACCCAAAATTCATCCTTGAGGACAAGGATTCTTTTGAGGGGGAGGTAATGTCACAGTGTGACAGTTAGGGGCTGTCTATTTTGGCTTCCTTTAGTAATTCTATGGGTGTAATTAGTTATTTCAGCTGCTACCTATTTGATGATTGTTGTCCGCTTGATTTAGTCCACACGTCCCTCATCCGCTGGGTAGAACTAGGGTTAATGATTGGTTACTTAATAGTGTAAGAGAGGATTATTTTCTCTCATTTGAAAATTTATGAACTAAACCCACTTTTGGCTGCGTTCTTATGAACCAGATTTGGCTCATTTCTTCACTGATTTGAGATTTTGTTGTTTATTTTCTTCATTATTTCATCTTTTGATTGTTAATTTGTTGTGTAATCACAACACTTTATTAGAAAGCTAGAGTTTAATATGAGGAACATATCGTCAAAATATTATATATCAAATTGTCATTTGTACTCTAAAGAATAATCTTGTATGGAGGAGTATACATATAAGATTGTCTATAGATCCTCACTCTTACGCAAAAGCCATGACTAGTAAAGAGTAAGAAAAGCAATTTTTATTTTTTACTCATTACAATCTATTTATAGAAGGGGGAAATATTTTTTACCCTGGCTTGATTGGGGTATACCCAAACTAATTGGGGTATACCAAATTTAAAGCCATCCAACCTAGTGTGCTAAGGGGTGTCTAAATGATATTGAAAGACCAAATTGTCCCCCCCAAACCTTGCCGGCTGAATCCTTCCTAAAAAAAATTCAAATTGTTTTCCCAAAAACTCTATTCACTCTAATCATACATGATGAGATAAAAAAAAAATAGAAAAAAAAAATGAATCATACGGGTTTTGAAATTGGGTATTATTTTGTACCCAATCTCAAACTGAGTATGTACATACTCGATTTGAGATTGGGTACAAAATAATACCCAATCTCAGATACCTTATATTAAGTTAGAAATCAAAATTTATGATTTCTGTGTCTTCGGCCGGCAAGGTCGTGACATGCATATCTTGCCGACTTTTCATAATGACCATGGCGCGATCGTAAAAATTTCAACAAGCCAATGCAGGGTATTTTTTGAAGACCTTGCCGGCCAATACAGTTAGGAAGGGTATTTTTGAATACCTTGCTTAGGCCAAAAACAAATTTAGGAAGGGTATTTTTGAATACCTTGCCGCCAATAAATTTTTTATGTCATCTCCGTATGTCAAAAAACAAAAGTCGGCAAGGTCGACGATGAAGATCATACCGGCCACTTTTGGCCGGCGAGGTCGACGATGAAGACCTTGTCGGCCACTTTTTGTCTAAGGAAAATGACGATGAAGATCTTGCCGGCCACTTTTGGCAAGATGATCTTCATTAGTCGACCTTGCCGACTTTTCATACTTTCAGAATCGAAAGTGTTGATTTATTCTTTGATTTTGAGTATGATTTCATATAATGATTTGCAATCCCCTTTTTAGAAGTATTTCGGTTGTGTGCTTCATTTTGTTGCAAGAGATATGTCAAAAAAAAAAAAAAATCATCAAAAATCATCCCACAAAAGTTCAATCAAAAACAAAAATTTAAATTCTTAATTAATTAATCAATTTAAATTAAAATTTCAAAATTTTGTTAATTAAACGAGGGCAATTTTGCCATTTTGAAAATACAAGGTTAAGGGGTGGCTTAGTTTTACTTCAAAATGACCATATTTTGTCTTATTGGGTATACCCCAATCAAGCCAGATTTTTTACAATTTACAAAACCTATAAAAAAAATTTTTTTTAAAAAGATAACCCTATAACACATTTTTTTAATACTATAAGTGTAATGACCCATCCCTCCACCGATATTGTCCCAACTTAGCCACTGCGGTTATCCAGCAGTGTGGGGTTTTCAACGGGCATCTCTGCGGTAATCAAGCAGAAACTTCAGGATGGCCACCCATCCTGGATTGCTCTCGTCCGAGCACGCTTAAGCTCGCAGTTTTCTGCCAACTCTGGAGCCAATTGTGCTGAAAATGCCTTGATGATAGGAAAGGACAAACAATTACTTATATTCCATTCGGCCAACCACTACCGAATATCAGGGTATTACAATACCACCACCTTAAATTGGAGCCGTCTTCGGCTCCAGATTATATACAAGCCCAGATCTCCGACGTTCCCTTCCTCTCATGAGAAGCACCTGGACCAACCCCGTCGAGCGTACCTTCCCACCCTCGGCAGGTGACCCGTCGTCGGCTCTGATACCATTTCTAATGACCCATCCCTCCACCGATATTGTCCCCACTTAGCCACTGCGGTTATCCAGCAATGTGGGGTTTTCAACGGGCATCTCTGCGGTAATCTAGCAGAAACTTCCCGGATGGTCACCCATCCCTAGATTGCTCCCGCCCGAGCACGCCAGTAGTGTGGGGTTTTCAACGGGCATCTCTGTAGTAATCTAGCAGAAACTTCCCGGATGGTCACCCATCCCTGGATTGCTCCCTCCCAAGCACGCTTAACTGCAGAGTTTTTTGCCAACTCTGGAGCCAATTGTGTTGAAAAGGCCTCGGTGATAGGAAAGTACAAACCATTACTTATATTTCATTCGGCCAACCACTGCCGAATATCGGGGTATTATAATAAGCCACTACACCAAATTTTGTGGTTAAAAACAGAACAAAGTCGTTACGAATCGGGGTTGTAACGGCCGTCGCCTATTTCAAAAGAGGGTATTACAATTTTTTTGCAACGGCGATGGGGCCGTAACGAATTTTGGGTTTTAACGGCGTTAGTAACAGCTGCGAGCCGCTACGAATTGACACATGGTAACAGCTGAGGTCCGTTACGAATTTTTTTGTAACAACGTGGTCGTAACATCTTTGACTACGTGGAAAATTAGTAACATGTCGGAGCCGTTACTACGTGGCAAGTTGAAACAGCTTCGAGCCGTTACGAATTTTCTTATAACATCAAAAAATTACTGCCAGCCTACATTGATATGGTCAAAATTGGTCAATATTGACCAATTTTGACCATGTCAAGGCTGACTGGTAGTTCATTTTCTGCCAGAAATAAGACGAAATTCTAAATTCAATACCCTGCATACACCTTTCAATACATTCATTATCCACACTCAACAAAAATTTCTTCAATCTATTCATATCACATTCATTCAATTCATATCAAATTCATATAACAAAAGAACTGAAATTTCTCTAAGTACCAACCTTTTTTTTTTTTTTTTTTGTTAAGTATCAAATTTCTAAGGGAATACATGGAAGGTTCTAAATTTCGAAGGGAACACATAGAAACTAACTGCCTACAAAACTTGACATGGAACTTAAAAATCTAGAAGTTGTTTTGTTCTCCACACTTTCTGATGAAATAGAGCAACTAAGCTTTATATCCTTTGTGGGCTTGCTTTTCTAAAAGCTTGGGCATCAGAAAACTCGATATATGCGATCCTGCAAAATACAACATGTAGCATTATTATGACAAGTAAAGTGGAAGAAATAATGCTCAAAATACGCAGCAAGTAAATGCGAACAAGTAATAAAACACAACTCAAAATGAAAACAAGCAACAAAACACGACTCAAAATACGCAGCAAGTAAATCCTCCTCAGAGTATTCTTCGTCATCTTGACATACAACTCAAAACGCACTAACTAGAGCATCTATAACACATGAGAACTTTTATTATCCAGTGTTTAAACTCCATACAACAAACCAAAACAGTCTACTAAAATTGACTCTAGGTAACATATTATCATGGTTCAGAATCTAATTTAAGAAGGAGTAGATAAATCCAAACCGAAAGAACTATGTCCACTAGTTGTAAACCAAGACAAAAAAAAATCCACTTTCACAAAGTTATGCATGCAAGCGTCTTACCAGACATTAGGAGAGTGTTAAACGCTTTTATCGACCTTTCAGCCTGGAACATCCGTCATGATTCTCGCTTCTTCCTCTAGTCTAAATACTTTTTTCATTGGCTGGAGAATCTGACATGAAGTTTGGTAAGATTTAGTTCTTATTTCACATAGAGATGTGTGATTGGACGGGTAAAGGGGATTGACAGTGTAGATTTCACCTTTCATCCTCTTCGGCTTGAAGCATATGGAGAATCCCTCTCCGGAAAGCATATTTATCTTCTTTGAGTGTCATGCATATCAACATTAACATGTATGTGTTAGCACCACTTCTCAGACCATGCCAATGTTGTCCTTAAACATACAACTTCAGTTCTAGTAGAGTTAAGACAGGAATGATTAATTGTTCAAGTCCTTAAGAAGAGCAAACATGAAACTCCATGTCCAAGCATTTGAGATTGAATAATTGGTGTCTAGCTAAATTGGCACTAACAAGGTTATTTGGATAGATCTTTTCCCTGTCTAAGCAAGATGTTCATATTTCTTTGTTAATTTGCATATCAAGAGTTTTAAGAGCTTCACTCCTAGTCATTCATCTTTATTCTGGCAGTATAGAATATGAAATTAGGAAAGGCAAAGATACTTAACTAGTTAACTGCAACTATGTAAGATGAAGCTTCATAAGTTGGCACTATCTTTGGTCCTACTACAAACCAAAATCCATAATCTCTCTCACCAGACTGAGTACAATTGTAAGTAACATGAAACCAATCAAGTATACAAGTGAAGTACTTACCTGGTAATCTAAAAGGTATAAAAGTTGATTCCAACCCCACTGCAGTTCACTTCCCACTAGCGCAATACCTCGCAGGTATAAACTGAGTATCAAATCCACAAATTTAAACTTAATAGTTTAAGTATAACCAAGTCAAGTACTTACCAGGGATTGATATTTCCCCGACTGGCTATTACTGCTTTAAATGACCCTTTGTGAATTCTCTGTGCATTCACATATAACATAACAAAAACCACCTACATATATATACAAGAAAATGATGAACTGAAAGAAAATATCCATTCATAAGCCGATTTGTGTTCACATATATAGAAAAAAGTTACATTGGACCAAAAAAAGTTGATTCAGGTAAAGCTCTTCTTATGCACAACTACATAAAAGTATCCATATCAGTCACCACACACAAAAGTTTGAACCGCCAAAAAATATCAAAAGATATCCTAAATAATTTTTATGCACATCTACATAAGAGTAAGCGCATCAGTCAGCATACGTACAAAAGTGTGAACTACCAAAAAAATCACAAAAAAAAAGATCATAAATACTTTTTATGCACAACTGCATAAGAGTATGCACATCAATGAGCATACGTATAAAAGTTTTAACTTCACAAGTATAACAAAAAGATCCTTATAAGTCAAGGCAGATATTATGCGATGCTCAAAAAGGCTGAGATCTATTAGCTCAAAATGTAAGATATGGTGAGTCTTTGTTTGAGAGGCACATCTTTGGATGAAGCATATATTCTCCAATTCCAACTTCTCTGAAGGTCGCTGCGTATTTGTTAGCTTTCACAGTGATTGCATATGGCTTGAGAATATCATCGATACATACCTTGGTAAGATGTATAAGTATATGATCTCTGTGAAACTGATTTGCTAAAGCACCAGTACAGAGCTCACTAGTTGCAACTATTTCATTCTCGAAGTCCAGTAACGAACAAAGCGGAAAACCACGAACTCTTAATGAAGCTGATGATGCAGTATTCCCAGCAGGTGAACTTGTCGTAGTTGGTGATACAGTATTCCCAACAGGTGAACTTTTCGCAGCATGTGAACCTGTTTGAGGTGAAGTAGAAACACCGCATGGAGTATGCGCGGCTACATCTCTTGATGTGTTGGGCATGTTCGAGCCAACTGATACTGGAATTGCAGATTTAATTTCATCCACTACATAGCACAATTTCTTAATTACCTAATACATAGTTTTAAAAAAGTTGAAATAACTGTAAAGTAAACTGACTCACAGCGAACGGCACCACGCTAGGTAAAATAAACGACCTTCTTGTGTTTGAGCTTTAATTACAGACAAAAGCATATAAAATATGCAAATAAATCTTCAATAATTTCGTGACCTTGAGGTCCAATGAAATAATGATTTAAAATGAAATTATGGACATATTCTTTATAAAAAGAAAATTATACCAAGATCAATATAGTCTCTAAAAAGACTAATAATATAAGCTAGCTAACCGGGTGCGCACCCTTTGATCTTTTATGTCCAACCATATTCCATTTACAAGTGAAATGGTTTCAATATTGGAGATTATTACCACGAGGAAAAATCAAAAGTTGCTAAATATCCCTCAAGAATACATCAATTCTTCATTTTATTAGTATTTGAAACTGTTTATCTACCATATTAACGATATATCATTTTGGGATCAATAAGTAAAACCAATCTTGTTTGGCTTAAAATGTTTCTTTAAAAAAATAAAGAAATTATCATCCTTATATTCTTTGGAAAAAAAAATACATTATGTGGTTGAAAAAAATCACTCTTTTTGGCAAAAATTTATAAATTACGCCAATTTATTTTTCCATCTTATAAAAACAATGGAGAAAATTATCACTAATTGGTTTATACGATTTATCAAGCTCTCGTATTGCCAAAATAAATAGATATTGTCATTTTAGTTACCGCAAAGTCAAAATCCACTTTTTGGTTAGACAGAAGGTTTCTTGTAGGTGAATAGAAAACGAATATATAAGTCACATTATCTTCCTCCGATGAACGAAGATACCAAAAAATTTGGTCGTAGATTTTTCAACCATGCACGTGATTAGTTACCGGATAGGTAACTAAATTGCGATAACACCAATTTTGGTGATTACAGTTTCATAAAAGTAGTAGAAATTGTGCATCATCTTTAGGTGGATTTTTATTTTTCTTGCTCTTTATAAAAAGAAAATTTCAAAAGAAAGGAAATCAATTTTTGATATTGATCACCTACACCCCATTTATATATGGACCATGTCTCTTTAGATTTAATTCGATTGCACCAAAAATTAAAATTTGGTGCAATGGAGATATGAAATCCATCGTTTAAAAGAAAAAGAATCATTCTAATGAGAACATATTTTATGATCTCATAGACATGGTTTTTTTTTATCTTCGATAAGAAAAAACAATAATATGCCGAATAAGGCTAACTAAATTGATTCAACAATCAATTATGTAGTTATCATCCAAGAAAATAATTAAAAGATATTACAGAAATACCTTAACAAAATTGGTATAAAAATGGGTTAGCAATGAAGCCAACAATACCATCGATCGTCTCTGTTTGCTTATGCATCGAAGTTGTATAACTCCATCCAAGTAGAGTACATACAAAAATAAAATCAAACAAATAAATAGCATAATCGTGCAAGAATATTTAGAGATTTATAAAATAATTACTAATTTAAATTGTTAGAGAGAAAATTTTCTTAAGACACAAATTCTCCTATGCTGATTTTCTTCTTAGAAATTTTGAAGCTCGGTGTAGAGCGTGCTGATGACGTGTTATAAACTAAAAGGAGACATCCAAAGTAGAGAAGAATAAGAAGAAAATTCTCATTAGTTGTATGTATTACAAAGAGATTGTCTCTCTATTTGTAAGTTACTCTATAACTAGGTTTTGAATATCATTAAGGATGGAAGTTAATGGCATGCACTCATGCTAGCATTTAGTGTATACAAGTTACAAAGATATGGTGAGGAAGATGAAAGACCAAAGAATTTGATGGTGGTGCAAGGGTGTTGTCATCCACGATACATTTATTTACAACATAACCCAACCCATATTATAACACCAATAACGGAGTTCTCAATAAAACTGGAGTTCTCAAACAAATGTCACACGTCAGGTACCCCCTCAATCACCTCACTAGCATTATAGATTCATTTTTTATGGGTTTATTATAAATTCATTAATTAAGCGCGAATATAAATACGTGAAATTCACATGAATATTATTATTCGTTTGTATGCAGCTGAAAATTTTATCCTGTCAAGAAATGTTTTTACGGAGAGATACATAGAAGCCGTCTACGTCTAGTCTAGAAGATTAAACAATATTGATGGTACATTCGTAAACTTCTTTCCTTCTCATGTACCTCTTGATTACTTTAGATTAGACAAGATATAGATATCTACGGTATATCTCGTTTGTTGTTCGAGTCAAACTTATTCTTATACTTTTATACAAATTTAAGGAAAACGCGAGAACATTTCGTTTCGAATTTGAAAATTTGGTAGTTGCAGGAAAAATGCATCTACTATAAAGTAAGTAAGACCGAGAGACTAAGCAACTTCAAAGGAAGAATGTGTCAAGAAGCCCGCTCCTTGCGTTCGGCGGAAAGTAGCCATACGTAGTCTGAAATCATGACTCTGGATAGAGAATACGCCGACAATGAACTTAATTTATTTTTTTAATAACAACAAATCGATAAATTTGAAGAGTGATATACAACTGAGAAATAAGGGAAGCTAAATTTCTAAGTCAACTTAATCAATGTAATGTTAATTACCCGACTTGCAGATATAATTGGCCAACACGATTGAACTTAAAAGTTATCCATGAGTTTTTCATGTTTTCAGATGTATTTAGAAAATACTAATAAAGCCGGGCCTTTCAAGAGCTTCAAGTGATTTGTTGTCTCGGCGCTGAAGGAGTAAGAGTTCGTCATTTCACATCTTCTTCATTCTGGTAAGCAGAGGAAAGCAAAATGAGAATCAGTTATTCGCTTCTAATTTTTATGTTATCCGTAAATACTCGTACCTTTTTCATAGGATTTGATTGATTTAACTAGGATATTTTTGTTGACATTTTGACAATAGCTTTGTCAGCAAAATATAAAGTTAATATGGAAGTATGGCCTTTTCTCTTATCCAGAATATGATGGTACTTATTTCGTACATTTATCGATAGGTCCCATCGTTTTACTTTTCCAAATTTATCCGTAATAGTGCCGCTAACTTACGGTTGCTGTCATGTGCATTCTTTTTCTTTAATTTGAATTATTAAGAGCACATAAACTCTATATTATTCTAGGTTTATTGTTATGTGGTGGACTAATTCTGAGTTAGAGTACCAGATTTCATGATTTTTTTTTGTCTTTAACCTTTGACAAGAAACTTGGTTAATGTCATTAGAAGTAAGCTAGGTTCTCACGTCACGTTTATTTTTGTTCTGCTTTGGATATAAGTATTTGTTGTCAAAATGTCTGAGGTATTGAATAAAGAAGATATGGTTAACACAAAACCCTCTTTTTTTAACTTGAAAATGCAAACTTTATTAAAAGAAACTCATTCACCAAAGAGTGACCAAGATGAGAAAGTTACATGGACGCTTGCAACAAAGCATCCCAATTACATAATAACATAAACAAGCCATAATTCTGTAAAATATTTGTGTTTATTTTCCAATTGAACAACAAACACTTGACTTCAGCTATGATCTGCTGATATCATTATGTATTGTAAAAACCTCTAATGTATGCTTAAACATGATCTTGCAGAACATATTGATATGTACATAACGAAAAAATGTTTCATTGTGTCAAACAATGCATATTGATAAGTAATTGGCCATATGTGGTACTAGTATGTTACAATCTAGTCACTAGAGAGAGATCACCAAATAATGGTGTCAATATCTTTTATTCATTTTTCTTTCTGAGAAGAAGCTAATCTAGCTATGTGTGATGCTGATTTGTTTCAAAAGGATTGGTGCTGCTACTGCTTTTGAAGTTAGTGCAACTAGTGCGCATTGTGCTTTTGCTATGTGTGTATCTGCAAGTAATTATGAATTCCACCACTTTGTTTGCAATGTTGATTTCATATGGATCTATACTTGTTCTTCGTATCTATGTTTTTTTTTCCATAGTTTAATGACTGCTGATTAGAAACTTGGGTTTTGATGATTAAAATTTAAGGATTTGGACTTTTGAATATTTGATTTAGGTTCTGATCTTTGATTTGTATGATGAGTTTGGATTAATCTGTCTAGTGTGTATAATTTTTAAATCTGAGTGAAATTTCTTTGTTGTGTTTCACACTACTATCTAACAGTAGACATGGACATGTACTGAGTAAAGAACTTCTTTAATGTGCTTCACACTATGATCCAACAGTAGATATTAACATATACTAAGTGAAAAAACTAATAACTTGTTTTACTTCACTTCTGACTATAGTATTATCTAGCAGTACATATTGTGATGTATTGGGTTTTATAGTATAATCCAGTAGTACATATTGTGATGTACTGATTTTTACAGTATAATCCCGCAGTACATATTGTGTCGTACTAAAAAAAAATCAAACTTTGTTATTTGCATATACTCAACACTTTGACATTAATGTGAGTATGCAGGGAAACGCAGAGCAATGGGAGGATAACAATGTATGAAGTCCAGCTCCACCACCATCCATGAACGGAAGAATTCTACGATATATAAGGTTAGGTTGTCTGGATCATAAGGATGTGATGCTATATCTGTATGCGAAAAATCTCAGATATGTTGAGATGGTCATCTCAATGCTACAACATGACAAAGGGGATTACTGGTGTTAAACAGTAGCATGTGATAGAGATTGCTTCAAGTTTAAGGTTTTTATCTTTGTTTATGTTTGAAGCTTACACATCTGAAGCTGGAAAAAATGTCAACTACAGAAGTATTCATCCTAGTGATGTGTTTGCAAGGTTGAAACTTTATTGAAATTTTCATAGTTTTATCATCAAATTGTAATTAAATTTTCACAGTTCCATTATAATTATTAATTCTTGTAGTTTTGATCGTCAATGCTAGCAAGTAATTAAAAGGAAACCATATAATAAGAGTATACTATATTTGTTTTACTTGATCAAATAACAAAGGAATTGTATTATAGTTCTAAATGAATGACCGATTTGCTATTATCATATAAAAGAATGTACTTCTACAGTTGTGACTCGATAATAGAAATAAAAAAAAAAATCTGATGTGGGAGGCGAGAAACCTGGCAGAGAATGAAAATTCCCCCAATATGGCATCAAATTTACAATTATATGCCCATTCATCATATGAACAATCCGGCCATCCTGGCTTCTGTAATCAAATAAACATCTTGATGTGACCCAAAAATGCCTTTTGTCTAGTTAAATGTTTTCTTATAATATTGTGATAAAAGTATGAAGACTATAATTTTGAAAATACACTTTGACTAAACAGTTTGAACTTGTAAATGAAGGGAGACTGTCTCTTAGGCACTTGTTATGAGGACTTGTATATAAGTTTTTTTCATATATAATCCAACAGTACATATCGACATGTACTGTGTGAAACCATAGTACATGTCGATATATTCTGAGTATTAGACTCTTCAAGTTGATTCCTCCAGTCTATGTATCAGCCTTGATTCCCGCAAGTCCCTAGACCTCAATGTTTTGTCTACTGCCATCTCCATTTGGCCATAGCTGCAACTATTGTTACTTCTTTGAATTTAAGCTTTTTCTCAGACTCCATAGCTTGTTTCATTTCGTCCAAATTCTGTCGCAGAACTGTCAAAACCTAGTACATATCGGTATGTACTTAGTTAAAACCTAGTAGATATCACGATACATATACACATGTACTAAGGAAAATAAAATATATACTAAATTGACAAAAAAAATATGTACTATATATCACTAATATGGAAATGTAGTTCCACAACTCGCTGCACTTTTATTAGTCATTTTCCTGCAGTCCATCAAAAGCATAGTTCATTTCCTTTTACACCAAACTGTATTAAGCCGCTACAGACTCTACCCTACTATCAAAACTTCAGACTGGAATGTAGTTGAGACCGAATCTACCATCACAACGATTCAGTTACAGCCGTGCTTCTTACGCCTCTTGAATCTCGCAATACTCTGCACAATTAATTCCCTTAGTTGACGTCCTTTACAACCTAAGAGTTGCTTCAACTCAATTGAATACTCTAAACGAATCTTCCTCCCACAGATAAATATATATGTGATTTCCATTTTATCAAAGATTAAGGTGAGATAGGAAATCGATCGCAATAGACAAAGTCTAGCAAACCTCAAAATCCGGTACTTACGACTTCAGAAGAGAAGCCTGGATTATTATTCACCTCACAAATAATCATACTCCGATTTCAAAAAAGAATCGTTATAGAGGAATATACTCGTTGAATCACAAAATTTGAGACGAAGAAATTTTGTGATTTCTATTTATCTTTCCTGATCAGAGTGAGACTTAATAATCAGTAGAAAGATCAGGATACACGAACTATTAAGATAAAGATAGTCGAACCTGGCTTCATGAATCCCTAAGCGATATCTTTTTAGTCGTTAAACTTTAAAAGTTTTAAAGGAGAGGACGACTCTAATTTACAACTAGGACACACAAGAAAAGTGTAAGGGATTCAAAAACCCAGTTGTTTGAGGTTCTCCTTATATAGACTTTCAAAATCAAAGGTTACTTTATGTTAAAGCAAAGATAGATTTGGAACCAAGCAACCCATATCCACCGTTAGATGAATCTTTGTTTGAGATTAAAACAACAAAATATACATTCTGGTTAGGATGAACCGTAACCAAACCATGTATAATGACATGTTCATGAAAGGTTAACCGGAACTAGCCAAACGAACTATAAGCTTAATCATTTTCATTTAACACTCTAGTACTTTAATTTTGAGTCACAAGCATAGGTTATAATGTGATCAAATATGTATAGATGTGTTTTTAGAGAGTTTTTCAAATGACGACTATCTCATAGAAATAATTATGATTTATCTGAAAATATACGACTAGGTAAGTACGTGTATCAGGTACCTGTACTATTACTTACAGTTCGTGAGTTATTTTTTCATGGTACGTGTACCAGGTTTGTCTACCCTTAAGACAAAACAAGTTCAAAAGTTCATAGAACTTTTTCGGTATGTATATTGGGAGTGTGTACCAACCTGAGTTCACGAATCAACAGAACTTTCTAGGTTTGCATACTAGGTATGTGTACCAAAATTCGTTGCCTAACTATAGCTACGTCGGTACGTGTACTACGGCTCCGGACCTACAACAGATACACCATTATGTAAGCTGGTATGCATACTGTCATGTATCCAGATTTACAGTAGTTATGTATCTCTCTAATGGTCAATATGAAACATTCCTGAATAACATCAATGACACATATCACTATTGCAGACTATTTTCAAATGGTTAACTTCAATCAAAATTTATGTCAGTAACAATAAATTATTCTTAGTGAAATTTATCAAGTATGAACAAATGTTTTAAAGCTTAGTCATAAATATTTCGAGAATAATTAACAAGATAAACTTGACTCGAAATTTCTGTTGTGCATAGAAAAAACTAATTTAGTCATGCGACATAGTCTCATAGATAAAAGGTGAAAACTTGAGTAATAAGTGGTTCAATCTTCATTTACCTTTTTTTGATGAAGTTCTCCAAAAGCTTCGGTTGATCTTCTCCTTCACACATTAGAATGCAGTAATGTCAGATACTTAATACAAACTTTTATCCTAATCCGAGACTTGACTAAATGTAGACTAGAAATCAAGATATAATTTTGACAACTAAATTTTACAACAAGTTTGAGATTGCAAAACTTGTGAGACCGAGCAATGCTCTAACAAGTTAAGTTTATGTTTTGATGATAATACAATTGAGAAGATAAAACAAATTCACATGCTTATTCATGATATAAATGATGCAGCACGCTGGAATCTTAACACAAAATGTACTTTTATTATAAAGTCACTCTACAATTCAATACATAGCAGTGATATCAATAACAATATTTATTGGAATAGAATATGAGAATTAAAACTATAAAGTTGTTCATGTGGAAAGCAGCACACTCATTCTACCAACAGGTATTGGAGTTGCTTCCATACTTCCATACATTGACACAAAGTGTAGCCTATGCAATGAAGAAGAAGAATCTCTAACACATCTTTTTCCCAATTGTAATTTCACAATTCAAGTATGGATGCATTTAAATTTTGATATGAATTATGTAAGAGAGAACTGTAATAATTTTGATGAGTGGTTAAATTAACGGTTTACTGCTAAACATAGGGGAGATGGCATAGTAGGATGTCCATAGTTTTGTAGTATAATTATCTGGCACATCTAGAAAGCTTGATATAATGCTACTTTTAAGAAAATACGTCAAATATCGCGAGTACCATAAACATGATAGGTTGGTTCATAAATAATTTGATGTATGTTAAAATACAGATTATAGTATCATGGAAACTTTATACTACAACAAATGCAGGATGAGGCTTTAAAAATACTTGAAAGGGAATCTGGTAAGGAGATATAAGTTGCATGGGCTTGAGAAATGCACATCCCTATCGGTTTTTCGGCAATTGAACTAACTTCAATCGACTATACAGGAAAAACTATTGAAGCAAAAGGATCTCATGTGGATTGCACAAAAAAAGAGCAACTAGAAGATAAATGAGATGAATCTGCCTTCAGAAGGGAAACTGAATTGAATAGACATAATATCATTTTTTGAAACGATTCACACCCAACTCTGAAGCTATCGATGGACAAATATGCGAATGCCCAAGAACTTAGATATATTAGCACATATTTTAGGTATATAACAAGTGCTAATATTAACTTTGACGTTACTTCCTTTCTGTTAATTTTTAAGTTTAATATAATTAAGATAACAAACATAGCAATTTTTTGAAACTGAAATGCCGTTGAAAGCACTTGAAAAAAAGATGGCCTTCACACTATGTTGCATAGTCTTTATGTCACAAATTGTATTCATCTTGTAACAGTAAATGATCTTCAGATTCATAAACTTCATTCTATAACATGGAGTAACACTGAGTGTCTTAAACTCCAATGTAGTTATCATCTTCAAAATCCAACAAAGCTAGTGAGTGTGAACGGCCATCGGATTTTAAACTACCAGTTACCACCCAGGTGAGGTCCAATACATCAGGGAACATTTCGGGCACCCACCCGTAACCGGTCGGATGGTTTCGGGTCGGCGGATTGGGACAAATGCTAGTCGGTCAGGACGTCTCCTTTCACTTAATGTTGGGCCTCAACGCCCATGTGGTAAATGCACAGACAGAAACTGAGAAAAGGATAAAGATAAAGCGGGGTTTAAGAAGAAAGAAGAGATATCTGTTGAGATTACAAGTTTACAACAATGGCGACATGGCGTCGTCTCTTTCATTTGCTCAGAGTGCGTTTGTTTGTTCACAATCACACCAGTTCTGCAATTTCCGTCCCAAATTATCATCATCATCTTCAACATTTGGAGCTGCTGTAACAATTGAAGTAAAGACTAGAACTAGAAGAGAAGACAGACAAGCTCGCCATGTTCGTATCAGAAAGAAGGTCCACATTTTCACTCATTTCTTCTTCTTCTCATTTTTGAATTGATGTTTCAACCCTTTCAAATGTGTGGGACAAATTTGGTTTAGCTTGAATCTATCTAGTTTTTTTTTTTTTTTGGCAACATCTTTGACATGTTTGATTAATTGCTTGAGTGGTTTGTAGTGCTTGATGTGGTGATGATGTATAAGTTACTATTGTTCTTATGTTTTCCCATCAGGTTGAAGGGACACCAGAGAGACCAAGATTATCTGTTTTTCGTTCCAACAAGTAGGGGTGAGCATGGGCTGGTATGGACCGGTTTTCGCCTCATCCCCATCCAATCCATTGCATCATGGATTCCAAATTTGGCATCCGCATCCAATCCATATCCAACGGATTTGCATCCAATGGATGCACGGATGGACAGATTGGATGCAGATAATCCAATGGATTTGTTTTAGTTAAAATTTATAGTAAAGAAAATAAAGCTAACACAATCGACTCCTTATAACCTACATAACCTATATATGTATACAAATATAAAAATGCCATGTACAACACCCAAGCAAACATCTAAAAAATTCCTAAATGATCCATAGTATTTTCTAGAACTATATAAATATCCTTAATTTAACGGATATGGATGTCCAACGGATTTTCAACGTTGCATCCGGACCCAATCCGTTATCCGTTGGATTTCAAAAATTACATCCGCATCCAACCTATTAACGAACGGTCCAAACATCCATCCGCAGATGAACGGTTGGTCCGGTTAAATCCTCGGATTACGGGCCAAAAGCTCACCCCTACCAACAAGCATCTCTATGCCCAGGTCATAGATGACTCTAAAATGCATACCCTTGCTTCCGCGTCGACGATGCAGAAGGCCATCTCTGAGCAGTTGGATTTTACTGCTGGACCTACCATTGTAAGTATGCTGATAACAATTATCAAGGAGACAAGCTAATTCTAGTTTCGACATTGCTTTTTCAAGTAACTGCATTGATATCCTTCTGGCTGTCTGAGTTTCATACGTTGGTTATTAGATCCTAGTTTACTTCAACTAGAGGAGACCATTTGTTATTGTTTGTGTCAAGGAGGAGGGAGTCTTTGTCTCCAGTCTTGTAAGAGACTTATGATAGCACTAGATGTGTATTTGTTTTCTCCCTTGAGCAATTGATACTGTTGAGATGTCAAATAACTCAGTAGATGAATGTCTCTTACAACAGGAAGTGGCGAAGAAGGTAGGAGAAATCATTGCCAAGTCCTGTCTAGAGAAAGGAATCGTGAAGGTTCCTTTTGATCGTGGTGGTTACCCATATCATGGACGCATTGAAGCCCTTGCAGATGCAGCGCGGGAGCATGGCCTCCAATTCTGAACTCTGTTTGGTAGTCGTGTTTCTAGTTGGGAGCACAGTACATTACTCTTTTCTTTTTGTTACTCGCAATGGACAAAATCATCAAGTTATGAATGAGATTTTCCCCTTTCAGTGCTTCAAGCTTTGCTAAATCTTGAAAAAGAATATCTGCATCCTTTATTTTCTGATGTTTGACGGCTCTGATTGTTTTTCATTTCTGGCGTCGCTCCCATACTCTGACATTACTGACGGATAACATAAGAATCTGTTTTTGTAATAGTAACTCTACCGAATTCGTGTAGCTTTTTAAGAAGTGCCTAAGAATATATCTGAAGTATCTGGCTAAAAGAGTGCATAGGGTGAGTCGTGCCGTTAATTATGCTCTATCTGTTTGCACTCGTCAAACGTTGCATTGCTTTCTTTAGAGAGTTTAAAAAAGGAAATTGAGGAACTAACTTGAGTATCTCATACTACCGCCTTGCCTCGTGTACCTGTGGATACTCGTCTTGTTGATGATGTACTGGAGCTGATTCTACTTGTGCACTTGCAAGACAAACAAAAAGAAGTCTAATTTGCAATTCAGATTTCAATCCATATGAAGCAAGAAGTACAACTTTATCAATATCAGGATTACAGAAACAAAGATCTGTAGTTTGGGTTGTTGCGAGGCTTGAGATATGTTGATAGGAATGAAAAATCTGACCCTGTACCATCCATACCCATTCCTTCACTTTGTATTGTGAATTTCTCAACTGTTGACCCTTCGGACACCTACTTTGGATTTACCAAGACATCCCCATCATTAGCATTACCAATGACAACTCCCAAGTCATACTTGGAACCTTTTGTTAGCACTGTTGTTTGTATCCCACTTGATATCCCCACACAAAGCTGTTTTGGAGCATTTCCTTCCGGGACCGGCGAGTGATTGTCATTGGACTCTTTATTCTTTCTTTTCCAGATCTCTTCATTTCATTTTTTTTCCAGGGCTCTTCTTCCTTCTTTTGTGTTAAAGTGGTTTAAAGAGAATCGCCACTTCTAGTAAGTTTCACTGTACCTAATACTGCCCATCGGCTTAGTGGCAATTGAGTTGGACCTGATTCTGCATCAATTAGAATACCACTAAAGGAGATGTAATTATATTATATTACTATATAATTCAGCAACGGGTTCTTTTCTGTGTTGGTTAAATCAACCAAAGACACATAGAGAATAATTTACATAACCATTATTTTAATTAGATGACTTTATAATCCATTTGGTTTTTAGATTTTTGTCCACAAATTATAATAATTGCTTATTTTAATCATAATTGAAAAAATCCATTATTTTCATAAAAAAGTTGTTTTAAAAATTTTTAATAATGATTATTTTTTCTAAGGAAATAGATTAATTTGATCTTCTTATTTTACTAAACTATCAAGGAGACAAAAAAACAACTTTTCAACTAAAAAATATCCTAGATCATTGTTCTTTCCTCTCCTTTTTGAGATCATCATTCTAAGATAATCAATTATCTGAAAAAAGTATTTGGAAAAATTTATTTTTAAAATGATTATATCAAAATCATTTATCAATTTATGATTATCTATAATCATAAATAGAGAATAATTATACATATATTACTAGAAACTGCTGCCACGATGGGAGGCGACCTAAGTCAAACCGGTGAAATTCAAGCGAAATCTGATGAAATCGTAGTTGGGAAGAAAATGAAATTCAGCAAAGTTGCCTCGTTAAATTGGGGTTTATACCACTTAATTGGGGCCTATGAATTACTTCAACCAACCTAAAGAGAAGGATATGGGGTGTCTAAAAAATGGTAAAATACTAAATTAACCCTTAAAGAAAACTTATTTATTCTAACACAAATTCAAATACAGAATCATAATCACTTTATCAACAAATACAAAAATCATTGCTTCAAAAAAAAAAATACAAAAATCATTAATCAAAACTTTTTTTTTTTCAATTTCCATCAAAATCAAAACTAAATCCTAATCAATCCAAAACAACTATTGAAATCTAATTTCATTTTGGGTTTTGAAAAAGAAAATCAAAAACAAACAATTCAAGTGATTGAGTTAAATCCCTTTAATCAATTCCTTCTAAGAGGACCCTACAATGATTTACCTCTAAATCTTTGAAATTCACTCATCAATTTTTCTGAAAATCCACCCAGAATCGGTTTATGTGTGCACTATACTAGTCCAATTGTGGTAGACATCGGTTTTTATTATGTACCTACATAACCCGATTCTGGGTGAACATCAACATTAATCGGTTTAAGTTAATGCACGCATCAACCGATTCCGGGTTCAAGTTCGGATTTTAGAGAAATCAAGAATCGGATTATTAGTGCATACATATAATCCAATTGTGACTGTTAACGGCTATTTTTTGAAATTGAAATTATAGCCGTTGGTACTTTGTGTATATAAAGAGGATAGCCTATTCTATTTCATACACTACCTAATCCAAGGAAATCTTTCTCCATCGTTAATTTTTTTTCATTTTGGGATGTCAAGTCCATCATCATCAACTACCAATTCAATTGAACACATACTTAAAAGATGCAAGCGAACAACCAAATCAATTGCGGCAATGGAAGAAGAGATACGCAAAAGAAGAGAACAAACAACTACAAACAAATATGTTAATGTAATGGATGAATTGTTAAGCAAACAAATAACTACAAAAGAAAACATATCATCATCATCGGCTGCGAAAAAATATGAAGAGAAATGCAAGGAAAAGATACGAGGTCAAGAGCAATTCCAACTAAGGGAAAGAATGAAGGATGTTGATGAAGAAACTAAATGGATTAGAAACTTTTACATTCTCAAGGATCTTCCCGAAGATCCTAAAGATCATACTATATTTTGGATTGAAGTTGGTTGGGGTCCTTTCGTTAAACAGACGGGCAAGAAACCACGCTATAATTATGAACCATCCCACATTCGTTCAAGGACGAATCATGTTAGGAAATTATGCATCAAGTAAAATGAGTTTCTTGATAGGTACAGAGGGGATGGGTTCGCTGCACAAGATGCATATAAAGCTTGGAGAGGAGAGTGGTTTTATCATTTCGAAGCGGCATTGATAGTTGAAGCTCACACTAAGAAATAAAACCGTGCTAGTTTTAATGTTAAGAGTTAATGAAAAGTGGAAATGGTCCACAATCGGATTATGTTATACCATATGTAATCCGATTGTCGAGTTAAAAATTGTCTATTTTTCTGTAACTTTTTCTCCCCAAAATCGGATTATATTATTGTTCACAAAGACCAAATATGAATGACAATCAGATCATGTTGGACCATATGTAATCCGATTATTCAATTAAAAATTGGGTGTTCTTTTGTAACTTTTTCTTCCCAAAATCGGTTTATATTATCGTACATAAGGACCGATTCTGAAATAATCCCAGACATGTTTTGTTCAGAATCGGTTTATAATAGTTCATTAGTAAACCGATTCCTTTTTGAATTCAGAATCGGTTTATAACAGTTGTTGTATAAACCGATTCTGGAAAAGCTGCAGCAAACTAACTCCAGAATTAGACTTTAAAAATGTATTAGAAGACCGATTATGTAACAAATTTCATGAGTCCAACGTACCAAAAAAAGACAAATCACTTTCATTCATTAAGATTGGTTCAAGTTTGCAAAATACAATATAAGAAAGCGACAAAATATAAGCATCCGATAGATCAAGTTTTTAACATTAACATAAGGAAAACACTCATTCCAACAAATGTAGACCATCGAATTGATCCAACACGATCAATTCCTCCCATCGCCTTATGTTGGGATCGTATTTTTTTATCCACTCCTTGGTGACCTCTGAGACCTCATGAAACCCATCTACCGGTGGTAATGGACAATCATCACATACTCTAAGACCGATATAATGCATGTTGTTATTGTTAAATAAAACTATTCTCCGATCCTTAAGCGATTCATCCCAAATGGTGTATTTTGGTGCGTATGTATAGCATGATCCCTTACCAAATAGATGAACAACGCAACTCCATGTTTCCTCCAAGAGATGACCACATAAAGGCATACGCATACAATATTGTCGGGTAATTGGTCAATTCCCCTTTGGCCCTTGTACTCTAGCAACCATTTTTTTCAAAAATCACTTTTTTTTCTTATCTTGTTTTTCCTTCCTTCATCATCGATATGTAAAATCCATTGTCTTCTTGTAAGCGCAAGGCCATCATCTTTCTAAAGTATTGTCATTGGGTTAGGTTCTCATCGTCCTCCAAACTTATATAGCCTATTTGTTCCGACGCAACGTGATTACCACAATTCCCATCTGCATCCACGTCGTCGGTAGATAACACAAAGTACTTAACGATTTCGGGAAGTTTCGAGTGATACTCCTTGAATATGGTGTAACACGTTCGGTGGGGTCTACCACATTCATCCCTAGGCGTGCTTCCATCACCAAGAGCGGACCTTATCATCACCATAGAACCCATTTATCTTGCTTGTCCTTTCCATGCACCTATCCTTGATACTCCTGTTGTACTCACTTGATTCTCTTGGAAAGGAACAATTAGATTGTTTGGCGCTTGACTTTTTTGAGAAGGATCGATTTGATCCTCATGTTGTGAAGGAGCGATTAAATCATTTGAAAGGACCATATGTGCGATACTTGTCTCGCTTTCTCCCTTCTTTGGTCGACCCCTTTTCCTCTTCGTCGGTGCCTCTTCAATCTCAATTTGTGAAGGAACGTTTGAACCATTTGTCTTGGCTTGTGCGCTACTTGTCCCGCTTTCCCCCTTCTTCGGTCGACCCTTTTTCTTTGGAACCTTTGCCTCTTCATATTTAGCGTATTTATGCTCATGTTGAGAAAAGATTCTTTTATGACTCAATAATGGTTTTTTTCCGGTTCTCATTGCAACCTTAAACTCGTTCCTTTCTTCCTTCCTATCCATGTTGGTAGGTGGTCTACCCGTCGGCGGTAGCATCGTTGGTTCTTCGACCGGTACCATACGGGGGTTAGCGGCTAGTTTTAAGTCGTACATCAAAACTTTTCGTCCCAAACCATCCTTTTTTGCGTATTTCTCGATGATTTATCTTCCAATATCCGTCTCCACAAAGGATTCGAGTGGTTCTTCGGTTGGGGGTGGTTTGATAGTTAATTGCTTCCAAAATGGATCAATGATTTCAAAAGGAATTCCTTGTTGGTACCTCACAATAATGTGACGGCACGAAAATCCGAAGGCTGTCATCGTCATACATGAACATACAATTCTTCTTCTCCCCATCTCCTTTTCCAAATAATATTTGTAATCCTTCATCATATAAATGATTGCCCTATGAGACACCATATAGTTTAAACGTCTAATCAACCAATGGTAATTCTTGTAGCTTGTGATGATTTTCATCCTACACTGATTCCATTTTGCGGTTATCTTGATGATATCAGCCTTGGTGTATTCATGGATGGCTTCTTGTCCCGTACAGTGTTTTGGCTCCCTCGAAGCAAGATTTTCAAACGTCCATGAGATCCTTCCACGATACTTTTCGCCTCATTCTTGTAATGCATGTGTTGGTAGGTATAATCATACACAAATGTTTCCTTGTACATATCCAACAATTCCTTCATGCAATAAACCACACATTTCTCGTAATCCTTCTTCCATAGCCCAATAAAACTCTCCAAATAGGATTCAAACTCGACCACGGACATTGAGTGTACCATTAAATCCCAATGATGTTGAAAAGCCTTCCATAGTAACCCATTCGCTTCATACTCCGCTTCCATTTTGTTCTTGTCCTCCTCTCGTTGTTCCGGAGTTAGTTTTTGAAGACGCTCATCATCGCCTTTTCACGAGCGGTACCTTTTGTGGCTTTGGCTTTTGGATATGACCTCTACAATTACTGCTAATATTGCATTGTATGTGACATGTGAAAAGAAAATGCTTAGCGTCCGGAAAAACCACTCATATGGCATTCATTAGTGTTTGGTCCTTATCCGTTACTATGATCCTCGGAGTTTGATCACCACGGTATATCTCCTTCAAGGTCTCTAGCATCCAAGTAAAACTCACATCATTCTCCCGATCCATAAACCCCCATGCTACCGTGAAAGTTTGCTTGTCGGAATTATGGCAAGAAATGTTTAACAACGGCATGTTGTACTTGTTGATCTTGTACGTACAATCTATTAACAAAATTGAATAGAAGCATTGGGCCTAGGTCTGCACAGGAACCGTCCCATCCTATGGAACCGTCCCGAAACCGCAAGAACAGTACCGATCCCATCCAGGAATCGCGATCAGATGGGATAGGTACAAGTACCAAAACTGGTACCGTGCCTAGAGTAGGTACGAGTAACGGTTCTATGATATTCCCGTCCCGTCCCGTAGTACCACCTCTTCATCCCGTGCCACCTCTTCATCTTCCTCTTCAAATAAAATCGGAATTCAAACCTCCGGAATTTAAAATCGACAACGAAGACGATATCTCTGATAATGAAAACCCTAACACAAGAATTTGAAAAGACAACAGCACTAATAGAAAAACATGTACAGACAACAGTTCAATAAGGTAACAGGACCAAAAGCATTACAAGATTATGAACTTATGGATTAAATTGGATCTGGTGGTCATGGTCTCGTATGGAAATTATATACTCAACTAAAGCACGTAGTGAATATATACTTTCACAATATCCATTCGTTTGTGTTTGAATACTTGATAAAAAGGCAATTACTGAAGCACGTTCTAAAGTTGGTTTGTCTAAAACAACGGAAGATGCATTTTATGATATAATTCATGTTGATGTTGCACGTTTGGCCAGGATTAGACATCCTGGTGTTGTTCATAATTAAGGTCTTAAGACCCTTAAAAGTTAAAGTTTTTAAACTTAGAACTTTCAAGATTTCTTGCTTTGCTTTTTTTGTTTTTTTTTTTTTACATATACAAAAGGTAAAGAACCGGTATCGTCCCGTACCGTACCGAGTTAAACGGGTATAGGTCCCGTCCCGTCCCGTATTGCACAAGGTACATGTACAAGTACAAGGTACAGGTACGGCCATAGGGAGGTACATGTACTGAGCTAGGAAAAAACCCGTACCGTCCCGTCCCATGTGCAGCCCTAATTGGGCCAACTTGATCATCTCCGGATGCGCCAAGAAAATATGAGTCACTTTGCCTTCCAATACCTGCTTCCTCATTGTGTATCCGTGTTGATCGGCTAACCACTGAGATTTTTCCATAACCGCTCTACCATCCCATTGCCTCTTCCTAAAGGTTGTTGTTGCCGTGTAAATTTGCCTCAAAGTGGACAAGTTATCCTTATCTTCCTCCTTAATCTTCCTAAGGATGTCCCTTGGTTTACATGCTTTCATCGACCTCACCGTTTCCAATTGATGTGGTTTCAACCCACAAACGACCGCGTGTCCAATAAGAGATTCCGGATCATCATGATTATGACAATCATTCATCACTTTAGAGAGCTTGTATACCTTACCCTTGGGTCCCTCGGGTTTATTAACTATAATCTTAAACGGGCAACCAAACTTCTTTGATTTAGTAATGTAATCCCTTGTCGTCTTCTTCACGTACATTATGTGCTTTGCCCAGTGACTTTCTTGCTTTCCACCTCTCTCACAAACAAGTTCCAAACGATCTTCACTTGAATGACGGCCTAAAACTAACGCACATTTGATCTCTATTCCCTTGTCTATAAACCATTGCTTTGCATCCTTTTTTTCTTTCCAATCCAAATAGGTGAAATAGTGGGCAGAGGTATCAACACCCAACAAGGATACAAGTTTGGGCTGATCTTCGTCGAACGCCGCAACAATCTACAACAATTATCAACAAGATTTAAAATCGGTTTATATGTTATAGTCGAGACAACTAATTCTACGTAATCGGTTTATATGTTCAACAATAAAGTCCGATTAGGGACTTAACGAAAAAATTTCAAAGTTCACAATCGGATTATTTACGTTATATATGTAATCCGAATTTTTTTCTCATTTCTCCTGGAACTTTTTTTCTACACAATTGGTTTACGTCTACACGTAAATAATCCGATTGTGAACTTCGTGTATTTTATGTGATTATTCAAGTGAAGAAATCGGATTATGCACATCATAACAAAAACCGACTTCCGTCACGTACCCATCGCGCCCAAATTTTTACTACAATCGGTTTATGTGGTGACTAACAACAACCAATTGTTGTACCCAATTTGGGGATTTAACCCAGAATCGGTTTATGTGGTGCTATCAAATAAACCGATTCTGGGATAAAGTTTTAATTTTTTTTTTCCTTTTTGACGATCGAGACGTGCAAATACATGTTTGTAGATCACTAGAACTCATACCTATTTATTAGAAGCAATATCACCTTCTTCTTCCCGACGATATTGTTCTTGTGCTTGAATAATATCCTCAAGCATTCTTTGGTTGACATTCACTTCTTCATTCAACAAATTATCCAATTCGGTAGGATCGAAATCATGATAATTTGATGCACCCACTTCTTCATCATCACTATAAAATTCAATTTTTGCTAAGAAAATCAGAAACCCTAGTTTTTTCTTTTTTCCCTCTACTTCTTCTTTCCCTCCAAACCTTAAAAAAAGAAAATGAATTTTGTTAGGATACCGTCCCTAACTCGTCCTAAGCCCATGGGTAGAACTCAACTCGAAAACCGGTTGACTAGTTAAGGGATCCCATTGACTTATAAACTACCCATTTAAGCCCTATCTACCAATGTGGGACTAAGGTCCCAACATCCCACCACGCTTCCAGACCCACCTCGTTGGCCCACTCTATCGACACGACCGTGGTAGCCTTTCCTTATGGCGGCTCCCTCGAATATCAGTATTCAATGCGGTGACAACTACGCCTATACATAGGTGCCCCTGCACCTTAATCCAGCCTATAGGTCACCCCTTCCGTGGAGCGGGTATGAGTTGTGGTGGTTGGGTCTGATACCAAATGTTAGGATACCGTCCCTAACTCGTCATAAATAGAACTCACCTCGAAAACCGGTTGACAAGTTAAGGGATCCCATTGACTTATAAACTACCCAATTAAGCTCTATCTACCAATGTGGGACTAACGTCCCAACAAATTTCTACTCTAATCCTAACACTATAATCAAACTCAAGCACTAATTAATTTAACTTAATTAATCATCACTAATTTAATAAGGATAGGCATTAACATAAATAGTGGATAAAGGGTTTCTATGAATTATTTCTTAATGACCTTATTTTATTATGTAGTTATAGGCCCGTGGCATAAGCCCCAATTTAGGCGGACAAAGTTATCGTGACATACATAAAAACTTAAACCGTGTGTTTGGTCATAAACACAATTTATCTGCGGAATGGTGGTCTCAGTTTGGCCTAAAC